>JAQPPZ010009673.1:0-600000 GCA_028583015.1 Wollemia nobilis | reverse complement strand
AACCATATATTGGGTAAACAACATCCTCCATGTGGTAGTGTCAATAGAGTATGGTTACATAAACCTAAACAACATATTTCATGTGGGTACTATCTAGAGTATGGTTACATAGCCATATATTGGGTAAACAACATCATTCATGTGGTAGTGTCATGTGCCCTATGATTACTTAAAAATTAAAAATACTACTTAATACTTTAACCTTTTTTAAGTAGTATACATCGGTGTTTTTATGACTGGTTTAGTCCCTTCATATTGAATGGTGTTTGAACATTGAACCTCTTCAAAAGAGGTCAAATCCCTTAGCATTACAGTAACCCTACAACTATTACTCTTTTAACTAACACACATATTTAATAGCTTATATGTGACTTCTATTGAGGGTTGCTCCTATCAAAAATGCTAAAATATTACATTTGTTGCAACATATATTTTTATCATGGTTTTTTTAATTTCTTTTTTCACTTAAATACATTTTTCAACATCTTTGAAGTGCTATTTTTTACAATTAAATTTTTGACATCATTTTAATTAAAACAAAAAAAATTACCTAACCAATTAGCTTTTAAACTTTTAACTAATTAAATATCATTACCATAGAGGAAATTAATTTAGGCTGCAATAGCCTTCCATCCTAGGCCTGATATTCAGTTAAGTTGAACTACTAGAAATGTTCAAAGTTAAAATAATTGGTCGTTATTCTTGTTAACCTATAGAGGTTAAACTATTAGTTTTTGAGTAAAAATATTTGATATACTATAATAAAGCCATATTCCGTTGAGTTGAATAGCTAGGAATGTTTAAACTAATTGATCGTTGTTATCATTTTTAACCCATAGAGGATAAACTATTAGTTTTTGAGTGGAAGCTTGATATACAATAATAAGGCCTCATGATCCTTTCTAGCCATTAATTTTGTGTATTGTGTGGGATTTGATGGTAATTATTCTTTTCAGCCTTTTAGTTTTTAGCTTGAAAAATATTTGATATACTCTTCCTGCCCATTAATTTTGTTCTGGTGATTTTATCAATTCTTGATTTGCTTGATTTGTTGGACATGTATGAACTTTGTACTATGATTTTATCAACTCTTGATTTGTAGTATATGTAGTATATTTATGAACATAACAATGTTAAAGAATATTATTTGAAATGTTTTTTATAAAATTAATTTTATGTTCGTTTAATAATTTTAATAGTAAAATTTTTATTTATTAATATTTAAATATATTGACCACCTTATGGTGGTCACACTGAGCCGCTCACATGGCCTAAAGGTAGTTGGGGCATTCAAGGTGATTTCCATCTCATTAAACATGGTAGTTTGTTTTTCAGTAGGTTCGAGGTGTAGACCAATTGGTTCATCCAAACCCCATAAGGGGGTGAAGGTCCAAGGTTCAAATATTGGGCCTCACCGGAATGAACGCTTGTCCCTTTCCTAGTGCTTTCAGTGGCGTAAAAGGTTTAAAATGATTGTGTCATGGTGGTTATAGGGGCGGACTGCACGAAGATCTATGTGGCAACTTCGGGCGGACATCGCAGAATACTGTGGCGGCCATAAAAGCTGGACAACCTTTTCGGATTCGTGGCAGATTCGTGGCGACTACCAATTCCACCATGTAAATTCAAATATATATATATATTATTTAATAATTTATTTAAATGGAAAGTTTAATTTTAAAATTAAAATTTAAAATTAATATTATCATATATTAGTTGTGAAAGTTTTTAAATAAATTAATTATCATTACTAAAAAATATTATTTTGATATGTTATTATTTTATTTATTATTATTTTTTTATTGATAGTAGAAGGATTTTTAAAGGGTTTTGTAGGGTTTTGAAAGGTATCCCAAACCTTAGATCTAGTAATAACACATCAATAAATACTAAGGTAGATTTCACAAATCGAATCTTAAAATTTAATGAAGCAACCTCCTAAAAAATAAGTTGCATATTTTTATCAAGAAAATACAAGATATTTTCCCATGATTAAACCACCGCGTGCTTAAGAATCTAAAGCACCAGAGAAAAATAAAAAATAGTAGAATAAGAAAAATATTATTGGTTAAAACAAATTTACAAATAAAAAATAGCTCCACCATCATGACAACAATTTCATCCAACAAATCATGTAATAGGACAATCTCTCATAACAACATCTAGTTTAATAAAACAACACTAGAAAATACCATCCAACAAAGTCCATAATATATCAAAAAATAAGCCCACAGGGCTCACTTGTCTAGCCAATGGAGGATCCACTAGATGAAAAACATCATAAAGAATCACCAAGAAACCCACATATCCTGTTAGAGGAAACCACTCTCATGGAATTTGGAAAGAAAAATAGAAAATACCCATTGCAACATGTAAGAGAAAAAGGGAGTATCCCAAATAAAAATGTGAGTATTGGAACCCTAAGATCTGACTTGTCCACCATCCTGCCTCGATGAAAAAATATACCTGAACAAATCTAACCAAATAGAGCACACCATGGAGATAAAATAAAACCATATAAAAGAGGAGATCTAGTTTTTTTCACATTGAAAAGTCTTTGATGGTAGAAGAATGAAGAAATAGGAGTGAGGCCCTCAACCTGCACAAGAACTGCGTAGCATAGCTGGCGATGGTGGAAGGTGTTAAGACATGTTGTTGATAGGGAGGACGTGGTTTGAATCCCATGGGGTTTGCATTTTGCAAGGAAGGAAGATGTTAATTTTGTGAACAACATCAACGAGGACATAAAGGGAGGCTAGCGCCTTCCCCTCCCTATGGAAGCACCTAGCCCATGTGGTGGGCTGACACCTTGATAGGGCGCTCGGCTAGGAGAGGTTTCAAGGTTGAAACCCATCAATGCCTTTTTGGCAATTGAAGAGGTATGCACTAATGTCACATGCTTGGTTACTTGATTAATTTCAAAGATGCTAAAGTTTGAAAAATAAAATGTTTTTATGCTTTCTAATGTTTATTTTGCCTAAATTAAAATTGGAGATTGAGTATTTGAGGGAGATAAAAGGATAGGCAATAATATTTTTGAAAGGTTGATTTTTGGAGGTTGATTAATTGAGATTGGATTTTATAAGGAATAATTGAATTATTATTTTCATGTGTGATTTGATAAATTGCTAATTTCAAACAAGAATTAATAAGGTGTAATTAAGTTTGATTTTTTTTTTAATTGAGAATTATTTTGTGAAGAGGTTAGTGTATATTTTATCATATAACTATTGAAATTGGCAAACGAGGAAATTATGATTGAGATAGGTTTTCTAAGGTCACTTCTACATCAAACAAAAGGTATGGGTACATATTCCTAGTGAATGATTGTTGAATGTTGAGTTGGAGTGAAAAGGGTTTTTTTGGAATAAAGAGTTGTTAATAAAACCTTGTTTAGTGAGCATTGTTGAGTTTATTGTTAAAGTTTTTTTTTTGAATAAGAGTTGTTGATAAAACCTTGTTTGATAAGTATTGTTATTGATTTTGAGTGAGTAACCTGAAGTAGAGTGTGAAAATATCATGAGTATCATTGTTATGTGAAGTTGTCAAATATCATGAGTATCATTGTTATGTGATATTAGCATTATTGTTGAAGCAATTAGTTGAGTGAGGAACTTGAACTAGGGTTTGCAAATATCATGAGTATCATTATTATGTGAGATTGGTTGATAAGCATTTTTGGAACATTTGAGTGAAATTTCATAAGTTTGGACTAGGATTTGCAAGCAAGGATTACTTCATTGAGTGATTGGTTGAGTAGAGTTGGTTGAGACTAGTCAAGTAGATGTGTTGAAGTGATATTTCAAGTTTTGTGAGACAAATTGTTGTATATTCTAAATTATTTTGAGAAAGCGATTGAGAGTTGATGAATGTGAAATATATTGAGTCTCTAACAATTATCTACATGTTTCTATGATAAAAGAGAGATTGAAAGTGATTGATAGTTTGTGAGTGTGAAGCATATTGAGTCTCTAACAATTATCCTTATGTTTCTATGAGATTGGATAAGTTCTAGTGAGGACTTATTGATAAAATTTGAGGTAATTTTTTAGAAAATTTGTGATATATTTATGTGAGATTTTGTGGAAGCTTACAATACAAAGTTTGAGGACAAATATTGTTGAGCAAATTGGACAATTTCTAGTGAGGACTTGTTAATAAGATTGGACAACTTCTCGTGAGGACTTGTTGAGTAGATTGGAAAAGTTCTAGAGAGGACTTGTGGACAAATTAGTGTGAGATTTTATGTAAGCTTACAAGGTAGATTTGAGATAAGTCTTTGAGAAGACTTGAGAGCAGAGTTGATTTATTGATTTGTTCAAACGTTGATTTAAGGTTTGGGGCAGATCCAGTAGAGTTGATTTGTGATTGGATCAAGCTTTGTGTTAATACTTGAGGATATATATTGAGGATATATTTGTGCTAGACCGAAGGACTATGTTTAGTGTAGATTAGAGGACATAGATTGAGGATAAATTTTTTCTAGACCTAAGGAATATGTTTAGTATAAATCAAAGGATAGAGATTGAGGATAGATTTGTCCTAGACTGAAGGATTATATTTAGTGTATATTTAAGGATAGATTTTGGTGCATATTTTAGGATAGGTTTGTGCCAGAAAAGGTATAGATATTGAGCATATTTATGCTAGATAAAATAATTATGTTTAGTGCATATTTGAGATAGAGCTTTGGAGGTGACATAGTATAGATGATGACAATATCTAGTGGATAGAGGTCTATTATCCAGGGCAGTGAGGACAGGTGTCTTTAGTGGATAGAGATCCATTAGCTAGAGTAGTGAGGATAATAATTCTTCTAGAAGATCACTAGCCAAAGCTAAGGAGAAAGGAGTTCTCCTGTGGATATAGATCCATGAACTTGATTAGGGGATTGGTGTCTCCTTTGGAAAAAGGTCCATAAATATTGTAATAGGGAAATAATTCCCATGATATTGATTGAGAAAAATTTAGTGAAATATTTTCTCCGTGGAGTAGCCCACATTGGGTTAACCACATTAAATTTATGTCTCTATTATGTGTGGTGACTTGTGCATTGCTTTAATTACTTTTTTTGATATTGATATCTATACATTGCATAATATTTATTGGGAAAGAAAATTAAAAGGTTGTCTTATACTGTTCACCCCCCTCTTAGTATAAGCTTGTGTTCTTCGTCAATTCTCCCGAAAAAGGATGGTTTCGAAGAAGGTCATATTCCACTTTAGTCTCTTCTTTATTATTAATTTTAACTATAAAAATTATTCCCTTATTCCTAATAATTTTATTTACCTACCTTGTAGTCAATAAATGTGGCTTAATAGCACCATGCTCACAATGAATTCTAATTCTTTGATTAGATAAATCCAAAAAATCCACCCAAATTTCTTAAAAATTCAAAAGAGCTTTATGGTATTTTAATCAATCAATACCAAGAATGATGTCAAAGGTGTGCAAAGATACTTTATATAAATTCCATCTAGTTATTCCCTAAGGCAAAAATTATATGAGGGTCAAAAAGGTATTGGTTCACTTGATAAGTTTATCCTAATCCATACTTCACCTTCCAACTATTAGCCATGAACCTAGGTCTTTTATGTATGTCCCTTACTAATCTATTGGAAATAAATCTATTAGTTGATCCACTATCTATCAAAATGTATACATCCTTATCATAAATTTTACCATTAAGCAAAAGTGGAGTAACATGGCCATCAAGTACGAGACTACCTATCACTGCAAAGATCTTGTGGGTGGCTTCTTCCATAACTTTATGGTGAATATCAGCTTTATGGGGGTATGTATTGGCATAGTGGGGTCCTTGTCATACATGACAACCATTTGGAGGTGCCCAATTTCCTCTGTTATTATCTTTGTTCCTGCCTTGAGGCATAGTATTCTCATGATTGGTTGATCTCTAATCAGATATTTTAGGATATCTTTTACCTTCCTTTCTGAACTTATTGCTCTAAAAAATATTTCTATTTCTACCTTCCTGATTGTTCTGATTTCCTCCTCTAGAGTTTTTTTTTGCTCTTTCTCCCACTTCATAAATCAAACACATTTTTGCTTCCTAAGTTCATATTTTTCCTTGTTAGATAGCTTTTGATAATTAAAATATGCTTTTCTAGTTTCTTGGTTAGCTTCTTCTTTTCATGCTAAATCAAAAGTAGTAGGAATATCTACGAGGTTATGCATATTCACCACTATCCTAATCTTGGGATGTAGTTCCAGAATGAATTTTTGAACTTTCATCTCTTCATTGTTCTCATACTAGATTGCATACTTAAGTAATTGGATATACTTTTGATGATAATATCTAACTAAAATAGCTTCTTGTTGTATATTATTAAATTATTTGAATATTTTCACATAATATTTCTTAGTTAGAAATCTATTCCTAAATTCTTTAATAAAATCCTCCCACTTGAGATCTACAACTTTAATACCTTACTCTTTCATAAAATTCTTCCATCATTCCAAGGCTACTTCAACCATGTTCATTACTACCAAAGCGAGTTTTAGATTATGATGATAGAATCACCAAGGAAAAGTATGACTCCAACTCACTCAACCAATTCTCTGCTGCATCATCATCACCTTTCCCATTAATCATGGATATAACAACCTTTCTTAGGTTTCTATCCAACTCCACACTCACTTTGGCCCTACCAATACTGGATCCTATAGGTTTGTTCGTTGCTCCCTCTATCCTGCCTCCTCTAGTTTTTCTTCCCCTATTCAAGTCTTCTATGACATTTTGTTGTTAAACTATCAGCTCATATTTTTTGGTCATGTGAGTTTTTTGTTGGGACATTTCTTCTCTCTATTGCTCCATATGAATTTCTTATAGTTGCACAACTTTTGAAAGGTTTCCTTCATCCCTATTAGGCTCATTTGGAGGAGACTTATTCAATAATTTCATTCTTCTTTCCCATTGAGGATAGTCCCTACTAATTCCTATTCTTGGTCCTCTTATAGGATTTTCACTAGCTTCTTCCTCCCTACCTCCTACAAGATTTCTTGAAGATCCACCTCACAACATTCATGTCATTTGACCTATACGTGAAAGAAGTATGTTAATATATAAGTTTATATTTTTTTTAACAAAATATTTAATAAGAGTTCTACAATTTTAAGATCTCTTCAACATTGATACGACATGTAACAACCCAAGTCTACTCACCTAGTTGTACCACATAAATAAGCTAAGAAATCCCTTAGGGGTAATTTTATTTCTAATATTAATGTTTCAGTTCTAAATAGTGTTTTCATGTTCATAGTAAGTATAGGTATATAGGTATACCAAACTACTTTTTGGTTCAGTACTGCTATAGAAAGCCATCCAAGAGGACAATATTGACCAAATTCTATAAAAAGTGCCATTATGTGTAATCAACTTGTCTCATTTATTGCCCTCTTGTTTTGGTATGAGGGTCGAACTACGACTAGGGTTATCTTTTAGGGCTCATAACACCTAAAGGGTTGATTCATGCTTCCCCATACCTTATCATATTGAACCTTCAACTAACCAATCGACTTGTTCTATTAATTGTATGTAAGGAGGTTAGCATACATATGTCTAATATATTGTTGTCTATCCATTATCTCTAGGACCAACTAGAGCCATGTCAATACCCTAATTTTGGTCTTGATCACAATGTCTATCATGACTCACAATAATTTTTCCATACCAATCATTGAGGTAGAATAAACTTATTTTTCATACATATTCCCTTCAGCCAAATGGTACAAGGACTTGTCACTTGTACTTTCGAGTAAAAACCTAATGATGGCATCTCATACCCCCTTGTTACTATTTTAGACTAGGTCACTTATTCAAACCCATTATGTCAGGAAAACAATCGCTCTGAACACTTATTGTGTGCATTCCCGTACCTCAATAGCATTGGGTGTATTTAATTGGTCATCCCTTCCTGATGACTTTCCTATTGATTTTTGTTTTTCTAGATTTTCCATTAAGTTTAAGGTTTAATATTTGATAATAAAGGTTCAATTCTAAGCATTATTGATTACTCGGTTCAAATGAAGTCTCTTGAAAGAAGGTAAGCATAAATTTCTATCTCATACTATTTTGTATTTTAGAACACACCTAGATAATATGCATATCTAATAAACTTGCTCACAAAGTTATGGATACACATCCTAATGATTAGGTGGTTAAATTTAAACATTCAATCCTATACCCACACACACCAAAGGTTTAAGTTAGTCATTTCCAACTAAAACTCCTATAAGTTTAGGTGGAACAATTTTACATAAGGCATTTAATGATAAATTAACTAAATTAAATTATAAAGGGTACCTAATAGCTCTTGGATGAAACTTAACTATATTTCTATTTTTTTTTGTTAATTATATCCTTTCTAAAATCTTTTTGTCTTCATATTTAAAACATTTAACATTACTTACTCTAATCTTTGTTTGGAACTACTGACTTCATAGAGTCTTATCTCCCTCGATATTATAATAATTTTAAGATTGAAAATATTTAAATAATTTAATAAAATTTATTTTATTTAAAAACTTTTATTTTTATTTTTTTTAACTCATTAAAATACTACTTATTTAATAACATCTATATCTAAAAATCAACTCTTTCAACTTAGACTTTTATTTATTTTAAATATATATCAATACTTTGCCTAGATTAAACTAGGGACTCACCTATTTACAAATAATACAATTGACATCCTTCTAAACAGACCAGTACTCCCGCTAAAAAAAATTATTCAACTTATTTCCCTCTAAAAAACATTATTCAAACGTTATTTTGGTTTTAAGTCTTTTCTCCGCCGACGCGATAAAACATTTATTTTTAATTGTTGTAGTCTGGTAAATTTGTTTATATATTAAAGAAGAACAAAGACTACCTATGAGAATGTGTGGATTTTCGAGGATCGTGATCTCTAGCATGCAAGCGAAAGACAACACATGCGATTTTCTTAGAAGTTGAAAAAATCGGTAAGAGCCTTTTCTTTTTGTTTGAGTATTGGTTACTTTTCCTTTTCCTAGCATCATAACATTTTATTTTAATTCAATCCAAAGTTTTTTAATTCACCTAAGTTGTTGAAAATTCAAATACAAGTTTTTCAGAATCATGAATAAATAAGTGACCTTGTTATTGATCTATATCTCTTTTTGCTTTTCAATGAGCCTGATTTGTTTGTTTGAAGGCACACCGTTTCGTACTCATTTCGGTTCAACCTACGAAACTGAAATTTTAGTGTTTGAAGTAAAGAAAGAGAATTTGCTTAAAATGGAGAGGAGGGACACAGAATCTGTACTGTCTGAAATACCATCCTACGTGAAAGAGGAAATACTAGTTTTGCTTCCTATGGATAGTATAATTCGTTTCTTTGAAATTTCGAAGGAGTGGAACGCTCTATTGGCTTCTTCCCGGTTTATATACAAGTGGAATCACGTTTCAAACAGGATTCCATGGTTATTTTTGTGCAGGCCTGGACGTGAGGAACAGAGATACGGAGTGTATTGCTTCTCGGAATGTAGATGGAAGATCAAAAACCTAGAAAGATTCCCATGGGGTAGACTTAATTTCTTTTGGGGAGGATCTGAAGCTGGACAACTTCTAGCGGACACCACACATGTTACATCAATGTGTTGTCAACAAAGTATTTGTCTTTACAATCCACTGAACAAGACACTTTCTCATGTTTCTCTTCCTTTCGTACCTCCATATGATAACTGCTACGAAGCATTCATTGTGAGAGGGGATTATGGAGACACATGCATAGTGGCGATACAGCGACCTAAACCAAGAACTTTACATATCTATGATACTTCATCGAATTCATGGGCCAACGTGCTCTCCCTGCCGAGGAGTATCAATTGTTTTTCAGAAATTGTTTTTCAGAATGGATTGTTTTTCTGCTTTTCGGATTACCCGACATATGCTATTATGGTTTTCGGGTATAAAATTGCAGAAGATAACATACCAGATGTGGGTATTTTGCAGGTGCCTCGGTTGGGGCAAGATCCATATCTAAACGTCAGTACCAAGTTCTTTGCATGTGGGTCCTGCATGGTATTTGCTTGCCTAGTTTGGAACAACTTATTCTCTGGTATCGACGATTCAGTTATCTGGGAGTTTCAGTTTAAATCGAAGGATGATTACAATTGGAAGAAAATCACGAGGATTCCTCCGCATATGTTAAAACAGTTTAATGATTGTGCGGACTATAGCTTTTTCGGGGTGGGTGAATTTATTTGTATTATAGGGCACAAGTCTCAAGAGGTGAAAGTAGCAACATACCATAAAAGACAAAATTCATGGCTGCTTCTTCCTCCTATCCCACTTTCGTTCCCCCTTTCGTTCCCCGGTGCTATAGCCTTCCATCCAAGGCCTGATATTCAGTTAAGTTGACTAGCTAGGAATGCTCAAATTTAAACTTTTTGATCGTTGTTATTCTTGGTAACACATAGAGGTTAAGCTATTAATTTTGCGTTGGATATTCATCATTGACGGGTCTTATGATGTGTTTTAGTCCTTTGGATTTGATGGCTTTTTAACCTGTTAGTTTTTATCTCGAAAAAATATTTGATATCTAGTAATAACACAGCAAGAGGGTTTGATGGCTTTTTAACCTGTTAGTTTTTACCTCGAAAAAATATTTGATATATTTAATATCTAACAATAACACATCAAGAAATTAAGAGCCATTAATTTTATCAACTTTTGATTTGTAGTTTATATAAATGTTGTGTTGTTCATTTTGTGAGCTTTTAATTTATACTAATTAATTATAATTATTATAAATTAATTGTCAATTTTTTTTTGAATATATTAATTATCATTACTCAAAATATTATTTAATATATTATTATTAATAAATATTAATTTTTTTAGTATTTGATTCATTATTTTAATAAATATATAATAATGTTCTAAATAAGTTAAAAATAGATACTTTATATGCTAAAAAGAAATTGTAAATTTTATTTTAATTTTAAAAATTATAGAACGCAGGTTGTCATTTATGTTATTTCTAAGTACATAATTTTAAGTTATTAACATTTAACATTATTTTTAAATTTTTAAATTAAAATTATAATTTTAAATAAATATATATATTTGATTTATTTTAAATAAATAAATTCATTTTTATAAATATTTAGTTTTGATGATAATTATTAAGTAAATTTAATTATAAATAATAATTATGGTTACTGGTAATGATGAGAAATTTAGAACTTTGAAGTTTAAGGTTCAAATCTTAAGTAGAGTCAGGGTTGGTTGTACATCATGTTTTGATAGTTAAAGTATTGTTACGTAACTATATATTGGGTAAACAACATCCTCCTCCTTCTAAGTATTAGACTTCATAGTTTAAATTTTTATTCATTATCAATAAATCATAATTGTTAATTATAATTAACTTTACTTAAAAATTTATAAAAATTATTTAATTTATTTAATAATTATTTAAATTTGAAGATTTAAATTAAAAAATAATGCCCTATTTTAATCATTAAAAAACAATTAAATCCTATGTAGATGCATGGTAGGTTGTACACTTTGAAAAGGAGAGTATAGTTGCATATTGCATAACCATATATTGGGTAAACAACATCCTCCATGTGGTAGTGTCAATAGAGTATGGTTACATAAACCTAAACAACATATTTCATGTGGGTACTGTCTAGAGTATGGTTACATAACCATATATTGGGTAAACAACATCATTCATGTGGTAGTGTCATGTGCCCTATGATTACTTAATACTTTAACCTTTTTTAAGTAGTATACATCGGTGTTTTTATGACTGGTTTAGTCCCTTCATATTGAATGGTGTTTGAACATTGAACCTCTTCAAAAGAGGTCAAATCCCTTAGCATTACAGTAACCCTACAACTATTACTCTTTTAACTAACACACATATTTAATAGCTTATATGTGACTTCCATTGAGGGTTGCTCCTATCAAAAATGCTAAAATATTACATTTGTTGCAACATATATTTTTATCATGGTTTTTTTAATTTCTTTTTTCACTTAAATACATTTTTCAACATCTTTGAAGTGCTATTTTTTACAATTAAATTTTTGACATCATTTTAATTAAAACAAAAAAAATTACCTAACCAATTATCTTTTAAACTTTTAACTAATTAAATATCATTACCATAGAGGAAATTAATTTAGGCTGCAATAGCCTTCCATCCTAGGCCTGATATTCAGTTAAGTTGAACTACTAGAAATGTTCAAAGTTAAAATAATTGGTCGTTATTCTTGTTAACCTATAGAGGTTAAACTATTAGTTTTTGAGTAAAAATATTTGATATACTATAATAAAGCCATATTCCGTTGAGTTGAATAGCTAGGAATGTTTAAACTAATTGATCGTTGTTATCATTTTTAACCCATAGAGGATAAACTATTAGTTTTTGAGTGGAAGCTTGATATACAATAATAAGGCCTCATGATCCTTTCTAGCCATTAATTTTGTGTATTGTGTGGGATTTGATGGTAATTATTCTTTTCAGCCTTTTAGTTTTTAGCTTGAAAAATATTTGATATACTCTTCCTGCCCATTAATTTTGTTCTGGTGATTTTATCAATTCTTGATTTGCTTGATTTTTTGGACATGTATGAACTTTGTACTATGATTTTATCAACTCTTGATTTGTAGTATATGTAGTATATTTATGAACATAACAATGTTAAAGAATATTATTTGAAATGTTTTTTATAAAATTAATTTTATGTTCGTTTAATAATTTTAATAGTAAAATTTTTATTTATTAATATTTAAATATATTGACCACCTTATGGTGGTCACACTGAGCCGCTCACATGGCCTAAAGGTAGTTGGGGCATTCAAGGTGATTTCCATCTCATTAAACATGGTAGTTTGTTTTTCAATGAGGTTCGAGGTGTAGACCAATTGGTTCATCCAAACCCCATAAGGGGGCGAAGGTCCAAGGTTCAAATATTGGGCCTCACCGGAATGAACGCTTGTCCCTTTCCTGATACTTTCAGTGGCGTAAAAGGTTTAAAATGATTGTGTCATGGTGGTTATAGGGGTGGACTGCACGAAGATCTATGTGGCGACTTCTGGGGCGGACATCGCAGAATACTGTGGCGGCCATAAAAGCTGGACAGCCTTTTCGGATTCGTGGCGATTCGTGGCAACTACCAATTCCACCATGTAAATTCAAATATATATATATATATTATTTAATAATTTATTTAAATGGAAAGTTTAATTTTAAAATTAAAATTTAAAATTAATATTATCATATATTAGTTGTGAAAGTTTTTAAATAAATTAATTATCATTACTAAAAAATATTATTTTGATATGTTATTATTTTATTTATTATTATTTTTTTATTGATAGTAGAAGGATTTTTAAATGGTTTTGTAGGGTTTTGAAAGGTATCCAAAACCTTAGATCTAGTAATAACACATCAATAAATATTAAGGTAGATTTCACAAATCGAATCTTAAAATTTAATGAAGCAACCTCCTAAAAAATAAGTTGCATATTTTTATCAAGAAAATACAAGATATTTTCCCATGATTAAACCACCGCGTGCTTAAGAATCTAAAGCACCAGAGAAAAATAAAAAATAGTAGAATAAGAAAAATATTATTGGTTAAAACAAATTTACAAATAAAAAATAGCTCCACCATCATGACAACAATTTCATCCAACAAAGCATGTAATAGGACAACCTCTCATAACAACATCTAGTTTAATAAAACAACACTAGAAAATACCATCCAACAAAGTCCATAATATATCAAAAAATAAGCCCACAGGGCTCACTTGTCTAGCCAATGGAAGATCCACTAGATGAAAAACATCATAAATAATCACCAAGAAACCCACATATCCTGTTAGAGGAAACCACTCTCATGGAATTTGGAAAGAAAAATAGAAAATACCCATTGCAACATGTAAGAGAAAAAGGGAGTATCCCAAATAAAAATGTGAGTATTGGAACCCTAAGTTCTGACTTGTCCACCATCCTGCCTCGATGAAAAAATATACCTGAATAAAGCTAACCAAATAGAGCACACCATGGAGATAAAATAAAACCATATAAAAGAGGAGATCTAGTTTTTTTCACATTGAAAATTCTTTGATGGTAGAAGAATGAAGAAATAGGAGTGAGGCCCTCAACCTACACAAGCGCTGCGTAGCATAGCTGGCGATGGTGGAAGGTGTTAAGACATGTTGTTGATAGGGAGGACGTGGTTTGAATCCCATGGGGTTTGCATTTTGCAAGGAAGGAAGATCTTAATTTTGTGAACAACATCAACGAGGACATAAAGGGAGGCTAGCGCCTTCCCCTCCTTGTGGAAGCACCTAGCCCATGTGGTGGGTTGACACCTTGATAGGGCGCTCGGCTAGGAGAGGTTTCAAGGTTGAAACCCATCAATGCCTTTTTGGCAATTGAAGAGGTATGCACTAATGTCACATGCTTGGTTACTTGATTAATTTCAAAGATGCTAAAGTTTGAAAAATAAAATGTTTTTATGCTTTCTAAAGTTTATTTTGCCTAAATTAAAATTGGAGATTGAGTATTTGAGGGAGATAAAAGGATAGGCAATAATATTTTTGAAAGGTTGATTTTTGGAGGTTGATTAATTGAGATTGGATTTTATAAGGAATAATTGAATTATTATTTTCATGTGTGATTTGATAAATTGCTAATTTCAAACAAGAATTAATAAGGTGTAATTAAGTTTGATTTTTTTTTTAATTGAGAATTATTTTGTGAAGAGGTTAGTGTATATTTTATCATATAACTATTGAAATTGGCAAACGAGGAAATTATGATTGAGATAGGTTTTCTAAGGTCACTTCTACATCAAACAAAAGGTATGGGCACATATTCCTAGTGAATGATTGTTGAATGTTGAGTTGGAGTGAAAAGGGTTTTTTTGGAATAAAGAGTTGTTGATAAAACCTTGTTTAGTGAGCATTGTTGAGTTTATTGTTAAAGTTTTTTTTTTGAATAAGAGTTGTTGATAAAACCTTGTTTGATAAGTATTGTTATTGATTTTGAGTGAGTAACCTGAAGTAGAGTGTGAAAATATCATGAGTATCATTGTTATGTGAAGTTGTCAAATATCATGAGTATCATTGTTATGTGATATTAGCATTATTGTTGAAGTAATTAGTTGAGTGAGGAACTTGAACTAGGGTTTGCAAATATCATGAGTATCATTATTATGTGAGATTGGTTGATAAGCATTTTTGGAACATTTGAGTGAAAGTTCATAAGTTTGGACTAGGATTTGCAAGCAAGGATTACTTCATTGAGTGATTGGTTGAGTAGAGTTGGTTGAGACTAGTCAAGTAGATGTGTTGAAGTGATATTTCAAGTTTTGTGAGACAAATTGTTGTATATTCTAAATTATTTTGAGAAAGCGATTGAGAGTTGATGAATGTGAAATATATTGAGTCTCTAACAATTATCTACATGTTTCTATGATAAAAGAGAGATTGAAAGTGATTGATAGTTTGTGAGTGTGAAGCATATTGAGTCTCTAACAATTTCCTTATGTTTCTATGGATTGGATAAGTTCTGTGAGGTTTTATAAAATTTGGGAATTTTTTAGAAAATTTGTGATATATTGGAGATTGGGTTCAATACAAAGTTTGAGGACAAATATTGTTGAGCAAATTGGACAATTTCTAGTGAGGACTTGTTAATAAGATTGGACAACTTCTCGTGAGGACTTGTTGAGTAGATTGGAAAAGTTCTAGAGAGGACTTGTGGACAAATTAGTGTGAGATTTTATGTAAGCTTACAAGGTAGATTTGAGATAAGTCTTTGAGAAGACTTGAGAGCAGAGTTGATTTATTGATTTGTTCAAATGTTGATTTAAGGTTTGGGGCAGATCCAGTAGAGTTGATTTGTGATTGGATCAAGCTTTGTGTTAATACTTGAGGATATATATTGAGGATATATTTGTGCTAGACCGAAGGACTGTGTTTAGTGTAGATTAGAGGACATAGATTGAGGATAAATTTTTTCTAGACCTAAGGAATATGTTTAGTATAAATCAAAGGATAGAGATTGAGGATAGATTTGTCCTAGACTGAAGGATTATATTTAGTGTATATTCAAGGATAGAGTTTGGTGCATATTTGAGGATAGGTTTGTGCCAGACAAGGTATAGATATTGAGCATATTTATGCTAGATAAAATAATTATGTTTAGTGCATATTTGAGATAGAGCTTTGGAGGTGACATAGTATAGATGATGACAATATCTAGTGGATAGAGATCTATTATCCAGGGCAGTGAGGACAGGTGTCTTCAGTGGATAGAGATCCATTAGCTAGAGTAGTGAGGATAATAATTCTTCTAGAAGATCACTAGCCAAAGCTAAGGAGAAAGGAGTTCTCCTGTGGATATAGATCCATGAACATGATTAGGGGATTGGTGTCTCCTTTGGAAAAAGGTCCATAAATATTGTAATAGGGAAATAATTCCCATGATATTGATTGAGAAAAATTTAGTGAAATATTTTCTCCATGGAGTAGCCCACATTAGGTTAACCACATTAAATTTATGTCTCTATTATGTGTGGTGACTTGTGCATTGCTTTAATTACTTTTTTTGATATTGATATCTATACATTGCATAATATTTATTGGGAAAGAAAATTAAAAGGTTGTCTTATACTGTTCACCCCCCTCTTAGTATAAGCTTGTGTTCTTCGTCAATTCTCCCGAAAAAGGATGGTTTCGAAGAAGGTCATATTCCACTTTAGTCTCTTCTTTATTATTAATTTTAACTATAAAAATTATTCCCTTATTCCTAATAATTTTATTTACCTACATTGTAGTCAATAAATGTGGCTTAATAGCACCATGCTCACAATGAATTCTAATTCTTTGATTAGATAAATCCAAAAAATCCACCCAAATTTCTTAAAAATTCAAAAGAGCTTTATGGTATTTTAATCAATCAATACCAAGAATGATGTCAAAGGTGTGCAAAGGTACTTTATATAAATTCCATCTAGTTATTCCCTAAGGCAAAACTTATATGAGGGTCAAAAAGGTATTGGTTCACTTGATAAGTTTATCCTAATCCATACTTCACCTTCCAACTATTAGCCATGAACCTAGGTCTTTTAGGTATGTCCCTTACTAATCTCTTGGAAATAAATCTATTAGTTGATCCACTATCTATCAAAATGTATACATCCTTATCATAAATTTTACCATTAAGCAAAAGTGGAGTAACATGGCCATCAAGTACGAGACTACCTATCACTGCAAAGATCTTGTGGGTGGCTTCTTCCATAACTTTATGGTGAATATCAGCTTTATGGGGGTATGTATTGGCATAGTGGGGTCCTTGTCATACATGACAACCATTTGGAGGCGCCCAATTTCCTCTATTATTATCTTTGTTCCTGCCTTGAGGCATAGTATTCTCATGATTGGTTGATCTCTAATCAGATATTTTAGGATATCTTTTACCTTCCTTTCTGAACTTATTGCTCTAAAAAATATTTCTATTTCTACCTTCCTGATTGTTCTGATTTCCTCCTCTAGAGTTTTTTTTTGCTCTTTCTCCCACTTCATAAATCAAACACATTTTTGCTTCCTAAGTTCATATTTTTCCTTGTTAGATAGCTTTTGATAATTAAAATATGCTTTTCTAGTTTCTTGGTTAGCTTCTTCTTTTCATGCTAAATCAAAAGTAATAGGAATATCTATAGGGTTATGCATATTCACCACTATCCTGATCTTAGGATGTAGTTCGAGAATGAATTTTTGAACTTTTATCTCTTCATTGTTCTCATACTCGATTGCATACTTAAGTAATTGGATATACTTTTGATGATAATATCTAACTAAAATAGCTTCTTGTTGTATATTATTAAATTATTTGAATATTTTCACATAATATTTCTTAGTTAGAAATCTATTCCTAAATTCTTTAATAAAATCATCCCACTTGAGATCTACAACTTTAATACCTTACTCTTTCATAAAATTCTTCCATCATTCCAAGGCTACTTCAACCATGTTCATTACTACCAAAGCAGTTTTAGATTATGATGATAGAATCACCAAGGAAAAGTATGACTCCAACTCACTCAACCAATTCTCTGCTGCATCATCATCACCTTTCCCATTAATCATGGATATAACAACCTTTCTTAGGTTTCTATCCAACTCCACACTCACTTTGGCCCTACCAATACTGGATCCTATAGGTTTGTTCGTTGCTCCCTCTATCCTGCCTCCTCTAGTTTTTCTTCCCCTATTCAAGTCTTCTATGACATTTTGTTGTTAAACTATCAGCTCATAGTTTTTGGCCATGTGAGTTTTTTGTTGGGACATTTCTTCTCTCTATTTTTCCATATGAATTTCTAATAGTTGCACAACTTTTGCAAGGTTTCCTTCATCCCTATTAGGCTCATTTGGAGGAGACTTATTCAATAATTTCATTCTTCTTTCCCATTGAGGATAGTCCCTACTAATTCCTATTCTTGGTCCTCTTATAAGTCTTTCAGTGGCTTCTTCCTCCTTACCTCCTACAAGATTTCCTGAAGACCCACCTCACAACATTCATGTCATTTGACCTATACGTGAAAGAAGTATGTTAATATATAAGTTTATATATTTTTTTAACAAAATATTTAATAAGAGTTCTACAATTTTAAGATCTCTTCAACATTGATACGACATGTAACAACCCAAGTCTACTCACCTAGTTGTACCACATAAATAAGCTAAGAAATCCCTTAGGGGTAATTTTATTTCTAATATTAATGTTTTAGTTCTAAATAGTGTTTTCATGTTCATAGTAAGTATAGGTATATAGGTATACCAAACTACTTTTTGGTTCAGTACTGCTATAGAAAGCCATCCAAGAGGACAATATTGACCAAATTCTATAAAAAGTGCCATTATGTGTAATCAACTTGTCTCATTTATTGCCCTCTTGTTTTGGTATGAGGGTCGAACTACGACTTGGGTTATATTTTAGGGCTCATAACACCTAAAGGGTTGATTCATGCTTCCCCATACCTTATCATACTGAACCTTCAACTAACCAATCGACTTGTTCTATTAATTGTATGTAAGGAGGTTAGCATACATATGTCTAATATCTTGTTGTCTATCCATTATCTCTAGGACCAACTAGAGCCATGTCAATACCCTAATTTTGGTCTTGATCACAATGTCTATCATGACTCACAATAATTTTTCCATACCAATCATTGAGGTAGAATAAACTTATTTTTCATACATATTCCCTTCAGCCAAATGGTACAAGGACTTGTCACTTGTACTTTCGAGTAAAAACCTAAAGATGGCATCTCATACACCCTTGTTACTATTTTAGACTAGGTCACTTATTCAAACCCATTATGTCAAGAAAATAATCGCTCTGAACACTTATTGTGTACATTCCCGTACCTCAATAGCATTGGGTGTATTTAATTGGTCATCCCTTCCTGATGACTTCCCTGTTGATTTTTGTTTTTCTAGATTTTCCATTAAGTTTAAGGTTTAATATTTGATAATAAAGGTTCAGTTCTAAGCATTATTGATTACTCGGTTCAAATGAAGTCTCTTGAAAGAAGGTAAGCATAAATTTCTATCTCATACTATTTTGTATTTTAGAACACACCTAGATAATATGCATATCTAATAAACTTGCTCTCAAAGTTATGGATACACATCCTAATGATTAGGTGGTGTAAATTTAAACATTCAATCCTATACCCACACACACCAAAGGTTTAAGTTAGTCATTTCCAACTAAAACTCCTATAAGTTTAGGTGGAACAATTTTACATAAGGCATTTAATGATAAATTAACTAAATTAAATTATAAAGGGTACCTAATAGCTCTTGGATGAAACTTAACTATATTTCTATTTTTTTTTTTTGTTAATTATATCCTTTCTAAAATCTTTTTGTCTTCATATTTAAAACATTTAACATTACTTACTCTAATATTTGTTTGGAACTACTGACTGTAGACACCAAAACAGCACCAATCCGATTATGTGACTGCAAACACTGATCGCTTTGGCAAACACAGCCCCCAGGGCAGCCCTGAGGTTAAACAGTGGTCCTAACCACTTTCATAGCAATTTTGTAAGGTCAAGAAGCAATTTGGCACACTTGGAAACTTTTCCCAGTACTCGTCTCACCCCGGGATGAATTCAAAATAGAATCCGTCCCACCCCAGGATGAATTCTGAATCCGTCCCTGGGTGGGACGAATTCCAAGCTTAACGGGCAAAAAGGCAAATGGTGCCAAGTGGCAGCCCAGAATAGTCAGTTAAGGGCTCCTACCTTGCACGCATGTGTAAGTGGACATAGGGGCCGTTAGAGGACTGTTACAAAAGGCATTTATCAAAGTTCAAGTCAATGAAAGACTCCCATCCCTCATGGGAAGACAAGACTGCCACATGGCGCCTATGGCAAACACTTGGCTTTTGTGCTTCCCTCCCAAAAGAGACCCCTTGGGTCTATAAAATGTGGGAATTTTCTCACCCAAGATAGACAGGTTGAAGGAGTGTTCAAGCAACGAAGTGCTACCGAATCGAAGACTCACTTGCATCCCCCTTTGTTCACCTTCCTACATCCATCAATCTCTTTTGCAAGGGAGGTTGTTGGGTGGCCTTTGGAAGCTCGAACCTTACTCAAATCCGACGCATGGACATATGAACCTACCAGTTCGCCGACCCTCCAATCCTAAAAGGTTTTGGGCCCATCCTTGGTGGATTGGCTCCAAAATCGAGGGCCAACGATGGGAGGCCCACTTGGGCACCCCGCACATCCCAAGTCCTAATTTTAGTTTTTGAGCACTTTAGATTATTTTTTAGATTGCATTCTGTGTTACTAGGTCTGATTAGTCTATAATTGCAATTTTGTAGCTTTTGGTCAGAGTTTAGGGTGTTTTGTATTGCTTTGTCGTTTCGCTAACTTTCAGGTGTCAAGGTCAAATTCTCAGAGGTGGAGGCCAAATTGGGAAAATCCGACCATCTGGGTCGTCCCAAAATGGCCCCAATTACCTAACCCCTTGTTTGCAGGAGTTTTGCAGGTCCCGAGATCCGACATTGGAGCAGCAGCAGGTCGGTTTCTCCTACTCAGAAGAATTCGTCCCACCCAGGGACGAATTGCAGTCAGAATTCATCCTGCCCAGGGATGAATTCCAGTTTAAGGTGGATTGGCTAGCTGCCTCAGTGGCAGTGGCCTTCTGGTAACTTTTCTTACCTTCTGTCAGGTTTTGAAGCAATTTGGATTCACTGTTTTCACTGTTTCAGGCAAATATTCGTATGCATATTTTGTTAGTTTTAGAGAGAGAATGCTTTTCATTTGCAGCAGGTGCTACTAATGTCTTGATATTTTCTTTGTTCGCAGGAGAAGCAGCAGAGGCGAAGAACTCATCGACATCAGCGGTGGCATCATCTTGGCCCGCCCATTGCAATCGTGGGCACGCGGAAGGAGGAATCATTCAGCGATTGTAATCAAACCCTATTTGCGCTCCTAGCCCCTGAAAATGGAGGAGGCATTATTGTAACAGAGATCGAAGGAAATTAATGAAAGGGCTATGTTTTCTTTATCTGATTGCGTCTCTTCCAATGTGTCTCTTTTCTGTTTCATGCAATTTACATTCCTAGGACTTAAGCGTGCTTAATTTTGAATGCAATCGCACTTGGTGTTTCTTTTGACCGGAATCTCGTGCTTTCAGTGGCGATCACAGTGGGAATCTGTTCCCTGGTTTTTGAAATCACAGAAAACTGATTAAATTTTTGTGTTTGTGCTTGACAGGTACATTTTTTTTGTTGCAGACTGCTATTCGTCTCTGACAGGGACGAATCCTTTTCTGCAATTCATCTGACCCTGAGACAAATTCAAATTCGTCTCTAGGTGGGATGAATTCTATTCTGCAATTTGTCTCCCAGAGGGACGAATTCCTGTCTGTGGATTTTCAGAGCAGAAATTCAGAGACAACAGGAGCAGGCAGAGAAGAGGTAGGGATTTTCATAATCTCTGTTATATTTTTTCTGTTTCTGTTTCTGTTTCGTTAATTGTTTTCATTTAATCTTGCATTGCATTAGGAAAAGTCATGTATGCTAGTTTCATTTTGTTGGATAAAACGAATCCCACACACATCACGAAACAACTTTAAACCAAGGAGCTGGTCATAAGACCCCAGCCCTTGATCAAGACCATTGGTGGATTTAATCACCGCCTTGGCTTGATTTGCATCCATTTCCCGATTATCAACTGTTGTTAGGCGTAAATCCTGATGAAGACAGATCGAGCGTAGCTGGGGTGATTCCCATGCACGCAAGGATAAGTTTTCTATGGTAGGTGTCATTAACAGGACAATCCCCCTTCTGTACCGCCTATGTACCACGTATCTTCTGCTCTCACGTACCTATAGTCTCCCTCTTGTAAGGGCGGGTATATAGAGGGGTTGGTATATCGGCCTGGTTGGTATATTGAAGGGGCGACCTTTTTTTTGGAGTTATAAGAGCCTACATGATGCATTTAAACGTTCTACAAAACCTACAAAAACAAAAAAAAACACCAAAATGCACTAAACCAGTCTAGGGCACACCAAGAATCCTTAAAAGAGATAATCATGGTTTTGTGAATGTGTGTGTTTAATTTTGTTTAGTGTAGACAAAAAAATCATTAAAAACAAAGATAAAAAATCTACGCATTTTGTCATTTTCTCCAAAAAGCTCCAAGGATTCCCGTAATCGCTTGGTCACTCTAAAATGCCCCAAAGGTGTCCATGAACCCTTTGGTCAACCCAAAATCACCCCAAATGTGCCCACAAGTGATGCAGGACCATCCAACAAAAAATGGGAAATCTTGTATTTTTCTCTAAATTTTAGTGCATCTTGCCGGGGCCATAACTTGAAACTTCATTTTTGTCTTATCTATTATAAGAGGGATGTGCACACCAATTTTGGGCCCCATCTGACTCATTTTCAATTTTAGGGCTTTTTAGAGAGACATCGTCATGGTGCTCACCCGTAGCCAGGCCCAATCACGGGCGGATGCTATGGGGAATATCGAAGGAGGCACGAGTCACCTCCATTACAATCCCAAGGATTTGGTCATACCACCTTGGTGACCTAACACACAAGGCAGTACCCTCCACATCTTAAAGGAAAGAGACTACAGGGACACCTCTTCGAGGAGCACTCCTGTTCAACATAACACTCATCACACACCCTTACATGAGGGGTACAGTCATAGGAGAGCTCCCTTAGATGATCACTATGAGTGGTCACTACACGATGAAGCGCTAGGTCAACATAGGGTTCGACGGGAGAAACCACATCATTACACTACCCGTCCTTCACCCCCTCTAGTTGTCAGGACTACAAAGACAAATCCAGAGCACAAGGCTCCTCAGGCGGGGCGGGCCAACTCCACCCGTTCCTTTTTCATTTATGAAAGAGAGCACGAGGAAGACATCTACCTTCCTCAAGAGCAATATACAATGCGAGAGCAATATGCCTCCGCATCTACTATTTATCACGAACACTCATTGAGGCCAAAGCCTCGAGGGAATGCTGTTACCCCCAATAGAGGGAGGTCGCCTATAGAGATCTTGGATCACTACGACCGAGATAGATATCTAGAAGAGGCATCTAGGCCTTCTAGACATGAAGCAATGAGAGCTCCCTTAGATGCTCGCTATGAGCGGTCATCGCATGATGAAGTGCTAAGTCAACATAGGGTTCGAAGGGACGAACCACATGATTACATTATCCCTCCTTCACCCACACTAGTTTTTAGGACTACAAAGACAAATCCAGAGCACAAGGCTCTTTGGGCAGGGCGAGATAGCTCCGTCCATCCCTTTTTCACTTATGAAAGAGAGCACGAGGAAGACCTCTACCTTCCTCGAGAGCAATATACAATGCGAGAGCAATATGCCTTCGCACCTGCTATCTATCAGGACCAATCACTGAGGCCAAAGCCCCGAGAGAATGCTGCTACCCCTAACAGAGGGATGTGTCCTATAGAGATCTTGGATCACTACGACCAAGATTTTTATCTAAGAGAGGCGTCTAGGCCTTCTAGACATGAGGCGGTGGGACCAACTATCGTAGAATCTGCCGAATATATCACACATCTCAAGCAACTCACGCAACTTGAGCTCGAACGACTACCGTTAGCGGAACCGTACCATATTAACGAAGAGCACCTTCAACACCAGAAGGATGATCTGTTCCAACACACTATGCAAGAAAGGACTCCAACCCCTCACATGCATAAGACAAAATATTTTGAGTGGCACAACCCATGGGGGGAAGATAGGTCATCGTGACCTCATCAAAAGCTACCCCCAACACCTCCTAGACAGGAGCGGGAAGCTACTCTCCCGATTCCTGAAGCACCACCCCCGACGCCTCCTAGACATGAATGGGAGGCCGCTCCTATAACCAATGATGGGTGCCTTCCTCAGACATCCACCCAGGCTTATGAGCCACCCTTAGAAATTCATCAAGAAGCCTCTAAGGAATCAGAGCACGAAGAAGAGCAGGATGAATCGCCCTACCAAGGCATGGGGGTGCCATCTGGCCACCCCTCCATAAGCCCCAAGTTCCTCAACAAGAACCAACCAAAGAGGAGGAGTTCAAATCTCCCAATACATGCAAAGCACTAGAGCACTTAGAGTTGGTAGAGACCAAGATTTTGGAGCTCCCAAGGCCCAACTTACATAAGGCTCCTTTCAAAGAAGATCAACCTTTAACCGTAGGGCTACCTGATGATGCAGTCCTCCATGTATCAGAATCTATAGATTCTGATGAGCTATACACATTGTCCGAAGGTGAGGATGAAATAGACATAGCACACAACAATCACATAAGACAACATCGGCATCCCATAAAAATTGAAGAAGCATGTCAAAAGATAAACATAATACTAGGGCATGAGTGGCGCGTTAACCCACCACAGTGGGACCAAGCATTACATCCGCCATGTTGGGCACACAAAGAGCAACTTCCACCAAGAGACATCATAGCAACATCAGTGCCGCGGGCGGACCTTGTCCTCATCTTCGTGCATAGGGATGATCCATTCATGCCCATACCTCTAGAGCCAGATCCGGAGTGCCAAGACCATCAGGCTGGGGTTACCTCTATCCCCTGAAGAACCATAATCCAAACCAAAAAGCTCCAAGGATTATCACAATCCCTTGGTCACCCAAAAAGCTCCAAGGATTATCGCAATCACTTGGTCAAAACCAAAAAGCTCCAAGGATTATCGCAATCTCTTGGTCACCCAAAAAACTCCAAGGATTATCACAATCTCTTGGTCACCCAAAAAGCTCCAAGGATTATCGCAATCTCTTGGTCACCCAAAAAGCTCCAAGGATTATCGTAATCTCTTGGTCAACCCAAAAAGCTCCAAGGATTATCGCAATCTCTTGGTCAACCCAAAAAGCTCCAAGGATTATCACAATCTCTTGGTCACCCAAAAAGCTCCAAGGATTATCGCAATCCCTTGGTCACCCAAAAAGCTCCAAGGATTATCGCAATCTCTTGGTCACCCAAAAATCTCCAAGGATTATCGCAATCTCTTGGTCAACCCAAAAAGCTCCAAGGATTATCGTAATCTCTTGGTCACCCAAAAAGCTCCAAGGATTATTGCAATCTCTTGGTCACCCAAAAAGCTCCAAGGATTATCGCAATCTCTTGGTCACCAAAAAGCTCCAAGGATTATCACAATCTCTTGGTCAATCCAAAAAGCTCCAAGGATTATCGCAATCTCTTGGTCAACCCAAAAAGCTCCAAGGATTATCATAATCTCTTGGTCAACCCAAAAAGCTCCAACGATTATCGCAATCGCTTGGTTAAAAAAATCAAGAAATTCAAAAAACAAAACAACAAAAATCATCAAAAACAACAAAGATTTGCATCTCAATTCTAGGCATACTCAAATTCATCAAAAAAAAAATTCATATTCTCGCACCTCATCTTCACCTTCACCAAAAACAATCCATCAAAATTACAAAAATACATAGCTGCATTAAGCATTGCATCCATACATTGCATATTTGTAGTCATACAGGTCAAAGGCACCATAAGTTGCAATAGCTCTGATAGTCCATCTTGTTCCGCATTGTCTCATGTTACAAAAACAACAAAAACACCAAGCATAACTTTTACCACACTACGATTAGTGGTCCTGGGAATGTACCAAGAGTTTCGATGATTCAGTCATCATTTTCCTCTTTAGCCATGTAGTGTATCAAGTCGAACAGATTTTACGAAGGCAGAGTCATACTTGAAATACACCTTGTTACGTAACATCCCAACACAAATAAAAATACTAAAATTCCCAAAATTGTGTGAACGAAAGACGAAACCTGCAAAATAATCTAGGTCACCACAAGAGAAATGGTTATCTTGCTCATCCCCCTGTGCGAATGACCCCTAGAATTCTGAGAGTTGGCAAAAGGACAAGCTTCCTCCCTACCCAATTCCCTAAGAATCCCTAAAGTTCTCAACAATTGCAAAACACAAAAATTTGCAAAATGTCAAAACTCAAAAATTTGACAAACTACAGTGCAAACATCAAAAGGCACAAACAATTGTGATTTTCATCACTCTATATCCCCAATCCCTTGCTCAAAAAAAAAAAGAAAAAAAATAATAATAATAATCAAAATAAATAGTGATCTTATCACTACAAAAGAGCAAGTATCCCAATATATTGAAAAAAATAAGGGAGTTGACCTTGAATCCCTGGAACTCTCAGCATTATGTAGGTCATAAGGCAAGCTTTTGTACCAATTTGGTTGATAGCCTATCGGTAACAGAAGTAAACCTCCCGCATGACGATATATCTGTCACATTAACTTGCGTACAGACCAATGTTTGCATGTGGATGAGCTAGCTTATGGCATCCTGGATTACACCACAGATTAATCTTAGTACATACAATAAAGGGATTCGTGGAGCTAATTAGGTGATCCTCATTACAGGTTCGGTTGAAATCCCATCTGGCACTGGTGGTATCCTGACAAATACCACATAAATGAAATCAATTGCACACACAAGGATGTGAAATAACTTGGTCAAAAAAAAGTCCGATTCATACCTTGGTCAAAAGTCTTGTAAGATAAAGTACAGTCGTGGCTAGTGAGCTAAAACCGTCTGAGTCTCAGAAAACCTTAGCTACATTTCTAAACCAACTGCGCTACTTTTCATCTTTGCAAATACCATCAGAAAATACAAAAATAGAAAAACCATGTATACATGTAGAGCCATACATCATAGCAGTCGCCTAAAAACAAAATAACAGAGCTCTAAATAGTCTATGGTGCCATAGCCAAACATCACAAACCCCATTCATCCATTTCATATCTGCATATCACATACAAATCAAAACCATTTGCATTCATCAAGCATATGCATCCATCAAAATAAATCAACATGCATACATCCATATTCATCAACCATCATGCACAAGATCAAAGAAAATAAAAACAACAAAAACAACAAATAAATGCAACACAAAAACAAAAAGCAATAAACATTGCCAGACACAAGTGCTCTTGCACTTAACCTCTTGGCATAGAAAAACTTATGTCGGGGTCTACATTGTCACTATCCTACTCCCTAAGAAGGCTACCATAGCCGGACCGCTCCACGGGAAGACAGATTTTTGACAATTTAATCCCAAAATGGTGTCACAAAAAACAACAAAACAACAAAAAAAATGCAACACAAAACAGCAATAAACATTGCCAGACACAAGTGCTCTTGCACTTAACCTCTTGGCATAGCAAATCGACATCGAGGTCACAAATTATCACTATCCTACTCCCTAAGAAGGCTACCATAGCTGGACCGCTCCACAAGAACACAAATTTTTTACAATTTAATCCCCAAATGATGTCACAAAAAACAACAAAACAACAAAAAAATGCAACACAAAACAAACAATAAACATTGTCAGACACAAGTGCTCTTGCACTTAACCTCTTGGCATAGCAAAATTGATGTCGGGGTTTGCATTGTCACTATCCTACTCCCGAAGAAGGCTACCATAGCCGGACCGCTCCACGGGAGGACGGATTGCCGACAAATCAATCACCAAATGGTGTCACAAAAACAACAAAAATAGTACAAAATTCAACAAAAACACAACAAAAATAAGGCCGGACACAAGTGCTCTCGCACTTAGCATCTAGGCAAAGAAAACCGATGTCGAGGTCCAAATTATCGCACTCCAAATTCCCCAAGAAGGCTATCATAGCCGGACCGCTCCACAGGAAATAGGTTTTCGATGATTTCACCTCATTATGACATCACCAAAAGGGTTAACACCCACAAAAAATAGGTCCATATGTTGGAAAAATTGCACACGCTTAACGGTAAACCCTCTAAAGGCAACCTTGCACAAGTCATCTTGGGTCAAGCGACTCGTCGCTTCTCTCACGAAGGTCATTCCCTCATCGATTCGTCGCTTGAGGGGGTAGTCACACTTAGTCACCAACCAACAATCACACACCCAATTAAGGAAAACGACATGCATTCAAAGAATCATTGACAAAGACAATCACGCTCCTGCTTGGGGTAGTAAACAAGCAATAATCAAATCAATCAAACACTTGGCATTTCGTGAATCATGAACACAAGGTTCCCCCTGAGGATAAAAATGCCCTTCACTTGTTCATGACTGATCAATGTCTAAGTTCAAGATTTCGTGAATCATGAACACAAGGTTCCCCCTGAGGATAAAAATGCCCTTCACTTGTTCATGACTGATCAATGTCTAAGCTCAAGTCACACCTCACCAAAATAGGTTAATACTTGAAATCAAAATTCCTTAGCTCGTCAGAAGCAAGGATTCAAGAATGCATGCCCTTTCCATACTTGGGGCATCAAAAATTGGTTAGGTTACCAAGAAACCCTAATCATTAGTGCTTTGGTTATCTATTTTGCTCAGCACTGCATCACCCGTAGCGCTTCACAAAAAGGGGCATCTATAGACACCAAAACAGCACCAATCCGATTATGTGATTGCAAAAACTGATCGCTTTGGCAAACACAGCCCCCAGGGCAGCCCTCAGAGGTTAAACAGTGGTCCTAACCACTTTCATAGCAATTTTTTAAGGTCAAGAAGCAATTTGGCACACTTGGAAACTTTGCCCAGTACTCGTCTCACCCCGGGACGAATTCAAAATAGAATCCGTCCCACCCCAAGACGAATTCTGAATCCGTCCCTGGGTGGGACGAATTCCAAGCTTAACGGGAAAAAAGGCAAATGGTGCCAAGTGGCAGCCCAGAACAGTCAGTTAAGGGCTCCTACCTTGCATGCATGTGTAAGTGGACAGAGGGGCCGTTAGAGGACTGTTACAAAAAGCATTTATCAAAGTTCAAGTCAATGAAAGACTCCCCTACCTCATGGGAAGACAAGACTGCCACATGGCGCCTATGGCCAACACTTGGCTTTTGTGCTTCCCTCCCAAAAGAGACCCCTTGGGTCTATAAAAGGTGGGACTTTTCTCACCCAAGATAGACAGGTTGAAGGAGTGTTCAAGCAACAAAGTGCTGCCGAATCGAAGACTCACTTGCATCCCCCTTTGTTCACCTTCCTACATCCATCAATATCTTTTGCAAGGGAGGTTGTTGGGTGGCCTTTGGAAGCTCGAACCTTACTCAAATCCGACGCATGGACATTTGAACCTACCAATTCGCCGACCCCCCAATCCTAAAAGGTTTTGGGCCCATCCTTGGTGGATTGGCTCCAAAATTGAGGGCCAACGGTGGGAGGCCCACTTGGGCACCCCGCACCTCCCAAGTCCTAATTTTAGTTTTTGAGCACTTTAGATTATTTTTTAGATTGCATTCTGTGTTACTAGGTCTGATTAGTCTATAATTGCAATTTTGTAGCTTTTGGTCAGAGTTTAGGGTGTTTTGTATTGCTTTGTCGTTTCGCTAACTTGCAGGTGTCAAGGTCAAATTCCCGGAGGTGGAGGCCAAATTGGGAAAATACGACCATCTGGGTCGTCCCAAAATGGCCCCAATTACCTAACCCCCTATTTGCAAGAGTTTTGCAAGTCCCGGGATCCGACATTGGAGCAGCAGCAGGTCGGTTTCTCCTACTCAGAAGAATTCGTCCCACCAGGGACGAATTGCAGTCAGAATTCATCCTGCCCAGGGACGAATTCCAGTTTAAGGTGGATTGGCCAGCTGCCTCAGTGGTAGTGGCCTTCTGGTAACTTTTCTTACCTTCTGTCAGGTTTTGAAGCAATTTGGATTCACTGTTTTCACTGTTTCAGGCAAATATTCGTATGCATATTTTGTTAGTTTTAGAGAGAGAATGCTTTTCATTTGCAGTAGGTGCTACTAACGTCTTGATCTTTTCTTTGTTCGTAGGAGAAGTAGCAGAGGCGAAGAACTCATCGACATCAATGGTGGCATCATCTTGGCCCGCCCATTGCAATCGTGGGCACGCGGAAGGAGGAATCATTCAGCGATTGTAATCAAACCCTATTTGCGCTCCTAGCCCCTAAAAAGGGAGGAGGCATTATTGTAACAGAGATCGAAGGAAATTAATGAAAGGGCTGTGTTTTCTTTATCTGATTGCGTCTCTTCCAATGTGTCTCTTTTCCATTTCATGCAATTTACATTCCTAGGACTTAAGCGTGCTTAATTTTGAATGCAATCGCACTTGGTGTTTCTTTTGACCGGAATCTCGTGCTTTCACTGACTTCATAGAGTCTTATCTCCCTCGATATTATAATAATTTTAAGATTGAAAATATTTAAATAATTTAATAAAATATATTTTATTTAAAAACTTTCATTTTTATTTTTTTAAACTCATTAAAATACTACTTATTTAATAACATCTATATCTAAAAATCAACTCTTTCAACTTAGACTTTTATTTATTTTAAATATATATCAATACTTTGCCTAGATTAAACTAGGGACTCACCTATTTACAAATAATACAATTGACATCCTTCTAAACAGACCAGTACTCCCGCTAAAAAAAATTATTCAACTTATTTCCCTCTAAAAAATGTTATTCAAACGTTATTTTGGTTTTAGGTCTTTTCTCCGCCGACGCGATAAAACATTTAATTTTAATTGTTGTAGTCTGGTAAATTTTTTTATATATTAAAGAAGAACAAAGACTACCTATGAGAATGTGTGGATTTTCGAGGATCGTGATCTCTAACATGCAAGCGAAAGACAACACATGCGATTTTCTTAGAAGTTGAAAAAATCGGTAAGAGCCTTTTCTTTTTGTTTGAGTATTGGTTACTTTTCCTTTTCCTACCATCATAACATTTTATTTTAATTCAATCCAAAGTTTTTTAATTCACCTAAGTTGTTGAAAATTCAAATACAAGTTTTTCAGAATCATGAATAAATAAGTGACCTTGTTATTGATCTATATCTCTTTTTGCTTTTCAATGAGCCTGATTTGTTTGTTTGAAGGCACACCGTTTCGTACTCATTTCGGTTCAACCTACGAAACTAAAATTTTAGTGTTTGAAGTAAAGAAAGAGAAGTTGCTTAAAATGGAGAGGAGGGACACAGAATCTGTACTGTCTGAAATACCATCCTATGTGAAAGAGGAAATACTAGTTTTGCTTCCTATGGATACTATAATTCGTTTCTTTGAAATTTCTAAGGAGTGGAACACTCTATTGGCTTCTTACCGGTTTATATACAAGTGGAATCACGTTTCAAATAGGATTCCATGGTTATTTTTGTGCAGGCCTGGACGTGAGGAACATAGATACGGAGTGTATTGCTTCTTGGAATGTAGATGGAAGATCAAAAACCTAGAAAGATTCCCATGGGGTAGACTTAATTTCTTTTGGGGAGGATCTGAAGTTGGACAACTTCTAGCGGACACCACACATGTTACATCAATGTGTTGTCAACAAAGTATTTGTCTTTACAATCCATTGAACAAGACACTTTCTGAAGTTTCTCTTCCTTTCATACCTCCATGTGATAACTCGCTACGAAGCATTCATTGTGAGAGGGGATTATGGAGACACATGCATAGTGGCGATACAACGACCTAAACCAAGAACTTTACATATCTATGATACTTCATCGAATTCATGGGCCAACGTGCTCTCCCTGCCGAGGAGTATCAATTGTTTTTCAGAAATTGTTTTTCAGAATGGATTGTTTTTCTGCTTTTCGGATTACCCGACATATGCTATTATGGTTTTTGGGTATAAAATTGCAGAAGATAACATACCAGATGTGGGTATTTTGCAGGTGCCTCGGTTGGGGCAAGATCCATATATAAACGTCAGTACCAAGTTCTTTGCATGTGGGTCCTGCATGGTATTTGCTTGCCTAGTTTGGAACAACTTATTCTCTGGTATCGACGATTCAGTTATCTGGGAGTTTCAGTTTAAATCGAAGGATGATTACAATTGGAAGAAAATCACGAGGATTCCTCCGCATATGTTAAAATAGTTTAATGATTGTGCGGACTACAAATTTTTTGGGGTGGGTGAATTTATTTGTATTATAGGGCACAAGTCTCAAGAGGTGAAAGTAGCAACTGAAAGCACGAGATTCCGAGCAAAGGAAACACCAAGTGCGATTGCATTCAAAATTAAGTACGCTTAAGTCCTAGAAATGTAAATTGCATGAAATGGAAAAGAAACACATTGGAAGAGACACAATCAAATAGAGAAAACACAGCCCTTTCATTAATTTCCCTTGATCTCTGTTACAATGACGTCTCCTCCCCTTTCAGGGGCTAGGATCGCAAATAGAGTTTGATTACAATCACTGAATGATTCCTCTTTCCGCGTGCCCACGATTGCAATGGGCGGGCCAAGATGATGCCATCGCTGATGTCGATGAGTTCTTCGCCTCTGCTGCTTCTCCTGCGAACAAAGAAATGACCAAGACGTCAGTAGCACCTGCTGCAAATGAAAAGTGTTTGCTCTCTAAAACTAACGAAATATGCATGTAAATATTTGCCCGAAACAGTGAATACAGTGAATCCAAATTGCTTCAAAACTTGACAGAAGGTAAGAAAAGTTACCAGAAGGCCACTGCCACTGAGGCAGCTGGCCAATCCACCTTCAACTGGAATTCGTCCCTGGGCAGGACGACTTCGATCGTAATTCGTCCCCGGGTGGGACGAATTCTTCCGTGTTGAGGAAACCGACCCGCTCGCTGCTCCAATGTCGGATCCCGGGACCTGCAAAACGCCTGCAAACAGGGGGTTATGTAATTGGGGCCATTTTGGGACGACCCAGATGGTCGGATTTTCCCAATTTGGCCTCCACCCTCGGGAATTTGACCTTGACACCTGCAAGTTAGCGAAACGACAAAGCAATACAAAACATCCTAAAATCTGACCAAAAGTTACAAAATTGCAATTATGGACTAATCGGACCTAGTAACACGGAATGCAATCTAAAAAATAATCTAAAATGCTCAAAAACTAAAAATAGGACTTGGGAGGTGCGGGGGTGCCCAAGTGGGCCTCCCACCGTTGGCCCTCGATTTTGGAGCCAATCCACCGGGGATGGGCCCAAAACCTTTTAGGATTGGGGGGTCGGCGAATTGGTAGGTTCAGGTGTCCATGCGTTGGATTTGGGTAAGGTTCGAGCTTCCAAAGGCCACCCAACAACCTCCCTTGCAAAAGAGATTGGTGGATGTGGGAAGGTGAACCAAGAGGGATGCAAGTGGGTCTTCAATTCGGAAGAACTTCGTTGCTTGAAAACTCCTTCAACCTGTATCTTTTGGGTGAGAAAAGTCCCACCTTTTATAGACCCAAGGGGTCTCTTTTGGGAGGGAAGCACAAATGCCATGTGTTGGCCATAGGCGCCATGTGGCAGTCTTGTCTTCCCATGAGGGAGGGGAGTCCTCCATTGACTTGAGCTTTGATAAATGCTTTTTGTAACAGTCTCCTAACGGCCCCTCTGTCCACTTACACACGCGTGCAAGGCAGGAGTCCTTAACTGACTGTTCTGGGCTGCCACTTGGCACCATTTGCCTTTTTGCCCGTTAAGCTTAGAATTCGTCCCACCCAGGGACGGATTCAGAATTCGTCTTGGGGTGGGACGGATTCTATTTTGAATTCGTCCCGGGGTGAGACGAGTACTGGGCAAAGTGTCCAAGTGTGCCAAATTGCTTCTTGACCTCACAAAATTGCTATGAAAGTGGTTAAGACCACTGTTTAACCTCTAAGGGCTGCCCTGGGGGCTGTGTTTGTCAAAGCGATCAGTGTTTGCAGTCACATAATCGGATTGGTGCTGTTTTGGTGTCTACAGATGCCCCTTTTTGGGAAGCGCTACGGGTGACGCAAGTGTTGAGCAAAAATAGATAACCAAAGCACTAATGATTAGGGTTTCTTGGTAACCTAACCAACTTTTGATGCCCCAAGTATGGAAAGGGCATGCATTCTTGAATCCTTGCTTCTGACGAGCTAAGGAATTTGATTTCAAGTATTAACCTGTTTTGGTGAGGTGTGACTTGAACTTAGACATTGATCAGTCATGAACAAGTGAAGGGCGTTTTTATCCTCAGGGGGAACCTTGTGTTCATGATTCACGAAATGCCAAGTGTTTGATTGATTTGATTGTTGCTTGTTTATTGCCCCAAGCGGGAGCGTGATTGTCTTTGTCAATGATTCTTTGAATGCATGTCGTTTTCCTTAATTGGGTGTGTGATTGTTGGTTGGTGACTAAGTGTGACTACCCCCTCAAGCGACGAATCGATGAGGGAATGACCTTCGTGAGAGAAGCGACGAGTCGCTTGACCCAAGATGACTTGTGCAGGTGTGCCTTTAAAGGGTTTACCGTTAAGCGTGTGCAATTTTTCCAACATATGGACCTATTTTTGGTGGGTGTTAACCCTTTTGGTGATGTCATAATGAGGTGAAATCGTCGAAAACCTATTTCCCGTGGAGCGGTCCGGCTATGATAGCCTTCTTGGGGAATTAGGAGAGCGATAATTTGGACCTCGACATCGATTTTCTTTGCCTAGAGGCTAAGTGCAAGAGCACTTGTGTCCGACAATGCTTATTGCTTTTGTTTTTGTTGAATTTTGTACTGTTTTTGTTGTTTTTTGTGACACCATTTGGTGATTAAATTGTCGAAAATCCGTCCTCCCGTGGAGCGGTCCGGCTATGGTAGCCTTCTTAGGGAGTAGGATAGTGATATTTTGTGTTGTTTGTTGTGTTTGTTGCTTTTTTTTTGTGTTGTTTTTGGGGTTGGGGGGGGTGAATTTTGGGATGGGGCGGGAGGGAACAATGCAGACCCCGACATCAGTTTTGCTATGCCAAGAGGTTAAGTGCAAGAGCACTTGTGTCTGGCAATGTTTATTGCTTTTTGTTTTTGTGTTGCATTTATTTGTTGTTTTTGTTGTTTTGATTTTCTTTGATCTTGTGCATGATGGTTGATGAATATGGATGTATGCATGTTGATTTATTTTGATGGATGCATATGCTATGATGAATGCAAATGGTTTTGATTTATATGTGATATGCAGATATGAAATGGATGAATGGGGTTTGTGATGTTTGGCTATGGCACCATAGACTGTTTAGAGCTCTGTTATTTTGTTTTTAGGCGATTGTTGTGATGTATGGCTCTACATGTATACATGGTTTTTCTGTTTTTGTATTTTTTGATGGTATTTGCAAAGATGAAAAGTAGCGCAGTTGGTTTAGAAATGTAGCTAAGGTTTTCTGAGACTCAGACGGTTTTAGCTCACTAGCCATGACTGTACTTTATCTTACAAGACTTTTGACCAAGGTATGAATCGGACTTGTTTTTGACCAAGTTATTTCACATCCTTGTGTGTGCAATTGATTTCATTTATGTGGTATTTGTCAGGATACCGCCAGTGCCAGATGGGCTTTCAACCGAACCTGTACTGAGGATCACCTAATTAGCTCCACGAATTCCTTTGTTGTATGTACTAAGATTAATCTGCGGTGTAATCCAGGATGCCATAAGCTAGCTCATCCACATGCAAACATTGATCTGTACGCAAGTTAATGTGACAGATATATCGTCATGCGGGAGGTTTACTTCTGTTACCGATAGGCTATCAACCAAATTGGTACTGAAGCTTGCCTTATGACCTATAGAATGCTGAGAGTTCCAGGGATTCAAGGTCAACTCCCTTCTTTTCTTCAATTGTATTGGGATACTTGCTCATTTGTAGTGATGAGATCACTGTTTATTTTGATTTGTTTTTCTTTTGAGCAAGGGATTGGGGATCATGGAGTGATGAAAATCACTATTGTTTGTGCCTTTTGATGTGTGCACTGTAGGATGTCAAATTTTGGAGTTTTGACATTTTGCAAATTTTTTGTGTTTTGCAACGTTTGAGAACTTGGGATTCTTAGGGAATTGGGTAGGGAGGATGCTTGTCCTTTTGCCAACTCTCAGCATTCTTGGGGTCATTCGCACAGGGGGATGAGCAAGATAACCGTTTCGCTTGTGGTGACCTAGATTATTTTGCAGGTTTCATCTTTCGTTCACACAATTTTGGGAATTTTAATGTTTGATTTGTGTTGGGATGTTACGTAACAAGGTGTATTTCAAGTATGACTCTACCTTCGTAAAATCTTTTGACTTGATACGCTACATGGCTAAAGAGGAAAATGATGATCGAATCATGAAACTCTTGGTACATTCCCTGACCACCGATCGTAGTGTGGTAAAAGTTATGCTTGGTGTTTTTGTTGTTTTTGTATGGTTTTTTGTTTTTTGATGAATTTGAGTATGCCTAGAATTGAGATGCAAATCTTTGTTGTTTTTTGATGATTTTTGTTGTTTTGTTTTTGTTGAATTTCTTGATTTGTTTGACCAAGCGATTGCGATAATCCTTGGAGCTTTTTGGGTGACCAAGAGATTGCGATAATCCTTGGAGCTTTTTGTATTGACCAAGAGATTGCGATAATCCTTGGAGCTTTTTGGTGTGACCAAGAGATTGCGATAATCCTTGGAGCTTTTTGGTGTGACCAAGAGATTGCGATAATCCTTGGAGCTTTTTGGTTTTGACCAAGAGATTGCGATAATCCTTGGAGCTTTTGGAGTGACCAAGAGATTGCGATAATCCTTGGAGCTTTTGGAGTGACCAAGAGATTACGATAATCCTTGGAGCTTTTTGGTTTGACCAAGTGATTGCGATAATCCTTGGAGCTTTTTGGGTGACCAAGAGATTGCGATAATCCTTGGAGCTTTTGGAGTGACCAAGAGATTGCGATAATCCTTGGAGCTTTTTGGGGTGACCAAGAGATTGCGATAATCCTTGGAGCTTTTTGGGTGACCAAGTGATTGCGATAATCCTTGGAGCTTTTTGGGTGACCAAGTGATTGCGATAATCCTTGGAGCTTTTTGGGTGACCAAGAGATTGCGATAATCCTTGGAGCTTTTTGGGTTTGGATTATGGTTCTTCAGGGGATAGAGGTACCCCCAGCTTGATGGTCTTTGCACTCCGGATCTGGCTCTAGAGGTATGGGCATGAATGGATCTTCCCTAGGTGCAAATTCATCTCTATGTGTGAAAAGGAAGGCGGGGTCTTCCCTCGGCACTGTTGTCATGATGGGATCTCGAGGTGGACGATGCTCATCTTGAATTTGGAGCCATAGGTCTAACACTTGGTCCCACCTCGTTGGGTCTACGTGCCATTCATGTCCTAACCGTATACCCATTTGTCCCATTAGATCTTCATGAGTTAGAGCGCGGTGATGTCGTCGCGCATGTCTGAGATAGTCCATCTCAGTCTCGTCTTCTGAATCGCTTTCATAGATCCAAAATTGTTCATCCTCTTCAGCATCCGTTGCTTGCGACATTGAGGACTCTTCCTGTTCCAGTGAATTAATCTGGTCCCATTGCGGTTGTTCCACTCTTAGTGGAGGGACCTGATTCTTTTGAGACTGTGTTATTTCATCTGGAACCTCTAAGGGGAACAGCTTCAGAAAAATGTCTGGAAGCCGTTGTTGTTCTCTTTGAGGATTGCTCTCTGAACTTTCACCTCTCTCTAGCAAAGGAGAGGGATTATTGCTATTTCCAGGGGTGTTTGTAGACCATGGGAGATAATCCCCCAATGTGTATTCTGTGTTTGGATTGGCGTACGGGTCTTGTGCCAATCCCCCCTGTTGCCTATTTCTAGGCCTTGCATATTTTCAACCAAGATGTCTAATGGCAGGGGATGGTTGAACCCTACCCCTGACTTGTCATATGGCATCTGATATCTTGGTTGGCAAAGGATCCGCATCCCTTGCTCATATCTCGCCTAGCCCATACCCATGCCAATTGCATTGTTCGAGATATTTTAGGGCAAATTCTGGGTTCGACAGATAATTGATGTTTTCGACAAAAGGCTCTTCATCTGTTTCCTTTTGTTCGCATGGTTCAGAACCATGATCAAGGCCCCCATACACAAAATTCGTTTGGTTCGGTGGGTAGCCTAGAGGGACGATTGTTCCAATGGGAAGGCGAGGTCTTCCCATGTCTTGTACTGACTCCAATGTGGGGGTTGCCACAACGTTTTGCACTATGTATTCCCCCAGGCCTGTACTGGCCATCTCAACAGTGATTGTTGATGATTGGGTAGGAGGAAACGGTAGTCCTTCCTGAGTCCATTCCATGTTTGGTGGTTCAGGAATCTTGGTTTGTGTTGTGTTGGGCGCTTCCTCTGTTGATATCGCTGAAATCGTGGGCAACCCCTCTTCTAGAGGCTTAACCTCTTCCATGATTTGCTTTCCCTTGTCCTTCTGTTGGGCCATGATAGGTGGCGTTGATGATGAAGGAGCAGGTGATGAAGTCTCACCTGGCTGGGATTTTGCCTTGTTGGCCACCAGTGGTGCTTGCGGTATCGGACCCTGTTTAGATGGATTTAATTGAAAATCCAAATGCGTTGATGGGAGGGTCGATTGAGGTATGAATTGTACCGCATTGCAATACTTGAAGGGCTCTAAGTCCATTGGGACTACATGTATTTGCCCTTCATAGGCATACTTCAAGCATTGGTGTGCGATCGAGGGGACACACTTCATGTCCCTGATCCAAGGCCGCCCTAGCAGTATATTATAAGCCATTTCACCTTCCAAAACATGGCACAATGTGGGTATTGACTTTTGTCCTACCTGTATAGGCAGAACAACCGTGCCGACTGTCGAGCAAATTGCATCGTTAAAAGCTCGCAGTGTGTACGTGGAAGCGGTGATGTGAGAGGCTGGCAGTTTTAAATGTTTCAATGCTGCAGTGGTTATAATGTTACTGGATGAGCCAGTATCTATCAGCACTCTCTTGTACGGGATCCCGTTGACCCGCGCGATAACGTGCAGGGGTGGATCCGGCATGTCATTTGATATCGTTTTGACCTCATTTTCTTTGAATGTGATGACAGGCTCCGTACATTGTTTCACATGTCCCACGAAGGCGTTGAAAGAATTTGCTTCGTGGGGTTGTACTTCAATGGCTTTTAAAATGTCCATAAGAGCTTCTCTATGGGGAGCTGATTGTTGAATAAGCTCGTAGATGGACAGCCTAGCCGACGTGGTCCGCAAACTCTGCGTGAGTTTGGTTCGTATCGTGACCTCAGGTCTAGGCGGAGGTAACTGCGTTGGGCATTGTTGAGGCTGCGATGTCGACGGAACTTCCCTCGCAGGTACCTCGGGGGCAACTGCTGGGTATTTTCTGTTCCTTGTTACAATGCTAATCATTCCCACAAATCCTTGCGCGGGAAGATCTTGTCGCACCTCGTTAATTTGGAGCGGTTTTGTCCGTGCCTCGTGGGCAGGCAAGGGGTCCTTGAATACCCCCATTTGTTGGTTGTTAGGTGCGATGGGGTTGTCCACGACCAATGTTCGGTTGTCGATCAAATCCTGGACTAGTTCTTTGAATTTCCAGCACCCATTTAGGTCATGTCCTCTGCGCCTATGGAATCTGCAATACAATTCCTCCCTATACCCCCTAGGCTTGGGAACGTTAGGGTCAAAAATTTGGATTTCTGGCAGAGTAACTAAATTTGCCGCTGACAAGCGGTCAAATAAGGAGTCCCTAGACTCCGCATACGGGGTGAATTGTCGCCTAGGGCGACGCTACTGATACTGCTCCTGTCTTCTGTTATCTCTTTCGTAAGCAGGAGGCACTGCCTGGTAGTTAGCCTTTTGAGGCTACGTTTCTTGCACAGGCACGGGGACATTTATCGCAACTTGGTTGACTGCAGCGTGTTGTGGTTGCGTTGTCCCATTTTTAGTGGTTTTATTCCACTCTTTCTTCTTAGGCTTGGCAATTGCGCCTTCACCTATCTTAATCTCTTCTATGACTCTGGCTTGCGCCAAAGCTTCTTCTAAGCTGTCGTATTGTCGCAACAACAATAGACCGGAGATTGATTTTAAGCAACTTTTTGCGAACATTTGCGTGAGGTCCGACATGGGAGGACGGTAGGGTAACTTAGAAAGCAAAGCTCTCCATCGGTTCCCGTACGCTGCCATTGTTTCCTCCTCAAATTGTTTAAGGCTAGCAAGATCACTAAGTGATGCCTTCTTCCTTGTGTTGAAGGCGAAACGTTCAAGAAACGCATCTACTAGCTGATCTAAGCTGCTTATGCTGTGTTTGGGCAGTTGTGTGAACCAATCCGAGGCAGGGCCTGCGAATGTGGTTATGAATGTTCTAAGCAATAATGCGTCATTATCTTGAATGCCGAAGCATTGGCTTAGAAATCGTGTAACATGTTCCTGTGCGTCCTCTTCACCTTTAAAACCGCCAATTGAGGCAACTTGAAGTGTTCGGGGTAAAGAGGTGTAGGCACTGAGGGATGCACCGGATTATTGCGGAGTAGACGTAATGTGGGTTTTTGATGCCCAGCAGCTTTTGTCTCCACAGACTCCAAACGCTCCAATAGCGCTTGGTATGCATCGGAAGATTTTATTTCTTCCTCTCTTGTTCACTCTTGTTGCAAGTTACGGTAAACTGGAGGCCTATGGAGGGGTGGCCGAATGGCATCCTTCCTGCCTTGATGGGGAGTTTCAATATATTCCTCTTCTGGTTCATACTCCTCATAAAATTCTTGAGGAGTCTCAGGGCGAAACCTATGACCCTGATCAAGCTCTTGCTGAAGGTACCCATCATTGTTTCGGGGAGTTGCCTCCCTCTCGAATCTATGGGGTCTTGGAGGCAGAGCTTGACGAGGTCGTGGAGACCTGTCCTGCACCAACGGATTACGCCTCTCATACTGTTCAGCTCTTTGGATGCGAGGGGTTGGCCCCCTCTCAGGTATTTCATAGCGTAACTCATCCGCTTCGCGTTGCATGCGTTCTTTATCCAAGCGGTATTGATACTCTATCTCTTGTTGACTTTGTTTAAGCCGCATGATTTGGGCTTGACGGGTGGTATATCTGGCGACAGCCGGGTCAATTTGATCTACCCTATTTTGTTCAGAAGGTTCAAATGTTCCTCCTATGGGTTTACCTCGGTTTTGATGCTCTAAAATCTCAAGGGGTCGCTTCCCTCTATCGAGGTAGGCGGTATGTGCTCGAGGTTCTGGCCTCAAGGGGTGATCATGATATCCTGTTGGTGCGGAAATGCAAGGTTCCCGCATTGTTTGTTGCCCTCGAGGAATGCGATGGTTTTCCTCATACTCCCTTTCACGGGTGTAAATGGGATGGGCGGAGTTAGGTCGCCCTATGTAAGGAGCCCTGTGCTCCGGATTTGGTCTCTCTGTTCTGATGATAGGTAAAGAAGGGACGCCATATCCACGTTGTCCCTCCAAATGGACAGTGTGCCTGTTTAGCGCTTCATCACGCGGTGGCCACTCATGCCTAGCTTCAAGAGGTGATTCTCTATTTATGTCAAGGTCTACATGTAAGGCATCTTCCCGAAAGGGGCTGCTTTGAATAGGCATACCCCACCGAGGATTCTGAATTGGATTCTTTTGTAGGTTTGACCTATAAGGCGGTATGACCAAATCCTCGGGATCGAAGTGAAGGTGACTTGTGCCTACTTTTTGTGTACCTTCCGGAGCTTCCGCCCTTGATTGGGCTTGACTACGGGTGTACACCATTGCGGTGCTTCTATGCTATCTAAATAAGTTTTTATCTCGTTTTTATGATTTTTTTTTTTTTTGTCTACACTAAGCAGAATTAAACACACACATTCACAAAACCGTGATTATCTCTTTTAAGGATTCTTGGTGTGTCCTAAACTGGTTTAGTGCATTTTGATGTTTTGTTTTGTTTTTGTAGGTTTTGTAGAACGTTTAAATGCATCATGTAGGCTCTTATAACTCCAAAAAGGTCACCCCTTCAATATACCAGCCAGGCCGATATACCAACCTCTCTATATACCCGCCCTTACGAGAGGGAGACTATAGGTACGTGAGAGCAGAAGGTACGTGGTACGTAGGCGGTACGGAAGGGGGATTGTCCTGTTAATGGCACCTACCATAGAAAACTTATCCTCGCGCGCATGGGAATCACCCCAGCTACGCTCGGTCTGTCTTCGTCAGGATTTACGCCTAACAACAGTTGAAAATCGGGAAATGGATGCAAATCAAGCCAAGGTGGTGATTAAATCCACCAATGGTCTTGATCAAGGGTTGGGGTCTTACGACCAGCTCCTTGGTTTAAAATTGTTTCGTGATGTGTGTGGGATTCGTTTTATTCAACAAAAATGAAACTAGCATACATGACTTTTCCTAATGCAATGCAGGATTAAATGAAAACAATTAAAGAAACAAAAACAGAAACAAAAAATTTAACAGAGATGATAAAAATCCCTACCTCTTCTCTGCCTTCTCTTGTTGTCTCTTCGGTGATTTTATTTCTTCCTCTCTTGTTCGCTCTTGTTGTCTCTTATGGCATCCTTCCTGCCTTGATGGGGAGTTTCAATATATTCCTCTTCTGGTTCATACTCCTCGTAAAATTCTTGAGGAGTCTCAGGGCGAAACCTATGACCCTGATCAAGTTCTTGCTGAAGGTACCCATCATTGTTTCGGGGAGTTGCCTCCCTCTCGAATCTATGGGGTCTTGGAGGCATAGCTTGACGAGGTCATGGAGACCTGTCCTGCACCAATGGATTACGCCTCTCATACTGTTCAGCTCTTTGGATGCGAGGGGTTGGCCCCCTCTCAGGTATTTCATAGCGTAACTCATCCACTTCACGTTGCATGCGTTCTTTATCCAAGCGGTATTGATACTCTATCTCTTGCTGACTTTGTTTAAGCCGCATGATTTGGGCTTGACGGGTGGTATATCTGGCGACAGCTGGGTCAATTTGATCTACCCTATTTTGTTCAAAAGGTTCAAATGTTCCTCCTATGGGTTTACCTTGGTTTTGATGCTCTAAAATCTCAAGGGGTCACTTCCATCTGTCGAGGTAGGCGGTATGTGCTCAATGTTCTGGCCTCAAGGGGTGATCATGATATCCTGCTGGTGCGGAAATGCAAGGTTCCCGCATTGTTTTTTGCCCTCGAGGAATGCGATGGTTTTCCTCATACTCCCTTTCACGGGTGTAAATGGGATGGGCAGAGTTAGGTCGCCCTATGTAAGGAGCCCTGTGCTCCGGATTTGGTCTCTCTGTTCTGATGATAGGTAAAGAAGGGACGCCATATCCACATTGTCCCTCCAAATGGACAGTGTGCCTATTTAGCACTTCATCGCACGGTGGCCACTCATGCCTAGCTTCAAGATGTGATTCTCTATTTATGTCAAGGTCTACATGTAAGGCATCTTCCAAAAAAGGGTTGCTTTGAATAGGCATACCCCATCGAGGATTCTGAATTGGATTCTTTTGTAGGTTTGACCTATAAGGCGGTATGACCAAATCCTCAGGACTGTAGTGAAGGTGACTTGCGCCTGCTTTTTGTGTACCTTCCAGAGCTTCTGCCCTTGATTTGGCTTGACTGCGGGTGTACACCATTGCGGTGCTTCTATGCTATCTAAATAAGTTTTTATCTCATTTTATGATTTTCTTTTTTTTTTTGTCTACACTAAGCAGAATTAAACACACACATTCACAAAACCGTGATTATCTCTTTTAAGGATTCTTGGTGTGTCCTAAATTGGTTTAGTGCATTTTGATGTTTTGTTTTGTTTTTGTAGGTTTTGTAGAACGTTTAAATGCATCATGTAGGCTCTTATAACTCCAAAAAGGTCACCCCTTCAATATACCAGCCAGGCCGATATACCAACCTCTCTATATACCCACCCTTACGAGAGGGAGACTATAGGTACGTGAGAGCAGAAGGTACGTGGTATGTAGGTGGTACGAAAGGGGGATTGTCCTATTAATGGCACCTACCATAGAAAACTTATCCTCGCGCGCATGGGAATCACCCTAGCTACGCTCGGTCTGTCTTCGTCAGGATTTACGCCTAACAACAGTTGACAATCGAGAAATGGATGCAAATCAAGCCAAGGTGGTGATTAAATCCACCAATGGTCTTGATCAAGGGCTGGGGTCTTACGACCAGCTCCTTGGTTTAAAATTGTTTCGTGATGTGTGTGGGATTCGTTTTATTCAACAAAATGAAACTAGCATACATGACTTTTCCTAATGCAATGCAGGATTAAATGAAAACAATTAAAGAAACAAAAATAGAAATAGAAAATTTAACAGAGATGATAAAAATCCCTACATCTTCTCTGCCTACTCTTGTTGTCTCTGAATTTCTACTCTGAAAATCTACAGGTAGGAATTCGTCCCTCTGGGAGACGAATTGCAGAACAGAATTCGTCCCTCCAAGAGATGAATTTGAATTCGTCTCAGGGTCAGACGAATTGCAGAAAAGAATTCGTCCCTGTCAGAGATGAATAACAGTCTGCAATAAAAAAAGATGTACCTGTCAAGCACAAACACAAAACTTTGATCAATTTTCTGTGATTTCAAAAACCAGGGAACAGAGTCCCACCGTGATCGCCACTGAAAGCACGATATTCCGAGCAAAGGAAACACTAAGTGCGATTGCATTCAAAATTAAGTACGCTTAAGTCCTAGAAATGTAAATTGCATGAAATGGAAAAGAAAAACATTGGAAGAGACACAATCAGATAGAGAAAACATAGCCCTTTCATTAATTTCCCTTGATCTCTGTTACAATGACGTCTCCTCCCCTTTCAGGGGCTAGGAGCGCAAATAGAGTTTGATTACAATCGTTGAATGATTCCTCTTTCCACGTGCCCACGATTGCAATGGGCGGGCCAAGATGATGTCGTCGCTGATTTTGATGAGTTATTCACATCTGCTGCTTCTCCTGTGAACAAAGAAATGACCAAGATGTCAGTAGCACCTGCTACAAATGAAAAGCGTTTGCTCTCTAAAACTAACGAAATATGCATGTAAATATTTGCCTGAAACAGATGAATACGAGTGAATCCAAATTGCTTCAAAACTTGACAGAAGGTAAGAAAAGTTACCAGAAGGCCACTGCCACTGAGGCAGCTGGCCAATCCACCCTCAAATGGAATTCATCCCTGGGCAGGACGAATTCTGACTGTAATTCGTCCCTGGGTGAGACAAATTCTTTTGTGTTGAAGAAATCGACCTGCTGCTGCTCCAATGTTAGATCTCGGGACCTGCAAAATGCCTGCAAACAGGGGGGTTATGTAATTGGGGCCATTTTGGGACGACCCAAATGGTCGGATTTTCCCAATTTGGCCTCCACCCTCGGAAATTTGACCTTGAAACTTGCAAGTTAGCGAAACGACAAAGCAATACAAAACATCCTAGAATCTGACCAAAAGTTACAAAATTGCAATTATGGACTAATCAGACCTAGTAACACATAATGCAATCTAAAAAATAATCTAAAATGCTCAAAAACTAAAAATAGGACTTGGGAGGTGCGGGGGTGCCCAAGTGGGCCTCCCACCGTTGGCCCTCGATTTTGGAGCCAATCCACCAGGGATGGGCCCAAAACCTTTTAGGATTTGGGGGTCGGCGAATTGGTAGGTTCAGGTGTCCATGCGTCGGATTTGGGTAAGGTTCGAGCTTCCAAAGGCCACCCAACAACCTCCCTTGCAAAAGAGATTGGTGGATGTGGGAAGGTGAACCAAGAGGAATGCAAGTGGGTCTTCAATTCGGCAGCACTTCGTTGCTTGAAAACTCCTTCAACCTATATATTTTGGGTGAGAAAATTCCCACCTTTTATAGACCCGAGGGGTCTCTTTTGGGAGGGAAGCACAAATGCCATGTGTTGGCCATAGGCGCCATGTGGCAGTCTTGTCTTCCCATGAGGGAGGGGAGTCCTCCATTGACTTGAGCTTTGATAAATGCTTTTTGTAATAGTCTCCTAACGGCCCCTCTGTCCAATTACACACGCGTGCAAGGCAGGAGTCCTTAACTGACTGTTCTGGGCTGCCACTTGGCACCATTTGTCTTTTTGCCCGTTAAGCTTAGAATTTGTCCCACCCAGGGACGGATTCAGAATTCGTCCTGGGGTGGGACGGATTCTATTTTGAAATCGTCCCTGGGTGAGATGAATACTAGGCAAAGTGTCCAAGTGTGCCAAATTGCTTCTTGACCTTACAAAATTGCTATGAAAGTGGTTAGGACCACAGTTTAACCTCTGAGGGCTACCCTGGGGGCTGTGTTTGTCAAAGCGATTAGTGTTTGCAGTCACATAATCGGATTGGTGCTGTTTTGGTGTCTACAGCAACATACCATAAAAGACAAAATTCATGGCTGCTTCTTCCTCCTATTCCACTTTCGTTCCCCCTTTCGTTCCCCGGTGCTATAGCCTTCCATCCAAGGCCTGATATTCAGTTAAGTTGACTAGCTAGGAATGCTCAAATTTAAACTTTTTGATCGTTGTTATTCTTGGTAACACATAGAGGTTAAGCTATTAATTTTGCGTTGGATATTCATCATTGATGGGTCTTATGATGTGTTTTAGTCCTTTGGATTTGATGGATTTTTAACCTGTTAGTTTTTATCTCGAAAAAATATTTGATATATTTGATATCTAGTAATAACACAGCAAGAGGGTTTGATGGCTTTTTAACCTGTTAGTTTTTACTTCGAAAAAATATTTGATATATTTAATATCTAACAATAACACATCAAGAAATTAAGAGCCATTAATTTTATCAACTTTTGATTTGTAGTTTATATAAATGTTGTGTTGTTCATTTTGTGAGCTTTTAATTTATACTAATTAATTATAATTATTATAAATTAATTGTCAATTTTTTTTTGAATATATTAATTATCATTACTCAAAATATTATTTAATATATTATTATTAATAAATATTAATTTTTTTAGTATTTGATTCATTATTTTAATAAATATATAATAATGTTCTAAATAAGTTAAAAATAGATACTTTATATGCTAAAAAGAAATTGTAAATTTTATTTTAATTTTAAAAATTATAGAACGCAGGTTGTCATTTATGTTATTTCTAAGTACATAATTTTAAGTTATTAACATTTAACATTATTTTTAAATTTTTAAATTAAAATTATAATTTTAAATAAATATATATATTTGATTTATTTTAAATAAATAAATTCATTTTTATAAATATTTAGTTTTGATGATAATTATTAAGTAAATTTAATTATAAATAATAATTATGGTTACTGGTAATGATGAGAAATTTAGAACTTTGAAGTTTAAGGTTCAAATCTTAAGTAGAGTCAGGGTTGGTTGTACCTCATGTTTTGATAGTTAAAGTATTGTTATGTAACTATATATTGGGTAAACAACATCCTCCTCCTTGTAAGTATTAGACTTCATAGTTTAAATTTTTATTCATTATCAATAAATCATAATTGTTAATTATAATTAACTTTACTTAAAAATTTATAAAAATTATTTAATTTATTTAATAATTATTTAAATTTGAAGATTTAAATTAAAAAATAATGCCCTATTTTAATCATTAAAAAACAATTAAATCCTATGTAGATGCATGGTAGGTTGTACACTTTGAAAAGGAGAGTATAGTTGCATATTGCATAACCATATATTGGGTAAACAACATCCTCCATGTGGTAGTGTCAATAGAGTATGGTTACATAAACCTAAACAACATATTTCATGTGGGTACTGTCTAGAGTATGGTTACATAACCATATATTGGGTAAACAACATCATTCATGTGGTAGTGTCATGTGCCCTATGATTACTTAAAAATTAAAAATACTACTTAATACTTTAACCTTTTTTAAGTAGTATACATCGGTGTTTTTATGACTGGTTTAGTCCCTTCATATTGAATGGTGTTTGAACATTGAACCTCTTCAAAAGAGGTCAAATCCCTTAGCATTACAGTAACCCTACAACTATTACTCTTTTAACCAACACACATATTTAATAGCTTATATGTGACTTCTATTGAGGGTTGCTCCTATCAAAAATGCTAAAATATTACATTTGTTGCAACATATATTTTTATCATGGTTTTTTTAATTTCTTTTTTCACTTAAATACATTTTTCAACATCTTTGAAGTGCTATTTTTTACAATAAAATTTTTGACATCATTTTAATTAAAACAAAAAAAATTACCTAACCAATTAGCTTTTAAACTTTTTAACTAATAGAGGAAATTAATTTAGGCTGCAATAGCCTTCCATCCTAGGCCTGATATTCAGTTAAGTTGAACTACTAGAAATGTTCAAAGTTAAAATAATTGGTCGTTATTCTTGTTAACCTATAGAGGTTAAACTATCATTTTTCGAGTAAAAATATTTGATATACTATAATAAGGCCATATTCCGTTGAGTTGAATAGTTAGGAATGTTTAAACTAATTGATCGTTGTTATTATTTTTAACCCATAGAGGATAAACTATTAGTTTTTGAGTGGAAGCTTGATATACAATAATAAGGCCTCATGATCCTTTCTAGCCATTAATTTTGTGTATTGTATGGGATTTGATGGTAATTATTCTTTTCAGCCTTTTAGTTTTTAGCTTGAAAAATATTTGATATACTCTTCCTGCCCATTAATTTTGTTCTGGTGATTTTATCAATTCTTGATTTGCTTGATTTGTTGGACATGTATGAACTTTGTACTATGATTTTATCAACTCTTGATTTGTAGTATATGTAGTATATTTATGAACATAACAATGTTAAAGAATATTATTAGAAATGTTTTTTATAAAATTAATTTTAGGTTCGTTTAATAATTTTAATAGTAAAATTTTTATTTATTAATATTTAAATATATTGACCACCTTATGGTGGTCACACTGAGCCGCTCACATGGCCTGAAGGTATTTGGGGCATTCAATGTGATTTCCATCTCATTAAACATGGTAGTTTGTTTTTCAGTAGGTCCGAGGTGTAGACCAATTGGTTCATCCAAACCCCATAAGGGGGCGAAGGTCCAAGGTTCAAATATTGGGCCTCACCGGACTGAACGCTTGTCCCTTTCCTGATACTTTCAGTGGCGTAAAAGGTTTTAAATGATTGTGGCATGGTGGTTATAGGGGCGGACTACACGAAGATCTATGTGGTGACTTCTGGGGCGGACATCGGAGAATACTGTGGCGGCCATAAAAGCTGGACAACCTTTTTGGATTCGTGGCGGATTCATGGCGACTACCGATTCCACCATGTAAATTCAAATATATATATATATATATATATATATATATATATATTTAATAATTTATTTAAATGGAAAGTTTAATTTTAAAATTAAAATTTAAAATTAATATTATCATATATTAGTTGTGAAAGTTTTTAAATAAATTAATTATCATTACTAAAAAATATTAGTTTGATATGTTATTATTTTATTTATTATTATTTTATTTATTGATAGTAGAAGGAGTTTTAAAGGGTTTTTTAGGGTTTTGAAAGGTACCCCAAATCTTAGATCTAGTAATAACACATCAATAAATACTAAGGTAGATTTCACAAATCGAATCTTAAAATTTAATGAAGCAACCTCCTAAAAAATAAGTTGCATATTTTTATCAAGAAAATACAAGATATTTTCCCATGATTAAACCACCGCGTGCTTAAGAATCTAAAGCACCAGAGAAAAATAAAAAATAGTAGAATAAGAAAAATATTATTGGTTAAAACAAATTTACAAATAAAAAATAGCTCCACCATCATGACAACAATTTCATCCAACAAAGCATGTAATAGGACAACCTCTCATAACAACATCTAGTTTAATAAAACAACACTAGAAAATACCATCCAACAAAGTCCATAATATATCAAAAAATAAGCCCACAGGGCTCACTTGTCTAGCCAATGGAAGATCCACTAGATGAAAAACATCATAAATAATCACCAAGAAACCCACATATCCTGTTAGAGGAAACCACTCTCATGGAATTTGGAAAGAAAAATAGAAAATACCCATTGCAACATGTAAGAGAAAAAGGGAGTATCCCAAATAAAAATGTGAGTATTGGAACCCTAAGATCTGACTTGTCCACCATCCTGCCTCGATGAAAAAATATACCTGAACAAAGCTAACCAAATAGAGCACACCATGGAGATAAAATAAAACCATATAAAAGAGGAGATCTAGTTTTTTTCACATTGAAAAGTCTTTGATGGTAGAAGAATGAAGAAATAGGAGTGAGGCCCTCAACCTGCACAAGCGCTGCGTAGCATAGCTGGCGATGGTGGAAGGTGTTAAGACATGTTGTTGATAGGGAGGACGTGGTTTGAATCCCATGGGGTTTGCATTTTGCAAGGAAGGAAGATGTTAATTTTGTGAACAACATCAACGAGGACATAAAGGGAGGCTAGCGCCTTCCCCTCCCTATGGAAGCACCTAGCCCATGTGGTGGGTTGACACCTTGATAGGGCGCTCGGCTAGGAGAGGTTTCAAGGTTGAAACCCATCAAGGCCTTTTTGGCAATTGAAGAGGTATGCACTAACGTCACATGCTTGGTTACTTGATTAATTTCAAAGATGCTAAAGTTTGAAAAATAAAATGTTTTTATGCTTTCTAAAGTTTATTTTGCCTAAATTAAAATTGGAGATTGAGTATTTGAGGGAGATAAAAGGATAGGCAATAATATTTTTGAAAGGTTGATTTTTGGAGGTTGATTAATTGAGATTGGATTTTATAAGGAATAATTGAATTATTATTTTCATGTGTGATTTGATAAATTGCTAATTTCAAACAAGAATTAATAAGGTGTAATTAAGTTTGATTTTTTTTTTAATTGAGAATTATTTTGTGAAGAGGTTAGTGTATATTTTATCATATAACTATTGAAATTGGCAAACGAGGAAATTATGATTGAGATAGGTTTTCTAAGGTCACTTCTACATCAAAAAAAGGTATGGGTACATATTCCTAGTGAATGATTGTTGAATGTTGAGTTGGAGTGAAAACGTTTTTTTTGGAATAAAGAGTTGTTGATAAAACCTTGTTTAGTGAGCATTGTTGAGTTTATTGTTAAAGTTTTTTTTTTGAATAAGAGTTGTTGATAAAACCTTGTTTGATAAGTATTGTTATTGATTTTGAGTGAGTAACCTAAAGTAGAGTGTGAAAATATCATGAGTATCATTGTTATGTGAAGTTGTCAAATATCATGAGTATCATTGTTATGTGATATTAGCATTATTGTTGAAGCAATTATTTGAGTGAGGAACTTGAACTAGGGTTTGCAAATATCATGAGTATCATTATTATGTGAGATTGGTTGATAAGCATTTTTGGAACATTTGAGTGAAAGTTCATAAGTTTGGACTAGGATTTGCAAGCAAGGATTACTTCATTGAGTGATTGGTTGAGTAGAGTTGGTTGAGACTAGTCAAGTAGATGTGTTGAAGTGATATTTCAAGTTTTGTGAGACAAATTGTTGTATATTCTAAATTATTTTGAGAAAGCGATTGAGAGTTGATGAATGTGAAATATATTGAGTCTCTAACAATTATCTACATGTTTCTATGATAAAAGAGAGATTGAAAGTGATTGATAGTTTGTGAGTGTGAAGCATATTGAGTCTCTAACAATTATCCTTATGTTTCTATGAGATTGGATAAGTTCTAGTGATGAATTATTGATAAAATTTGAGGTAATTTTTTAGAAAATTTGTGATATATTTATGTGAGATTTTGTGGAAGCTTACAATACAAAGTTTGAGGACAAATATTGTTGAGCAAATTGGACAATTTCTAGTGAGGACTTGTTAATAAGATTGGACAACTTCTCGTGAGGACTTGTTGAGTAGATTGGAAAAGTTCTAGAGAGGACTTGTGGACAAATTAGTGTGAGATTTTATGTAAGCTTACAAGGCAGATTTGAGATAAGTCTTTGAGAAGACTTGAGAGCAGAGTTGATTTATTGATTTGTTCAAACGTTGATTTAAGGTTTGGGGCAGATCCAGTAGAGTTGATTTGTGATTGGATCAAGATTTGTGTTAATACTTGAGGATATATATTGAGGATATATTTGTGCTAGACCGAAGGACTGTGTTTAGTGTAGATTAGAGGACATAGATTGAGGATAAATTTTTTCTAGACCTAAGGAATATGTTTAGTATAAATCAAAGGATAGAGATTGAGGATAGATTTGTCCTAGACTGAAGGATTATATTTAGTGTATATTCAAGGATAGAGTTTGGTGCATATTTGAGGATAGGTTTTGTAGACACCAAAACAGCACCAATCCGATTATGTGACTGCAAACACTGATCGCTTTGACAAACACAGCCCCCAGGGCAGCCCTCAGAGGTTAAACAGTGGCTTTAACCACTTTCCTAGCAATTTTTGTAAGGTCAAGGAGCAATGTGGCACACTTGGACACTTTGCCCAGTATTCATCTCACCCAGGGATGAATTCAAAATAGAATCCGTCCCACCCCAGGACGAATTCTGAATCCGTCCCTGGGTGGGACGAATTCTAAGCTTAACGGGAAAAAGGGCAAATGGTGCCAAGTGGCAGCCCAGAACAGTCAGTTAAGGGCTCCTACCTTGCATGCATGTGTAAGTGGACAGAGGGGCCATTAGAGGACTGTTACAAGAAGCATTTATCAAAGTTCAAGTCAAGGGAAGACTCCCCTCCCTCATGGGAAGACAAGACTGCCACATGGCGCCCATGGCCAACACTTGGCTTTTGTGCTTCCCTCCCAAAAGAGACCCCTTGGGTCTATAAAAGGTGGGAATTTTCTCACCCAAAACAAGCAGGTGGAAGGAGTGTTCAAGCAATGAAGTGCTGCCGAATCGAAGACTCACTTGCATCCCCCTTTGTTCACCTTCCTACATCCATCAATCTCTTTTGCAAGGGAGGTTGTTGGGTGGCCTTTGGAAGCTCGAACCTCACTCAAATCTGACGCATGGACATCTGAACCTACCAATTCATCGACCCCCCAATCCTAAAAGGTTTTGGGCCCATCCTTGGTGGATTGGCTCCAAAATCGAGGGCCAACGGTGGGAGGCCCACTTGGGCACCCCCGCACCCCCAAGTTCTAATTTCAGTTTTTGAGCACTTTAGATTAATTTTTAGATTGCATTCTGTGTTACTAGGTCTGATTAGTCTATAATTGCAATTTTGTAGCTTTTGGTCAGAGTTTAGGGTGTTTTGTATTGCTTTATCATTTCGCTAACTTGCAGGTGTCAAGGTTAAATTCCCGAGGGAGGATGTCAAATTAGGAAAATCCGACCATCTGGGTCGTCCCAAAATGGCCCTAATTACCTAACCCCCTTGTTTGCAAGAGTTTTGCAGGTCCCGGGATCCGACATTGGAGCAGCAGCAGGTCGATTTCTCCTATTCAGAAGAATTCGTCCCACCCAGGGACGAATTACAGTCAGAATTCGTCCTGCCCAGGGACGAATTCTAGTTTAAGGTGAATTGGCCAGCTGCCTCAGTGGCAGTGGCCTTCTGGTGACTGTTCTTACCTTCTGTCAGATTTTGAAGCAATTTGGATTCACTATTTTCATGGTTTCAGGCAAATATTCGTATGCATATTTTGTTAGTTTTAGAGAGAGAATGCTTTTTATTTGCAGCAGGTGCTACTAATGTCTTGATCATTTATTTGTTTGCAGGAGAAGTAGCAGAGGCGAAGAACCCATCAACATCAGCGACGGCATCATCTTAGCCCGCCGAGTGCAATCGTGGGCACGCGGAAGGAGGAACCATTCAGCGATTGTAATCAAACCTTATTTGCGCTCCTAGCCCCTGAAAAGGGAGGAGGCATTATTGTAACAGAGATCGAAAGAAATTAATGAAAGGGCTGTTTTTCTTTATCTGATTGCGTCTCTTACAACATGTCTCTTTTCCGTTTCATGTAATTCATATTTTTAGGACTTAGGCGTGCTTAATTTTGAATGCAATCACACTTGGTTTTTCTTTTGACCAGAATCTCGTGCTTTCAGTGGTGATCACGATGGGACACTGTTCCCTGGTTTTGAAATCATAGAAACTAATTAAATTTTTGTGTTTGTGCTTGACAGGTACACTTTTTTTTTGTTGTAGACTGCTATTCGTCTCTGACAGGGACGAATCCTTTTCTGCAATTCGTCTGACCCTGAGACGAATTCAAATTCGTCTCTGGGTGGGACGAATTATGTTCTGCAATTCGTCTCCCAGAGGGACGAATTCCTGTCTACGGATTTTCAGAGTAGAAATTCAGAGACAACAGGAGCAGGCAGAGAAGAGGTAGGGATTTTCATGATCTCTGTTATATTTTTCTGTTTTTGTTTCTGTTTCGTTAATTGTTTTCATTTAATCTTGCATTGCATTAGGAAAAGTCATGTATGCTAGTTTCATTTTTGTTGGATAAAATGAATCCCACACACATCACGAGACAACTTTAAACCAAGGAGCTGGTCTTAAGACCCCAGCCCTTGATCAAGACCATTGGTGGATTTAATCACCGCCTTGGCTTGATTTGCATCCATTTCCCGATTGTCAATTGTTGTTAGGCGTAAATCCTGATGAAGACAGACCTAGCGTAGCTGGGGTGATTCCCATGCGCGCGAGGATAAGTTTTCTATGGTAGGTGTCATTAACAGGACAATCCCCCTTCCGTACCGCCTATGTACCACGTACCTTCTGCTCTCACGTACCTATAGTCTCCCTCTCGTAAGGGCGGGTATATAGAGAGGTTGGTATATCGACCTGGTTGGTATATTGAAGGGGCGACCTTTTTGGAGTTATAAGAGCCTACATGATGCATTTAAACGTTCTACAAAATCTACAAAAACAAAACAAAACATCAAAATGCACTAAACCAGTCTAGGGCACACCAAGAATCCTTAAAAGAGATAATCACGGTCTTGTGAATGTGTGTTTAATTCTGCTTAGTGTAGACAAAAAAAAAGAGAAAATCATAAAACGAGATAAAAACTTATTTAGATAGCATAGAAGCACCGCAATGGTGTACACCCGTAGTCAAGCCCAATCAAGGGCAGAAGCTCCGAGAGGTACACAAAAAGTAGGCACAAGTTGCCTTCACTTCAGTCCTGAGGATTTGGTTATACCGCCTTATCGGTCTAACCTACAAAAGAATCCAATTCAGAATCCTCGGTGGGGTATGCCTATTCAAAGCAGCCCCTTTCGGGAAGATGCCTTACATGTAGACCTTGACATAAATAGAGAATCACCTCTTGAAGGTAGGCATGAGTGGCCACCGCGCAATGAAGCGCTAAACAGGCACACTGTCCATTTAGAGGGGCAACATGGATATGGCGTCCCTTCTTTACCTATCATCAGAACAGAGAGACCACATCCGGAGCATAGGGCTCCTTACATAGGGTGACCTAACTCCGCCCATCCCATTTACACTCATGAAAGGGAGTATGAGGAAAACCATCACATTCCTCGAGAGCAACAAACAATGCGGGAACCTTGCATTTCCGCACCAGCAGGATATCATGATCACCCCTTGAGGCCAGAACCTCGAGCACATACCACCTACCTCGACAAATGGAAGCGACCCATTGAAACCTTAGAGCATCAAAATCAAGGTAGACCCATAGGAGGAACATTTGAAACTCCCGAACAAAATAGGGTAGAACAAATTGATCCGACTGTCGCCAGATATACCACCCGTCAAGCCCAAATCATGCGGCTTAAACAAAGTCAACAAGAGATAGAGTATCAATACCGCTTGGATAAAGAACGCATGCAACGTGAAGCGGATGAGTTACGCTATGAAATACCTGGGAGGGGGCCAACCCCTCGCATCCAAAGAGCTGAACAGTATGAGAGGCGTAATCCGTTGGCGCAAGACAGGTCTCCACAACCTCCTCAAGCTCTGCCTCCAAGACCCCATAGATTTGAAAGGGAGGCAACTCCCCGAAACAATGATGGGTACCTTCAGCAAGAACTTGATCAGGGTCATAGGTTTTTCCCTGAGACTCCTCAAGAATTTTACGAGGAGTATGAACCAGAAGAGGAGTATATCGAAACTCCCCATCAAGGCAGGAAGGATGCCATTCGACCACCCCTCCATAGGCCTCCAGTTTACCGTAACTTGCAACAAGAGCGAACAAGAGAGGAAGAAATAAAATCTTCCGATGCATACCAAGCGCTATTGGAGCGTTTAGAGTCGGTGGAGACAAAAGCTGCTGGGCATCAAAAACCCACATTATGTCTACTCCGCAATAATCCGGTGCATCCCTCAGTGCCTACACCTCTCTACCCCGAACACTTTAAGTTGCCTCAATTGGCAGTTTTTAAAGGTGAAGAGGACGCACAGGAACATGTTACACGGTTTCTAAGCCAATGCTTCGGCATTCAAGATAATGACGCGTTATTTCTTAGAACATTCATAACCACATTCGCAGGCCCCGCCTCGGATTGGTTCACACAGCTACCCAAACACAGCATAAGTAGCCTAGATCAGCTAGTAGATGCGTTTCTTGAACGCTTCACCTTCAACACAAGGAAGAAGGCATCACTTAGTGATCTTGCTAGCCTTAAAAAATTTGAGGAGGAAACAATGGCAGTGTACGGGAATCGATGGAGAGCTTTGCTTTCTAAGTTACCCTACCGTCCTCCCATGTCGGACCTCACGCAAATGTTCGTGAAAAGTTGTTTAAAATCAATCTCTGGTCTATTGTTGCTACGACAATACGACAGCTTAGAAGAAGCTTTGGCGCAAGCCAGAGTCATAGAAGAGATTAAGATAGGTGAAGGCACAATTGCCAAGCCTAAGAAGAAAGAGTGGAATAAAACCACTAAAACTGGGACAATGCAACCACAAAGACGCTGTAATCAACCAAGTTGCGATAAATGTCCCAGCACCTGTGCAAGAAACGCAGCCTCAAAAGGCTAACTACCAGGCAGTGCCTCCTGCTTACGAAAGAGATAACAGGAGACAAGAACAGTATCAGTAGTGTCGCCCTAGGTGAAAATTCACCTCGTATGCGGAGTCTAGGGACTCCTTATTTGACCGCTTGTCAGCGGCGAATCTAGTTACTCTGCCAAAAATCCAAATTTTTGACCCTAGCGTTCCTAAGCCTAGGGGGTATAGGGAGGAATTGTATTGCAGATTTCATAGACGCAGAGGACATGACCTAAATGGGTGCTGGAAATTCAAAGAACTAGTCCAGGATTTGATCGACAATCGAACATTGGTCGTGGACAACCCCATCGCACCTAACAACCAACAAATGGGGGTATTCAAGGACCCCTTGCCTGCCCACGAGGCGTAGACAAAACCGCTCCAAATAAACAAGGTGCGACAAGATTTTCCCGCACAAGGATTTGTGGGAATGATTAGCATTGTAACAAGGAACAGAAAATACCCAGTAGTTGCCCCCGAGGTACCTGCGAGGGAATTTCTGTCGACATCGCAGCCTCAACAACGCCCGATGCAGTTACCTCCGCCTAGACCTGAGGTCACGATACGAACCAAACTCACGCAGAGTTTGCGGACCACGTCAGCTAGGCTATCCATCTACGAGCTTATTCAACAATCAGGTCCACATAGAGAAGCTCTTATGGACATCTTAAAAGCCATTGAAGTACAACCCCATGAAGCTAATTCTTTCAACGCTTTCGTGGGACATGTGAAACAATGTACGGAGCTTGTCATCACATTCAAAGAAAATGAGGTCAAAACAATATCGAATGACATGCCGGATCCACCCCTGCACGTTATCACGCGGGTCAACGGGATCCCGTACAAGAGAGTGCTGATAGATACTGGCTCGTCCAATAACATTATAACCACTGCTGCGTTAAAGCATTTAAAACGCCGACCTCTCACATCACGACTTCCACGTACACACTGCGAGCTTTTAACGATGCAATTTGCTCGACAGTCGGCACGGTTGTTCTGCCTATACAGGTAGGACAAAAGTCAATACCCACACTGTGCCATGTGTTGGAAGGCAAAATGGCTTATAACATACTGCTAGGGTGGCCTTGGATCAGGGACATGAAGTGTGTCCCCTCGATCGCACACCAGTGCTTGAAGTATGCCTATGAAGGGCAAATAAATGTAGTCCCAATGGACTTAGAGCCCTTCAAGTATTGCAATGCGGTACAATTCATACCTCAATCAACCCTACCATCAATGCATTTGGATTTTCAATTAAATCCATCTAAACAGGGTCCGATACCGCAGGCACCACTGGTGGCCAATAAGGTAAAATCCCAGCCAGGTGAGATGTCATCATTGGCTCCGTCATCATCAGTGCCACCTATCGTGGCCCAATAGAAGGACAAGGGAAAGCAAATCATGGAGGAGGTTAAGCCTCTAGAAGAGGGGTTGCCCACGATCTCAGAGAATATCAACGGAGGAAGCGCCCAACGCAACGAAAACCAAGATTCTTGAACAACCAAACATGGAATGGACTCAGGAAGGACTACCGTTTCCTCCTACCCAATCATCAACAATCACTGTTGAGATGGCCAGTACAAGCCTGGGAGAGTACATAGTGCAAAATGTTGTGGCAACCCCCACACTGGAGTTAGTACAAGACATGGGAAGACCTCACCTTCCCATTGGAACAATCGTCCCTTTAGGCTACCCACCGAACCAAACGAATTTTGTGTATGGGGGCCTTGATCATGGTTCTGAACCATGCGAACAAAAGGAAACAGATGAAGAACCTTTTGTCGAAAACATCAATTATCTGTCGAACCCAAAATTTGCCCTAAAATATCTCGAACAATGCAATTGGCATGGGTATGGGCTAGGCAGATACGAGCAAGGGATGCGAATCCTTTGTCAACCAAGATATCAGATGCCATACGACAAGTCGGGGGTAGGGTTCAACCATCCCCTGCCATTAGACATCTTGGTTGAAAACATGCAAGGCCTAGAAATAGGCAATAGGGGGGGATTGGCACAAGACCCATACGCCAATCCAAACACAGAATACACATTGGGGGATTATCTCCCATTGTCTACAAACACCCCTGGTAACAACAATAATCCCTCTCCTTTGCTAGAGAGAGGTGAAAGTTCAGAGAGCAGTCCTCGAAAAGAACAACAACGACTTCCAGATATTTTTTTGAAACTATTCCCCTTAGAGGTTCCAGACGAAATAATGCAGTCTCAAAAGAATCAGGTCCCTCCACTAAGAGTGGAACAACCGCAATGGGATCAGATTAATTCACTGGAACAAGAAGAGTCCTCAATGTCGAAAGCAACAGATGCTGAAGAGGATGAGCAATTTTGGATCTATGAAAGCGATTCAGAAGACGAGACTGAGATGGACTATCTCAGACATGCACGACGACATCACCATGCTCTAACCCATGAAGATCTAATGGGACAAATGGGTATACGGTTGGGACATGAATGGCACTTAGACCCAACGAGGTGGGACCAAGTGCTAGGCCTATGGCTCCAAATTCAAGTTGAGCATCGTCCACCTCAAGATCCCATCAGGACAACAGTACCAAGGGAAGACCCCGCCTTCCTTTCCGCACATAGAGATGAATTTGCACCTAGAGAGGATCCATTCGTGCCTGTCCCCGTAGAGCCAAATCCAGAGTATAAGGAACATCTGAAAGAATCAAGTCGTCACACCCGTGGTTCTGGAGACCAAATTCATTCCATCCACATGATCTCCATTGATTTGACCACACCCATCCGTAATCCGACCGATCCATCACGGTCATTACATCTAAACACGGATGCCATTGACTGGGATCGCGTCAACTCACCATTGTCACCATCAGAGTACTGGCCTTTCGGTGAAATGCTTCATTTTACCCCAAGGACAACTCAAGATATTTTTCAAGCTGAAGAGGGACCCGAGGTCCCCAACGTAGATCTTAACTCAGCTGATGATATCCATTTAATCCCAACTCCACACCAGTTGGAGGACGGATCTCACATGTCAGTCGAAGAAATGACTAACATAGACATCGGCACAGATCCAATGAATCCACGAATTCTCAAGCTGGGGGTAAGCCTTTCCCCCAAAGAGCAAGCCGATTACATTGCCCTTCTTAAAGAAAAGAAGGAGGTTTTTGCATGGTCATACAAAGATATGCCAGGACTAGACCCGCATCTAGTCATGCACAATTTAACGCTTGATCCGAAAATCAAGCCAGTAAAGCAAAAACTAAGAAAGATGCACCCAACAGTGGCCTTGATGGTCAAAGACGAATTACAAAAGCTATTGGATGCACAATTTGTCATCTACGTGGATTATCCGCCATGGTTGTCCAACATGGTTCCCATCAAGAAGCCCGATGGGAGGATTCACATATGCACCGACTTTCGAGACTTAAACAAAGCGAGTCCTAAGGATGATTTCCCCTTTCCAAGCATCGACGCATTGGTAGACGCTACAGCAGGTCACGAAATGCTCTCCCTAATGGACGGTTTCTCAGGATACAATCAAATTCGTATCAATCCTGAAGACCAACTCAAAATGGCATTCACAACGCCTTGGGGGACATTTTGTTATAAGGTCATGCCTTTTGGCCTTAAAAATGCTGGCGCTACATACCAACGTGCTATGACGTATATCTTCCATGATTACATGCACAAAACTTTGGAAGATTACATGGATGATTTGTTAGCCAAGTCTAAATTGCGCTCAGATCATCTCGGTGACTTAAGCAAGATCCTCGATCGCCTCATAAAGCATAAGGTCAGACTGAATCCCAAGAAGTGCGTGTTCGGCGTCACATCTGGAAAACTCTTTTGTTTTATAGTCTCCAAAAGAGGCATCAAAGTGGACCCAAACAAAGTCAAGGCAATCCTTGAAATGGCTCCCCCAACCACTATCAAGCAGCTCAGAAGTCTGCAAGGAAAGGTCACGTCGATTAAACGCTTCATAGAGCAATTATCTGACAAATGTCGACCAATGAACAAATTATTGCACAAAGGGGTCACATTTCATTGGGATGACGAGTGCCAGTCAGCCTTTGACGAAATCAAACAATACTTGGCTTCGCCGCGGTATTGGCACCGCCTAGACCAGGTGTGCCGTTCTACTTATACATCTCGACTATCGAGGTGGCACTGGGCACAATGCTAGCCCAGAAGAATGAACTTCACAAAGAACAGGCTACTTACTATCTTAGCCGCACCCTGGTCAGTTACGAACTTAACTATGCATACGTTGAGAAACTCTGCTTGGCAGTGGTGTTTGCCACCAAAAGGCTACGCCACTATATGCTGAGCAACACGATGTATGTTGTGTCTAAGGAGAATCCATTGCGATACATGATGAGTCGTACTTATCATAGTAGCCGCACGACGAAATGGATCATGTTGTTGACGGAATTTGACATTGAGTTTATTGGACAAAAATCTATAAAAGGACAAGTCATAGCCGATCAACTAGCAGAGGCTCCTCTTGAAGACGATCAGCCTCTGGTCATAGAACTACCCGATGATGAGGTCTTCTATGTCTCAGAATCGATAGATTCTGAAGAGCCTGAGTCTCAGGCCGACATAACCTTATTTTTTGATGGTTCTAAATGCGAGCAAGGTGGTGGCGCAGGAATTGTATTCTTCACACCGCAGGGCGCTCCAATGCCCCTGTCATTTAAATTAAACTTCCAGTGCACCAAAAACAATGCAGAATATGAAGCCTTGCTCCTAGGTCTTCAGACAGCAATCGCCATGAACATCAAAAGACTGAACATCTTTGGCGATTCGCTGTTAATCGTCAATCAAGTCAAAGGGGTATATCAATGCAAATGCCCAGTTCTGAAGGCCTATAAAGCCCTCGTGGATAAATTCCTGGAAAAATTTGAGTGGTATGACATCGAGGCACTCCCTCGATCATCGAATCATTTTGTGGACACAATGGCCTCCTTGGGGTCACTAATCCCGCAAGACCTTTCCGGTGATATAACAACCATTCAGGTCAAAACCTTATCGCAACCCGCGATGGAGCGCGTAAGCTCAGACTTGACGCCAGGAATCCACATGATCCAGATCGAACCATCTTCGGATAAGTTCTTTCGAATCCGAGACTATTTGAAACACGCCAACTAGGGGTCTTTGTTCTCCCCCATTCCCATTAATAGCAACACAACGCTATTTTTACAAGTTTTATCCCAATCAGCATTTGTTAGGGAAGAACTCCAAAAGGGATTGGATGTTCAAACTATCGAGGTATCTGATCAACAGGACTGGTATTTACCCATAAGAGATTACCTCAAGTTAGGTAATCTACCCTTTGGATTGACGCAAGCCGCAAAACGAACATTCAAACAAAAAGCTGCAAAATATGTCTTGATAGGAGACATTTTGTATCGTCGTAGCTACGACGGAATTCTTCTTCATTGCTTGGACCAGTAAGAGTCCACTTGGGCAGTCACCCAAGCGCATGACGGTACATGTGGTGGCCACTTTAGTGGTATGGCCATTGCAAAGCGCATTCTTCGCATGGGCTATTATTGGCCATATTTAGAGCGAGATTGCTGCGCATATGTCAAGAGGTGTGTGAAATGTCAACATCATGCCAATCTGATGCACGCACCTTCCCAGGCCCTACGGACGATCCGATCCGCTTGGCCATTTTCGTAGTGGGGCCTCGATCTAATTGGAAAGATCTCCCCGCATCGTCGAGCCGTCACACGTTTATCATAACGGCCACGGAATATTTTACCAAATGGGTGGAAGCAATTCCGTTAACCTCTACGACAGGACCCCGCATTGCGGAGTTCATTTTGCATTACATCATATGTCGTTTTGGTATTCCATCCAAAATAATCTCGGATAATGGGCCATCATTCAAGAACAAATATGTGCGTGCTTTAACCACAAAGTACAAAATTCAGCACAAATTTTCAACACCATATTATCCGCAAGCAAATGGGCAAGCAGAGGCGTCAAACAAAACGCTAGTCGCCATCCTTAAAAAGACCGTCGCGAGACGGTCATAAGGATTGGCACATACAAATCCCACTTGCCCTTTGGGCCTATCGCACTAGCATTCGGACGCCCATTGGGGCAACTCCATTTTCACTAGTGTATGGCTCGAGAGGCGATAATGCCTCTCGAGTTGGAAATTCCTTCCCTCCGCATATCAATGCGAGAATTCATCGATGATGACATCTGCATGGCGAGCCCGGTTAGACCAGCTTACGTTGCTTGATGAAAGACGCGTTAATGCTCTCGAGCACTTACGTATCTATCAAGAGCGGCTTAAGAGAGCTTACAACATGAAAGTTCACCTAAGAGACTTTCGGGTTGGTGATCTGGTTCTGAAGGAAAACCAACAAAACTCTAATTTGCCATCCCATATGAGGGACAAATTTGTGGCAAATTGGTTAGGTCCGTATGTCATTGATAGCAAAATAGGACCAGGAACGTACAGGCTAGCTTCTCTTGATGGTATCAAGGAAACAGAACCCTTGAATATCAGTCATTTACGACCATTTCATATCTAAGACAGCCATGTACCAAAAAAAAAAAAATAAATAAAAATAAAAATAAAAATAAAAATAAAAAAAATTCAACAAAAACAAACAAACAAAAAGCTCCAAGGATTATCGCAATCTCTTGGTCACCCAAAAAGCTCCAAGGATTATCGCAATCTCTTGGTCACCCAAAAAGCTCCAAGGATTATCGCAATCTCTTGGTCACCCAAAAATCTCCAAGGATTATCGCAATCTCTTGGTCAACCCAAAAAGCTCCAAGGATTATCGCAATCTCTTGGTCAACCCAAAAAGCTCCAAGGATTATCGCAATCTCTTGGTCACCCAAAAAGCTCCAAGGATTATCGCAATCTCTTGGTCAACCCAAAAAGCTCCAAGGATTATCGCAATCTCTTGGTCAACCCAAAAAGCTCCAAGGATTATCGCAATCTCTTGGTCAACCCAAAAAGCTCCAAGGATTATCGCAATCTCTTGGTCAACCCAAAAAGCTCCAAGGATTATCGCAATCTCTTGGTCAACCCAAAAAGTTCCAAGGATTATCGCAATCTCTTGGTCAACCCAAAAAGCTCCAAGGATTATCGCAATCTCTTGGTCAACACAAAAAGCTCCAAGGATTATCGCAATCTCTTGGTCACCTAAAAAGCTCCAAGGATTATCGCAATCTCTTGGTCAATACAAAAAGCTCCAAGGATTATCACAATCTCTTGGTCAACCCAAAAGCTCCAAGGATTATCGCAATCTCTTGGTCAAACAATCAAGAAATTCAACAAAAACAAAACAACAAAAATCATCAAAAATAAAAAAGATTTGCATCTCAATTCTAGGCATACTCGAATTCATCAAAATCAACAAAAACACCATGCATAAATCTTACCACACTACAGTCAGTGGTCTTGGAACGTACTAGGAGTTTCAGTAATTCAGTCATCATTTTCCTCTTTAGCCATGTAGTGTACCAAGTCGAACGGATTTTATAAAGGTAGAGTCATACTTGAAATACACCTTGTTACGTAACATCCCAACACAAATCAAAACACTAAAATTCCCAAAATTGTGTGAAAGAAAGATGAAACCTGCAAAATAAATAGGTCACCACAAGCGAAATGGTTATCTTGCTCATCCCCCTGTGCGAATGACCCCTAGAATGCTGAGAGTTGGCAAAAGGACAAGCTTCCTCCCTACCCAATTCCCTAAGAATCCCAAAAGTTCTCAATAGTTGCAAAACACAAAAATTTGCAAAATGTCAAAACTCAAAAATTTGACAAAATATAGTGCACACATCAAAAGGCACAAACAACAGTGATTTTCGTCACTCCATATCCCCAAATCCCTTGCTCAAAAGAAAAATCAATCAAAATAAACAGTGATCTTATCACTACAAAAGAGCAAGTATCCCAATACAATTGAAAAAAAAAGAAGGGAGTTGACCTTGAATCCCTGGAACTCTCAGCATTCTGTAGGTCATAAGGCAAGCTTCAATACCAACTCGGTAACAGAAGTAAACCTCCCGCATGACGATATATCTGTCACATTAACTTGCGTACAGATCAATGTTTGCATGTGGATGAGCTAGCTTATGGCATCCTGGATTACACCGCAGATTAATCTTAGTACATATAACAAAGGAATTCGTGGAGCTAATTAGGTGATCCTCAGTACAGGTTCGGTTGAAAGCCCATCTGGCACTAGCGGTATCCTAACAAATACCACTAAATGAACTCAATTGCACAAACAGGGATGTGAAATAGCTCGGTCAAAAACAAGTTTGATTCATACCTTGTTCAAAAGTCTTGTAAGATAAAGTACAGTCATGGATGGTGAGTTAAAACTGTCTGAATCTCAGAAAATCTTACACTCATCCCGAAAACCATCTGCGCTACTTATCATTCTTATGATACCATCAGAAAATACAAAAATAGCAAAGAAAAACCAGATAAATAAAAATAGCATTCATCCATTTTGCATATCACATAGGCATCTAAAACAATTCAATTCATCTGCATCCATCAAACAAATAAACATGCATAACAAAAATCAATCACATCATCACATGTACAAATCCAAAAATAAAACCGGTATATATCTATATATCGTCAAAAAAGATGCCCGCAGGCTACAAAAACAGGTCCTCAGACCCCGCAATCATATCCAAAACCCAACCTAAGGCGTCGGCCACCATGATCATGCAGGATCGGTGCGACGGGAACTACCCCCCGTGGTGTGGGTCCTACGGGACCCTGCAGGGTGGCTACTGCTAGCCCCCGCATCATGCCTACTACCACCCCCCTCATCCAACCGCCTGTGGCGAGATGATGCTGACTGCTCAGTCAGACTATCCCTCGTCCGTTGAGAAGATCTGCTGATAGAAGGCTCAGGGAGCCGCCCGCCAAGGCGGATGACCTCCCTCTCCAAGTCTATCCGGTATAGACACCACTCTGCCTCCCGTCGATGATAGATAGACAATGCATCATCGCGCTGCGCCAAAACGCTATCCCGCTCTGCCAACTGAGCCCGCAGAAGATCCCTCTCTAGATCCCTCATCCGTAGCAGCTCTGTAAGCCTTGCAACCTCATCGCCTACATCCGACCCCACCCCCTCCGTATTTGTCGGACGCATAGGACTCCTGGGGACAGTAGCCTGCCCAGGCTCCAACTGCTCCTCCACATCCTGCATGTTCGGCTGCTCCGGAACACCCAAGTCCACATCCTCATCTCCCACATCCGCCATGTCTGCATCATCCAACGGCCCTCCCCAATCACCCCCTGCCGCCTCAGCATCCTCCACTGCCACCTCCGCACCTCCCAGAGGACCCTCACCTCTCCAGCACCGTAAAACCCACCACGAGTCATACTCAGTGGTAGTACCTACGTCATCCACATCTAACACCTCAATAACAGCATCCGACTCCTCGCCCAATGGCACGAGGACAGGTGGCTCCAGATCCCTCTCATATCCCCGACGTCGATAGCCTACGGGTTCACCAGGCAACCCCTGGCGCACCCCAAACTATCGTGTAACCCGGTGGTACGGAAAGAACTCATGCTCCGTCCCGTGTCGCCCAGTCAACCATCGCTCCCTCCGTACCCGTCGGAGCCACTCTCCAGCCTCAGGCCAGGCTGGACAGTCCCGATAGGGACGCCAAAACACCTCCCCTGGAGTGAGCCATGAAAAGGCATCAATGTAGTTCTCAACTACACCTGCCCATCGCCGACTCTGCCCCTCCTCCGCAGACCATCGCCACAACGCTGCATAACCAATCTCATCATCCTCCATCGCCACCCGAGTCATCCACGGTAACCCGGTAGGCCTCTCAACGGCTATGTGCTGCCAACCCCAGCACTGCAACAAAAAGCTGCAATCGACACCCTTCCGACTGTCGACGGCGGACCCCGTCTGACTCTCCGTAAAGCTGTGCCAACAAAGTCTGTCCCCATCTCGGGATCAACGGTGCCTCTACCGGGCACTCGCCAAGCTGCCACACCAAATCCAACGGGTTCCACGGGAACCTCGCGCTGACGAATCGGGGAGAAGAATGTTAGAAATGAGGCCCATCAGGAATGCGTGCCTCACTCCTAACACCCCCCTCTCCTTCCACCGACCAACCAAAATCCCGCCGACCTGGCAATCCACCTCGGCTGTCTCCACTGGGTCTGCTACACCTAGCTCCCCCCCATGCCCAAAACATCTCATGAGTATAGCAGTCCGCTGATCGAACGAAGATGTCCTAATAGGCAGACCATCTATCGGAATCTGAAGCAACCGATAGACGTCCTCAAGAGTCACGATCATCTCCCCGTCGGGAGATGGAAAGTATTGGTCCTCGGATCCCAAAGCTTGATCGGAGTCGTCGGATAGGCCCGATCCGAAACCACGAGCTCCGGTCGAGCCACACGCTTGAGCCCAAGGGCATCAAGCCATTCCCAGTCGTCATCAGTCAAGGCCAACCACGCCTCAGTAAAGGCAGCAGGTACATGGTACCGGCTCCTAACAACCTGCAAGCAAAAAAAAAAAAAAATAATATAATATAAAATAAAAATAAAATTTTCAATTCTAAGGTTTCTAACCTTAGTTGTTAAACAAAAAAACATTACAAAACATCTTAAAGTTTTGAAAAGCGCAACACAAAATAAGCCCTAGGGTCACTTACAGGACTCGCCTTGGCTCCGCCGCTCGAACCAGTTTGTGCACTCATGATGGCAGAGATAATTCCAGTAGCGCTTCGCCTCGCGAGTACCTCCTCCTCCCGCAGCTCCAAAATCGTAAGAAAAAAATGACACAAATGAGCCCAAAATCAAGTTTTGGCCCTTAAATAGGCCTTTTGCACTAGAATTCGTCCTTGACTGGGACGAGCGCTCTGATTAGTGCTCGTCCCACCCAGGGACGAATTCTCCAGCTGGAATTCATCCCACCCAGGGACGAATTCAGGCCAGCACAAAAAAAATCAAGAAAAATGACTAAAAATGCACTAAAAACAGACAATAAAACTGCCTGACAGGACTGCAAATGCAACTGACAACATGGGCATACAAAATCGACATCGGGGTCACAAATTATCAATATCCTACTCTCTAAGAAGGCTACCATAGCCGGACCGCTCCAGGGGAAGACAGATTTTGAAAATTTAATCCCAAAATGAGGTCACAAAAACAACAAAACAACAAAAAAGGGCAACACAAAACAAGCAATAAACATTGCCAGACACAAGTGCTCTTGCACTTAACCTCTTGGCATAGAAAAATTGATGTCGGGGTTTGCATTGTCACTACCCTACTCCCGAAGAAGGCTACCATAGCCGGACCGCTCCACGGGAGGACGGATTGCCGACAATTCAATCACCAAATGGTGTCACAAAAAACAACAAAAATAGTACAAAATTCAACAAAAACACAACAAAAACATTGCCAGGCATAAGTGCTCATGCACTTAACCTCTAGGCAAAGAAAATCGATGTCGAGGTCCAAATTATCACTCTCTTAGTTCCCCAAAAAGGCTATCATAGCCGGACCGCTCCACGGGAAATAGGTTTTCGATGATTTCACCTCATTATGACATCACCAAAAGGGTTAACACCCACCAAAAATAGGTCCATATGTTGGAAAAATTGCACACGCTTAACGGTAAACCCTTTAAAGGCACCCTGGCACAAGTCATCTTGGGTCAAGCGACTCGTCGCTTCTCTCATGAAGGTCATTCCCTCATCGATTCGTCGCTTGAGGGGGTAGTCACACTTAGTCACCAATCAACAATCACACACCCAATTAAGGAAAATGACATGCATTCAAAGAATCATTGACAAAGACAATCACGCTCCTGCTTGGGGCAATAAACAAGCAACAATCAAATCAATCAAACACTTGGCATTTCGTGAATCATGAACACAAGGTTCCCCCTGAGGATAAAAATGCCCTTCACTTGTTCATGGTCGATCAATGTCCAGGTTCAAGTCACACCTCACCAAAACAAGTTAATACTTGAAATCAAATTCCTTAGCTCGTCAGAAGCAAGGATTCAAGAATGCATGCCCTTTCCATACTTGGGGCATCAAAATTTGGTTAGGTTACCAAGAAACCCTAATCATTAGTGCTTTGGTTATCTATTTTTGCTCAGACCTTGCGTCACCCGTAGCGCTTCCCAAAAAGGGGCATCTGTAGACACCAAAACAACACCAATCCGATTATGTGACTGCAAACACTAATCACTTTGACAAACACAGCCCCCAGGGCAGCCCTCAGAGGTTAAACAGTGGCTTTAACCACTTTCCTAGCAATTTTTGTAAGGTCAAGGAGCAATGTGGCACACTTGGACACTTTGCCCAGTATTCGTCTCACCCAGGGACGAATTCAAAATAGAATCCGTCCCACCCCAGGATGAATTCTGAATCCGTCCCTGGGTGGGACGAATTCTAAGCTTAACGGGCAAAAGGGCAAATGGTGCCAAGTGGCAGCCTAGAACAGTCAGTTAAGGGCTCCTACCTTGCACGCATGTGTAAGTGGACAGAGGGGCCGTTAGAGGACTATTACAAGAAGCATTTATCAAATTTCAAGTCAAGGGAAGACTCCCCTCCCTCATGGGAAGACAAGACTGCCACATGGCGCCCATGGCCAACACTTGGCTTTTGTGCTTCCCTCCCAAAAGAGACCCCTTGGGTCTATAAAAGGTGGGACTTTTCTCACCCAAAAAAAGCAGGTGGAAGGAGTGTTCAAGCAACGAAGTGCTACCGAATCGAAGACTCACTTGCATCCCCCTTTGTTCACCTTCCTACATCCATCAATCTCTTTTGCAAGGGAGGTTGTTGGGTGGCCTTTGGAAGCTCGAACCTCACTCAAATCCGACGCATGGACATCTGAAACTACCAATTCACCGACCCCCCAATCCTAAAAGTTTTTGGGCCCATCCTTGGTGGATTGGCTCCAAAATCGAGGGCCAACGGTGGGAGGCCCACTTGGGCACCCCCGCACCCCCAAGTTCTAATTTTAGTTTTTGAGCACTTTAGATTAATTTTTAGATTGCATTCTGTGTTACTAGGTCTGATTAGTCTATAATTGCAATTTTGTAGCTTTTGGTCAGAGTTTAGGGTGTTTTGTATTGCTTTATCGTTTCACTAACTTGCAGGTGTCAAGGTTAAATTCCCGAGGGAGGAGGTCAAATTGGGAAAATCCGACCATCTGGGTCGTCCCAAAATGGCCCTAATTACCTAACCCCCCTATTTGCAGGAGTTTTGCAGGTCCCGGGATTCGACATTGGAGCAGCAGTAGGTCGATTTCTCCTATTCAGAAGAATTCATCCCACCCAGGGACGAATTACGGTCGAGTTCGTCCGCCCGGGGACGAATTCCAGTTTAGAGTGAACGGCCAGTTGCCTCGGTGGCGGTGGCCTTACGGTGACTGTTCTTACCTTTTGTCAGATTTTGAAGCAATTTGGATTCACTGTTTTCATGGTTTCAGGCAAATATTCATATGCATATTTTGTTAGTTTTATAGAGAGAATGCTTTTTATTTGCAGTAGGTGCTACTAACGTCTTGATCATTTCTATGTTTGCAGGAGAAGCAACAGAGGCGAAGAACCCATCAACATCAGCGGTGACATCATCTTAGCCCGCCTAGTGCAATCGTGGGCACGCGGAAGGAGGAACCATTCAGCGATTGTAATCAAACCTTATTTGCGCTCCTAGCCCCTGAAAATGGAGGAGGCATTATTGTAACAGAGATCGAAAGAAATTAATGAAAGGGTTATTTTTCTTTATCTGATTGCGTCTCTTACAACATGTCTCTTTTCCGTTTCATGTAATTCATATTTTTAGGACTTAGGCGTGCTTAATTTTGAATGCAATCGCACTTGGTGTTTCTTTTGACCGGAATCTCGTGCTTTCAGGTTTGTGCCAGACAAGGTATAGATATTGAGCATATTTATGCTAGATAAAATAATTATTTTTAGTGCATATTTGAGATAGAGCTTTGGAGGTGACATAGTATAGATGATGACAATATCTAGTGGATAGAGATCTATTATCCAGGGCAATGAGGACAGGTGTCTTCAGTGGATAGAGATCCATTAGCTAGAGTAGTGAGGATAATAATTCTTCTAGAAGATCACTAGCCAGAGCTAAGGAGAAAGGAGTTCTCCTGTGGATACAGATCCATGAACTTGATTAGGGGATTGGTGTCTCCTTTGGAAAAATGTCCATAAATATTGTAATAGGGAAATAATTCCCATGATATTGATTGAGAAAAATTTAGTGAAATATTTTCTCCGTGGAGTAGCCCACATTGGGTTAACCACATTAAATTTATGTCTCTATTATGTGTGGTGACTTGTGCATTGCTTTAATTACTTTTTTTGATATTGATATCTATACATTGCATAATATTTATTGGGAAAGAAAATTAAAAGGTTGTCTTATACTGTTCACCCCCCTCTTAGTATAAGCTTGTGTTCTTCGTCAATTCTCCCAAAAAAGGATGGTTTCGAAGAAGGTCATATTCCACTTTAGTCTCTTCTTTATTATTAATTTTAACTATAAAAATTATTCCCTTATTCCTAATAATTTTATTTACCTACATTGTAGTCAATAAATGTGGCTTAATAGCACCATGCTCACAATGAATTCTAATTCTTTGATTAGATAAATCCAAAAAATCCACCCAAATTTCTTAAAAATTCAAAAGAGCTTTATGGTATTTTAATCAATCAATACCAAGAATGATTTCAAACGTGTGCAAAGATGCTTTATGTAAATTCCATCTAGTTATTCCCTAAGGCAAAAATTATATGAGGGTCAAAAAGGTATTGGTTCACTTGATAAGTTTATCCTAATCCATACTTCACCTTCCAACTATTAGCCATGAACCTAGGTCTTTTAGGTATGTCCCTTACTAATCTATTGGAAATAAATCTATTAGTTGATCCACTATCTATCAAAATGTATACATCCTTATCATAAATTTTACCATTAAGCAAAAGTGGAGTAACATGGCCATCAAGTACGAGACTACCTATCACTGCAAAGATCTTGTGGGTGGCTTCTTCCATAACTTTATGGTGAATATCAGCTTTATGGGGGTATGTATTGGCATAGTGGGGTCCTTGTCATACATGACAACCATTTGGAGGTGCCCAATTACCTCTGTTATTATCTTTGTTCCTGCCTTGAGGCATAGTATTCTCATGATTGGTTGATCTCTAATCAGATATTTTAGGATATCTTTTACCTTCCTTTCTGAACTTATTGCTCTAAAAAATATTTCTATTTATACCTTCCTGATTGTTCTGATTTCCTCCTCTAGAGTTTTTTTTTGCTCTTTCTCCCACTTCATAAATCAAACACATTTTTGCTTCCTAAGTTCATATTTTTCCTTGTTAGATAGCTTTTGATAATTAAAATATGCTTTTCTAGTTTCTTGGTTAGCTTCTTCTTTTCATGCTAAATCAAAATTAGTAGGAATATCTATAGGGTTATGCATATTCACCACTATCCTGATCTTAGGATGTAGTTCGAGAATGAATTTTTGAACTTTTATCTCTTCATTGTTCTCATACTCGATTGCATACTTAAGTAATTGGATATACTTTTGATGATAATATCTAACTAAAATAGCTTCTTGTTGTATATTATTATTTTATTTGAATATTTTCACATAATATTTCTTAGTTAGAAATCTATTCCTAAATTCTTTAATAAAATCCTCCCACTTGAGATCTACAACTTTAATACCTTACTCTTTCATAAAATTCTTCCATCATTCCAAGGCTACTTCAACCATGTTCATTACTACCAAAGCAGTTTTAGATTATGATGATAGAATCACCAAGGAAAAGTATGACTCCAACTCACTCAACCAATTCTCTGCTGCATCATCATCACCTTTCCCATTAATCATGGATATAACAACCTTTCTTAGGTTTCTATCCAACTCCACACTCACTTTGGCCCTACCAATACTGGATCCTATAGGTTTGTTCGTTGCTCCCTCTATCCTGCCTCCTCTAGTTTTTCTTCCCCTATTCAAGTCTTCTATGACATTTTGTTGTTAAACTATCAGCTCATATTTTTTGGCCATGTGAGTTTTTTGTTGGGACATTTCTTCTCTCTATTGCTCCATATGAATTTCTAATAGTTGCACAACTTTTGCAAGGTTTCCTTCATCCCTATTAGGCTCATTTGGAGGAGACTTATTCAATAATTTCATTCTTCTTTCCCATTGAGGATAGTCCCTACTAATTCCTATTCTTGGTCCTCTTATAGGATTTTCACTAGCTTCTTCCTCCCTACCTCCTACAAGATTTCTTGAAGATCCACCTCACAACATTCATGTCATTTGACCTATACGTGAAAGAAGTATGTTAATATATAAGTTTATATTTTTTTTTAACAAAATATTTAATAAGAGTTCTACAATTTTAAGATCTCTTCAACATTGATATGACATGTAACAACCCAAGTCTACTCACCTAGTTGTACCACATAAATAACCTAAGAAATCCCTTAGGGGTAATTTTATTTCTAATATTAATGTTTTAGTTCTAAATAGTGTTTTCATGTTCATAGTAAGTATAGGTATATAGGTATACCAAACTACTTTTTGGTTCAGGACTGCTATAGAAAGCCATCCAAGAGGACAATATTGACCAAATTCTATAAAAAGTGCCATTATGTGTAATCAACTTGTCTCATTTATTGCCCTCTTGTTTTGGTATGAGGGTCGAACTATGACTAGGGTTATCTTTTAGGGCTCATAACACCTAAAGGGTTGATTCATGCTTCCACATACCTTATCATACTGAACCTTCAACTAACCAATCGACTTGTTCTATTAATTGTATGTAAGGAGGTTAGCATACATATGTCTAATATCTTGTTGTCTATCCATTATCTCTAGGACCAACTAGAGCCATGTCAATACCCTAATTTTGGTCTTGATCACAATGTCTATCATGACTCACAATAATTTTTCCATAGCAATCATTGAGATAGAATAAACTTATTTTTCATACATATTCCCTTCAGCTAAATGGTACAAGGACTTGTCACTTGTAATTTCAAGTAAAAACCTAAAGATGGCATCTCATACCCCCTTGTTACTATTATAGACTAGGTCACTTATTCAAACCCATTATGTCAGGAAAATAATCGCTCTGAACACTTATTGTGTGCATTCCCATACCTCAATAGCATTGGGTGTATTTAATTGGTCATCCCTTCCTGATGACTTCCCTGTTGATTTTTGTTTTTCTAGATTTTCCATTAAGTTTAAGGTTTAATATTTGATAATAAAGGTTCAATTCTAAGCATTATTGATTACTCGGTTCAAATGAAGTCTCTTGAAAGAAGGTAAGCATAAATTTCTATCTCATACTATTTTGTATTTTAGAACACACCTAGATAATATGCATATCTAATAAACTTGCTCACAAAGTTATGGATACACATCCTAATGATTAGGTGGTGTAAATTTAAACATTCAATCCTATACCCACACACACCAAAGGTTTAAGTTAGTCATTTCCAACTAAAACTCCCATAAGTTTAGGTGGAACAATTTTACATAAGGCATTTAATGATAAATTAACTAAATTAAATCATAAAGGATACCTAATAGTTCTTGGATGAAACTTAACTATATTTCTATTTTTTTTTTTTGTTAATTATATCCTTTCTAAAATCTTTTTGTCTTCATATTTAAAACATTTAACATTACTTACTCTAATCTTTGTTTGGAACTACTGACTTCATAGAGTCTTATCTCCCTCGATATTATAATAATTTTAAGATTGAAAATATTTAAATAATTTAATAAAATTTATTTTATTTAAAAACTTTTATTTTTATTTTTTTAAACTCATTAAAATACTACTTATTTAATAACATCTATATCTAAAAATCAACTCTTTCAACTTAGACTTTTATTTATTTTAAATATATATCAATACTTTGCCTAGATTAAACTAGGGACTCACCTATTTACAAATAATACAATTGACATCCTTCTAAACAGACCAGTACTCCCGCTAAAAAAAATTATTCAACTTATTTCCCTCTAAAAAACGTTATTCAAACGTTATTTTGGTTTTAGGTCTTTTCTCCGCCGACGCGATAAAACATTTAATTTTAATTGTTGTAGTCTGGTAAATTTGTTTATATATTAAAGAAGAACAAAGACTACCTATGAGAATGTGTGGATTTTCGAGGATCGTGATCTCTAACATGCAAGCGAAAGACAACACATGCGATTTTCTTAGAAGTTGAAAAAATCGGTAAGAGCCTTTCTTTTTGTTTGAGTATTGGTTACTTTTCCTTTTCCTACCATCATAACATTTTATTTTAATTCAATTTTTTTTCTTGTTTTTTCTTTTGGCGTTTGGGGACGTGAGGAACAGAGCTACGGAGTGTATTGCTTTGGAATGAGAGGAAGACAAAAACCTAGAAAGATTCCCATGGGGTAGACTTAATTTCTTTTGGGGAGGATCTGAAGCTGGACAACTTCTAGCGGACACCACACATGTTACATCAATGTGTTGTCAACAAAGTATTTGTCTTTACAATCCACTGAACAAGACACTTTCTCATGTTTCTCTTCCTTTCGTACCTCCATATGTTGGGGCAAGATCCATATCTAAACGTCAGTACCAAGTTCTTTGCATGTGGGTCCTGCATGGTATTTGCTTGCCTAGTTTGGAACAACTTATTCTCTGGTATCGACGATTCAGTTATCTGGGAGTTTCAGTTTAAATCGAAGGATGATTACAATTGGAAGAAAATCACGAGGATTCCTCCGCATATGTTAAAACAGTTTAATGATTGTGCGGACTACAGCTTTTTCGGGGTGGGTGAATTTATTTGTATTATAGGGCACAAGTCTCAAGAGGTGAAAGTAGCAACATACCATAAAAGACAAAATTCATGGCTGCTTCTTCCTCCTATCCCACTTTCGTTCCCCCTTTCGTTCCCCGGTGCTATAGCCTTCCATCCAAGGCCTGATATTCAGTTAAGTTGACTAGCTAGGAATGCTAAACTTTTTGATCGTTGTTATTCTTGGTAACACATAGAGGTTAAGCTATTAATTTTGCGTTGGATATTCATCATTGACGGGTCTTATGATGTGTTTTAGTCCTTTGGATTTGATGGCTTTTTAACCTGTTAGTTTTTATCTCGAAAAAATATTTGATATATTTGATATCTAGTAATAACACAGCAAGAGGGTTTGATGGATTTTTAACCTGTTAGTTTTTACCTCGAAAAAATATTTGATATATTTAATATCTAACAATAACACATCAAGAAATTAAGAGCCATTAATTTTATCAACTTTTGATTTGTAGTTTATATAAATGCTGTGTTGTTCATTTTGTGAGCTTTTAATTTATACTAATTAATTATAATTATTATAAATTAATTGTCAATTTTTTTTTGAATATATTAATTATCATTACTCAAAATATTATTTAATATATTATTATTAATAAATATTAATTTTTTTAGTATTTGATTCATTATTTTAATAAATATATAATAATGTTCTAAATAAGTTAAAAATAGATACTTTATATGCTAAAAAGAAATTGTAAATTTTATTTTAATTTTAAAAATTATAGAACGCAGGTTGTCATTTATGTTATTTCTAAGTACATAATTTTAAGTTATTAACATTTAACATTATTTTTAAATTTTTAAATTAAAATTATAATTTTAAATAAATATATATATTTGATTTATTTTAAATAAATAAATTCATTTTTATAAATATTTAGTTTTGATGATAATTATTAAGTAAATTTAATTATAAATAATAATTATTGTTACTGGTAATGATGAGAAATTTAGAACTTTGAAGTTTAAGGTTCAAATCTTAAGTAGAGTCAGGGTTGGTTGTACATCATGTTTTGATAGTTAAAGTATTGTTACATAACTATATATTGGGTAAACAACATCCTCCTCCTTGTAAGTATTAGACTTCATAGTTTAAATTTTTATTCAATATCAATAAATCATAATTATTAATTATAATTAACTTTACTTAAAAATTTATAAAAATTATTTAATTTATTTAATAATTATTTAAATTTGAAGATTTAAATTAAAAAACAATTAAATCCTATGTAGATGCATGGTAGGTTGTACACTTTGAAAAGGCGAGTATAGTTGCATATTGCATAACCATATATTGGGTAAACAACATCCTCCATGTGGTAGTGTCAATAGAGTATGGTTACATAAACCTAAACAACATATTTCATGTGGGTACTGTCTAGAGTATGGTTACATAACCATATATTGGGTAAACAACATTATTAATGTGGTAGTGTCATGTGCCCTATGATTACTTAAAAATTAAAAATACTACTTAATACTTTTAACCTTTTTAAAGTAGTATACATCGGTGTTTTTATGACTGGTTTAGTCCCTTCATATTGAATGGTGTTTGAACATTGAACCTCTTCAAAAGAGGTCAAATCCCTTAGCATTACAGTAACCCTACAACTATTACTATTTTAACTAACACAAATATTTAATAGCTTATATGTGACTTCTATTGAGGGTTGCTCCTATCAAAAATGCTAAAATATTACATTTGTTGCAACATATATTTTTATCATGGTTTTTTTAATTTCTTTTTTCACTTAAATACATTTTTCAACATCTTTGAAGTGCTATTTTTTACAATTAAATTTTTGACATCATTTTAATTAAAACAAAAAAAATTACCTAACCAATTAGCTTTTAAAATTTTTAACTAATTAAATATCATTACCATAGAGGAAATTAATTTAGGCTGCAATAGCCTTCCATCCTAGGCCTGATATTCAGTTAAGTTCAACTACTAGAAATGTTCAAAGTTAAAATAATTGGTCAAATAATTGGTCGTTATTCTTGTTAACCTATAGAGGTTAAACTATTAGTTTTTGAGTAAAAATATTTGATATACTATAATAAGGCCATATTCCGTTGAGTTGAATAGTTAGGAATGTTTAAACTAATTGATCGTTGTTATCATTTTTAACCCATAGAGGATAAACTATTAGTTTTTGAGTGGAAGCTTGATATACAATAATAAGGCCTCATGATCCTTTCTAGCCATTAATTTTGTGTATTGTATGGGATTTGATGGTAATTATTCTTTTCAGCCTTTTAGTTTTTAGCTTGAAAAATATTTGATATACTCTTCCTGCCCATTAATTTTGTTCTGGTGATTTTATCAATTCTTGATTTGCTTGATTTGTTGGACATGTATGAACTTTGTACTATGATTTTATCAACTCTTGATTTGTAGTATATGTAGTATATTTATGAACATAACAATGTTAAAGAATATTATTAGAAATGTTTTTCATAAAATTAATTTTAGGTTCGTTTAATAATTTTAATAGTAAAATTTTTATTTATTAATATTTAAATATATTGACCACCTTATGGTGGTCACACTGAGCCGCTCACATGGCCTGAAGGTAGTTGGGGCATTCAATGTGATTTCCATCTCATTAAACATGGTAGTTTGTTTTTCAGTAGGTCCGAGGTGTAGACCAATTGGTTCATCCAAACCCCATAAGGGGGGCAAAGGTCCAAGGTTCAAATATTGGACCTCACCGGACTGAATACTTGTCCCTTTCCTGATACTTTCAGTGGCGTAAAAGGTTTAAAATGATTGTGGCATGGTGGTTATAGGGGCGGACTGCACGAAGATCTATGTGGTGACTTTCAGGGCGAACATCACAGAATACTATGGCGGCCATAAAAGCTGGACAACCTTTTCGGATTCGTGGCAGATTCGTGGCGACTACCGATTCCACCATGTAAATCCAAATATATATATATATATATATATTATTTAATAATTTATTTAAATGGAAAGTTTAATTTTAAAATTAAAATTTAAAATTAATATTATCATATATTAGTTGTGAAAGTTTTTAAATAAATTAATTATCATTACTAAAAAATATTATTTTGATATGTTATTATTTTATTTATTATTATTTTTTTATTGATAGTAGAAGGAGTTTTAAAGGGTTTTGTAGGGTTTTGAAAGGTACCCCAAACCTTAGATCTAGTAATAACACATCAATAAATACTAATGTAGATTTCACAAATCAAATCTTAAAATTTAATGAAGCAACCTCCTAAAAAATAAGTTGCATATTTTTATCAAGAAAATACAAGATATTTTCCCATGATTAAACCACCGCATGCTTAAGAATCTAAAGCACCAGAGAAAAATAAAAAATAGTAGAATAAGAAAAATATTATTGGTTAAAACAAATTTACAAATAAAAAATAGCTCCACCATCATGACAACAATTTCATCCAACAAAGCATGTAATAGGACAACCTCTCATAACAACATCTAGTTTAATAAAACAACACTAGAAAATACCATCCAACAAAGTCCATAATATATCAAAAAATAAGCCCACAGGGCTCACTTGTCTAGAAAATGGAAGATCCACTATGTAGACACCAAAATAGCACCAATCCGATTATGTGACTGCAAACACTGATCGCTTTGACAAACACAGCCCCCAGGGCAGCCCTCATAGGTTAAACAGTGGTCTTAACCACTTTCATAGCAATTTTGTAAGGTCAAGAAGAAATTTGGCACACTTGGACACTTTGCCCAGTATTCGTCTCACCCGGGGACGAATTCAAAATAGAATCCGTCCCACCCCAGGACGAATTCTGAATCCGTCCCTGGGTGGGACGAATTCTAAGCTTAACGGGCAAAAAGACAAATGGCGCCAAGTGGCAGCCCAGAATAGTCAGTTGATGAATCCTACCTTGCATGTGTGTTTATGTGGACAGAGGGGCCGTTAGAAGACTGTCACAAAAGGCATTTATCAAAGCCCAAGTCAACGGAGGACTCCCCTCCCTCATGGGAAGACAAGACTGCCACATGGCGCCTATGACCAACACATGGCATTTGTGCTTCCCTCCCAAAAGAGACCCCATGGGTCTATAAAAGGTGGGACTTTTCTCACCCAAAATATACAGGTTGAAGGAGTTTTCAAGCAACGAAGTGCTACCGAGTTGAAGACCCACTTGCATCCCTTTTGGTTCACCTTCTCGCATCCACCAATCTCTCTTGCAAGGGAGGTTGTTGGGTGGCTTTTGGAATCTTGAACCTGACCCAAATTCAACACATGGACACCTGAACCAACCAATTCGCCGACCCCACCAATCCTAAGAGGTTTTGGGCCCATCCCTAGTGGATTGGCACCGGAATCAAGTGCCAACGGTGGGAGGCCCACTTGGGCACCCCCGCACTTTCTGAGTTTTAAAGCATTCTAGATTACTTTTTCAGGTTGCATTTTGTGTTATCATGTTTGGTTAACTCACAACTACAATTTTGTAACTTTTGGTCGATTTCTAGTATGTTTTGTGTCGCTTTGTTGTTTCACTGACTTGTAGGTGGCGAGATCAAATTCCCGAGGGTAGAGGACAAATTGGGAGAATCCGACCATCTGGGTCGTCCCAAAATGGCCCCAATTACATAACCCCCTTGTTTGCAGGCATTTTGTAGGTCTCGAGAATCGACATTGGAGCAGTAGTAGGTCGGCTTCTTCAACACAGAAGAATTCGTCCCACCTAGGGACGAATTGCAGTCAGAGATCATCCCACCCAGGGATGAATTCCAGAATTTGTCCCACCCGGGGATGAATTGCAGTCAGAAATCATCCCACCCAGGGACGAATTCCAGTTGAAGGTAGATTGGCCAGCTGTCTCAGTGGCAATGGCCTTCTGGTAACATTTTCTGTCTTCTATCAAGTTTTCAGGCTATTTAGAATCATTTTGTTTACTGTTTTAGATAAATGTTTGCATGCATATTTTGATGATTTTAGAAGAACGAACACTTTTCACTTGTAGCAGGTGCTACTGACATATTCATTGTTTCTTTGTTCGCAGGAGGAGCAGCAGAGGTAAGGACTCATCAGCGTAAGCGGCGGCATCGTCTTGTCCCGTCCATTCAAACATGGGCACGTGAAAAGAGGAAGACTAAGTCACACACTGTAACAAATATGAATTTAACGCTCCTAGCCCCCAAAAAGGGAGGAGACATCTATGTAATCGAGGATAAGATATTTGAATAAAGAGGGCTGTGATTTCTTTACATCTTTTCTTTCATTTTCAAATTGTCTCCTTTCTTTGTTTTTGTGCATAGGATTAAAGCGTTACATTTCTTCTTATGTTGCATAATTAGTGCTCCCTCTACCCGAAATCTCATGCTTTCAGTGGCAATCATGGTGGGACCCTGTTCCCTTATTTTTAAAATCACAGAAACTGATTAAATTTTTGTGTTTTGTGCTTGACAGGTACATTTTTTTGTTGTAGACTGCTATTCGTCTCTGGCAAGGACGAATTATGTTCTGCAATTCATCTGACCCTTGGACGAATTCAAATTCGTCTCTGGGAGGGACAAATTTTGTTCTGTAATTCGTCTCACCAAGGGATGAATTTCTGTCTGCAACTTTTCATAATAGAAATTCAGAAGCAACTGGAGCAGGCAGAGAAGAGGTAGGGATTTTATCATCTCTATTAAATTTTTTGTTTCTATTTTCTGTTTCTTTGACTGTTTTCATTTTATCCTGCATACTTAGGGAAAATCATTCATGCTTGTTTCATTTTTTCTAAATAAAATGAACGTCACACACTCCACGTAACCATTTTAAACCAAGGAGCTGGTCGTAAGACCCCAGCCCTTTATCAAGACCATTGGTGGATTTCATCACCACCTTGGCTTGATTTGCATCCATTTCTTGATTGTCAACTGTTGTTAGGCATAAATCCTGATGAAAGTAGACCGAGTGTCGCTAGGGTGATTCCCATGCACGCGAGGATAAGTTTTCTATGGTAGGTGCCATTAACAAGACAATCCCCCTTCCGTACTACCTACGTACCATGTACCTTCTACTCTCATGTACCTATAGTCTCCCTCTCGTAAGGGTGGGTATATAGAGATGTTGGTATATCGACCTGGTTGGTATATTGAAGGGGCGACCGTTTTGGGAGTTATATGAGCCGTCATAATGCATTTAAACATTCTTCAAAACCTACAAAAACAAAACAAAACATCAAAATGCACCAAACTAGTCTAGGGCACACCAATAATCCTTAAAAGATATAATCATAGTTTGTGCATGTGTGTGTTCATTTCTGCTTAGTGTAACAAAAAAAAAATCATAAACAAAAAGATAAAAACTTACGCATTTTGTCACTTGTTCCAAAAAGCTCCAAGGATTCCCGTAATCGCTTGGTCACTCCAAAATGCCCCAAAGGTGTCCATGAACCCTTTGATCAACCCAAAATCACCCCAAATGTGCCCATAAGTGATGCAGGACCATCCAACAAAAAATGGGAAATCTTGTATTTTTCTCTAAATTTTAGTGCATCTTGCCGGGGCCATAACTTCTCAACCGTAGCTCAGTTTGACATGAAATTTTACAGGGAGTTGTATTTCCCCAGAAATCCAGTTTTTGGGGCCAAATTCCATCATCTAGTGCCCCAAAATTAGGTTTTAAAATTGCATGCCCAATTTTTTACACTTTTTGAGCTGTTTAGATGTCAATATCTCCTAATGTATTTAGAGCTAAGACTTGAAACTTCATTTTTGTCTTATCTACTATAAGAGGGATGCCCATATGACTCATTTTCAATTTTAAGGTTTTTTTAGAGAGACATCGTCATGGTGCTCACCCGTAGCCAAGCCCAATCACGGGCGGAGGCTATGGGGAATGTCCCAGGAGGCATGAGTCATCTCCATTACAATCCCAAGGATTTGGTCATACCACCTTGGTGACCTAACACACAAGGCAGTCCCCTCCACACCTTAAAGGAAAGGGACTATAAGGGCACCTCTTCTAAGGGCACTCCTGTTCTGCAAAGCACTTAGCACATACCCTTCCATGAGGGGTACAGTCATAGGAGAGATCCCTTAGATGCTCGCTATGAGCGGTCACTGTGCGATGAAGCACTAGGTCAACATAGGTTTCGATGGGAGGAACCAATTGATTACATTATCCTTCCTTCACCCCCTCTAGTTGTTAGGACTACAAGGACAAATCTAGAGAACAAGGCACTTCAGGTAGGGCGAGCTAGCTCCGTCCATCCCTTTCTAACTTATGAAAGAGAGCATGAGGAAAACCCTTACCTTCCTCAAAAACAATACACATCGCAGGAGCAACATGCCTCCGCACCTGCTATCTATCAGGACCATTCACTGAGGCCAAAGCCCCGAGGGAATGCCGCTACCCCCAACAAAGGGAGGTCACCTATAGAGATATTAGATCACTACGATCGAAAATATCTAAATGAGGCATCTAGGCCTTCTAGACATGAGGCGACAAGACCAACTATCTTAGAATCTATCGAGCACATCGCATGTCGGATGCAACGCATGCAACTTGAGCTAGAACGAAAATAGTCAGAGAAATGGTATCTTCTAAATAAAGAGCACCTTCAGTTCCAGAAGGATGAATTGTTCCAACACACTATGCAGGAGAGCCAACATGAAAGGGAGTACGAGGAAAATCATCGCATTCCTCGAGGACAACAAACAGTTCGACCTCAAGTACATGCCACCTACATCGACAGAGGGAAGCGACCCATTGAAATTTTAGATCATCAAGATCAAGGCCAACACATAAGAGAAACATTCAAGCCTCCTGAGCAAAATAGGGTAGACCGAACTGACCCGATTGTCGCCAGACATACCACCCGTCAAGCCCAAATCACGTGGCTTGAACAAATTCATCAGGAGATAGAGTATCAACACCGCTTGGATAGAGAGAACATGCAACGTGAAGTGGATAAGTTATGCATAGAGCAAGGTCATCAGGAGTTAGAAGACTTATACATGTAGCGCAAAGTAGATAAGTTGCGCTATAAACTACCTGAGGAGACTCCAACCCCTCACACACATAAGACAAAACATTATGAGAGGCACAACCCCTAGGTGCAAGACAGGTCATCGTGACCTCATCAAACGCTACCCCCAACACCTCCTAGATAGGAGCGGGAGGCTACTGTCTCGATTCCTGAAGCACCACCCCCGATGCCTCCTAGACATGAACAGGAGGCCGCTCTTATAACCAATGATGGGTGCCTTCCTTAGACATCCACCCAGGATTATGAGCCACCCTTATAAATTCATCAAGAAGCCTCTAAGGAATCAGAGCAAGAAGAAGAGCAGGATGAAAAGCCCTACCAAGGCATGGGGGGTGCCATCAGGCCACCCCTCCATAGGCCCCAAGTTCCTCCATAAGAACCAACCAAAGAGGAGGAGTTCCAATCTCTCGATACATGCAAAGTGCTAGAGCACTTAGAGTCGGTAGAGACCAAGATTTTGGATCTCCCAAGGCCCAAATTACATGAAGCCCCTTTCAAAGAGGATTCTGATGAGCTGTACTCACTAGTTGAAAGTGAAAATGAAATAGAGATAGCCCACAAAAATCACATGCGACAACATCGGCATCCCATAAAATTTGAGGAAGCATGTCAACAGATAAACATAATACTAGGGCATGAGTGGCGCGTTAACCCACCACAATGGGACCAAGCATTACATCTGCCACTTTGGGCACACACAGAGCAACTTCCACCAAGAGACATCATAGAAACATCAGTGCCGCGGGTGGACCCTGTCCTCATCTCTATGCATAGGGCCGATCCATTCATTCCCATACCTCTAGAGCCAGATTCAGAGTGCAAAGACCATCAAGCTGGGGGTACCTCTATCCCCTAAAGAGCCATAATCCAAACCAAAAATATCCAAGGATTATCACAATCACATGGTCAAAACCAAAAAGGTCCAAGGATTATCGCAATCTCTTGGTCACTCCAAAAGCTCCAAGGATTATCGCAATCCTTTGGTCATCCAAAAAGCTCCAAGGATTATCGAAATCTCTTGGTCACCCAAAAAGCTCCAAGGATTATCGCAATCTCTTGGTCACCAAAAAGCTCCAAGGATTATCACAATCTCTTGGTCACCCAAAAAGCTCCAAGGATGATCGCAATCTCTTGGTCACCCAAAAAGCTCCAAGGATTATCGCAATCTCTTGGTCAATACAAAAAGCTCCAAGGATTATCACAATCTCTTGGTCAACCCAAAAAGCTCCAAGGATTATCATAATCTTTTGGTCACCCAAAAAGCTCCAAGGATTATCGTAATCTCTTGGTCACCAAAAAGCTCCAAGGATTATCGCAATCTCTTGGTCAACCCAAAAAGCTCCAAGGATTATCGCAATCACTTGGTCATCCCAAAAGCTCCAAGGATTATCGCAATTTCTTGGTCAACCCAAAAAGCTCCAATGATTATCGCAATCTCTTGGTCACCCAAAAAGCTCCAAGGATTATCGCAATCTCTTGGTCACCTAAAAAGCTCTAAGAAAGATCGCAATCTCTTGGTCAACCAAAAAGCTCCAAGGATTATCACAATCTCGTGGTCAATACAAAAAGCTCCAAGGATTATCACAATCTCTTGGTCAAGCCAAAAAGCTCCAAGGATTATTGCAATCTCTTGGTCACCCAAAAAGCTCCAAGGATTATCGTAATCTCTTGGTCACCAAAAATCTCCAAGGATTATCGCAATCTCTTGGTCAACCCAAAAAGCTCCAAGGATTATCGCAATCACTTGGTCATCCCAAAAGCTCCAAGGATTATCACAATTTCTTGGTCAACCCAAAAAGCTCCAAGGATTATCGCAATCTCTTGGTCACCCAAAAAGCTCCAAGGATTATCGCAATCTCTTGGTCACCTAAAATGCTCTAAGAAAGATCGCAATCTCTTGGTCACCCAAAAATCTCCAAGGATTATCACAATCTCTTGGTCAATACAAAAAGCTCCAAGGATTATCACAATCTCTTGGTCAACCCAAAAAGCTCCAAGGATTATCGCAATCTCTTGGTCACCCAAAAAGCTCCAAGGATTAACGCAATCTCTTGGTCAACCCAAAAAGCTCCAAGGATTATCACAATCTCTTGGTCACCAAAAAGCTCCAAGGATTATTGCAATCTCTTGGTCAATACAAAAATCTCCAAGGATTATCGCAATCTCTTGGTCAACCCAAAAAGATCCAACGATTATCACAATCGCTTGGTCAAAAAAATAAAGAAATTCAAAAAACAAAACAACAAAAATCATCAAAAACAACAAAGATTTGCATCTCAATTCTAGGCATACTCAAATTCATCAAAAAATTCATATTCTCGCACCTCATCTTCACCTTCACCAAAAACAATCCATCAAAATTACAAAAATACGTAGTTGCATTAAGCATTGCATCCATACATTGCATATTTGTAGTCATACGAGTCAAAGGCACCATAAGCTGCAATAGCTCCGATAGTCCACCTTGTTCCGCATTGTCTCATGTTACAAAAACAACAAAAACACCAAGCATAACTTTTACCACACTACAGTCGGTGGTCTGGGAATGTACCAAGAGTTTCAGTGATTCAGTCATCATTTTCCTCTTTAGCCATGTAGTGTATCAAGTCGAACAGATTTTATGAAGGTAGAGTCATACTTGAAATACACCTTGTTACGTAACATCCCAACACAAATCAAAACACTAAAATTCCCAAATTGTGTGAACGAAAGATGAAACCTACAAAATAATCTAGGTCACCACAAGCAAAATGGTTATCTTGCTCATCCCCCTGTGCGAATGACCCCTAGAATGTTGAGAGTTGGCAAAAGGACAAGCATCCTCCCTACCCAATTCCCTAAGAATCCCTAAAGTTCTCAACAGTTGCAAAACACAAACACTTTGCAAAATGTCAAAACACCAAATTTGACAAACTACAGTGCACACATCAAAAGGCACAAACAACAGTGATTTTCGTCACTCCATATCCCCAATCCCTTGCTCGAAAGAAAAAAAAATCAAAATAAACAGTGATATCATCACTATAATGAGCAAGTATCCCAATAAAATTGAAGAAAAGAAGGGAGTTGACCTTGAATCCCTGGAACCCTCAGCATTCTATAGATCATAAGGCAAGCTTTAGTACCAATTTGGTTGATAGCCTATCGGTAACAGAAGTAAACCTCCCGCATGACGATATATCTGTCACATTAACTTGCATACAGATTAATATTTGCATGTGGATGAGCTAGCTTATGGCATCCTGGATTACACCGTACATTAATCTTAGTACATACAACAAAGGAATTCATGGAGCTAATTAGGTGATCCTCAGTATAGGTTCGGTTGAAAACCCATATGGCACTGGCGGTATCCTAACAAATACCACTAAATGAACTCAATTGCACACACAGGGATGTGAAAAATAACTGGGTCAAAAACAAGTCCGATTCATACCTTGTTCAAAAGTTTTGTAAGACAAAGTATAGTCTTGGCTAGTGAGTTAAAACCATCTGAGTCTCAGAAAACCTTAGCTACATTTCTAAGCCAACTGCGCTACTTTTCATCTTGGCAATACCATCAGAAAATACAAAAAAAAAAAAAAAAAACCACATGAAAAACATGCAAGAGCCATACATTACAACAATCGCCTAAAAACAAAATAAAAGAGTTCTAAACAGTCCTTGGTGCCATAGCCAAACATCACAAACCCCATTCATCCATTTGATATCTGCATATCACATATAAATCAAAACCATTTGCATTCATCATAGCATATGCATCCATCAAAATAAATCAACATGCATACATCCATATTCATCAACCATCATGCACAAGATCAAAGAAAAACAAAACAACAAAAACAACAAAAATGCAACACAAAACCAACAATAAACATTGCCAGACACAAGTGCTCTTGCACTTAACCTCTTGGCATAGCAAAATTGATGTCGGGGTTTACATTGTCGCTATCCTACTCCCTAAGAAGGCTACCATAGCCGGACCGCTCCACGGGAAGTTAGGTTTTCGATGATTTCAACTCATTACGGCATCATCAAAAGGGTCAAATCCCACTCAAAAACATTACAAAATTCAACACAAACAAACAACAATAAACATTACCAGACACAAGTGCTCTTGCACTTAACCTCTTGGCATAGAAAAATTGATGTCAGAGCTTACATTGTCACTATCCTACTCCCAAAGAAGGCTACCATAGCTGGACCGCTCCATGGGAGGACAAATTGCCAATAATTTAATCACCAAATGGTGTCACAAAAACAATAAAAACAGTACAAAATTCAACAAAAACAAACAGCAAAAAAAAAAAAATTGTCGGACATAAGTGCTCTTGCACTTAACCTCTGGGCAAAGAAAATCGATGGTGAGGTTCAAATTATCTCTCTCCTACTTCCCCAAGAAGGCTACAATAGCCGGACTGCTCCACGGGAAGTTAGGTTTTCGATGATTTCACCTCATTACGACATCACCAAAAGGGTTAACACCCACCAAAAATAGGTCCAAATGTTGGAAAAATTGCACATGCTTAACGGTAAACCCTTTAAAGGCACCCATGCACAAGTCATCTTGGGTCAAGCGACTCGTCGCTTCTCTCATGAAGGTCATTCCCTCATCGATTCGTTGCTTGAGGGGGTAGTCACACTTAGTCACCAACCAACAATCACACACCCAATTAAGGAAAATGACATGCATTCAAAGAATCATTGACAAAGACAATCACGAACCTGCTTGGGGCAGTAAACAAGCAACAATCAAATCAATCAAACACTTGGCATTTCGTGAATCATGAACACAAGGTTCCCCTTGAGGATAAAAACGCCCTTTGCCTATTCACGACTGATCAATGTCTAAGTTCAAGTCACACCTCAACAAAACAGGTTAATACTTGAAATCAAATTCCTTAGCTCGTTAGAAGCAAGGATTCAAGAATGCATGCCCTTTCCATACTTGGGGCATCAAAAGTTGGTTAGGTTACCAAGAAACCCTAATCATTAGTGCTTTGGTTATCTATTTTTGCTCAGCACTACGTCACCCACAACGCTTCCCAAAAAGGGGCATCTATAGACACCAAAATAGCACCAATCCGATTATGTGACTGCAAACACTGATCGCTTTGACAAACACAGCCCCCAGGGCAGCCCTTAGAGGTTAAACAGTGGTCTTAACCACTTTCATAGCAATTTTGTAAGGTCAAGAAGAAATTTGGCACACTTGGACACTTTGCCCAGTATTCGTATCAGCCAGGGACGAATTCAAAATAGAATCCGTCCCACCCCAGGATGAATTCTAAATCCGTCCCTGGGTGGGACGAATTCTAAGCTTAACGGGCAAAAAGACAAATGGCGCTAAGTGGTAGCCCAGAATAGTCAGTTGATGACTCCTGCCTTGCACGCGTGTGTAGGTGGACAGAGGGGCCGTTAGGAGACTGTCACAAAAGGCATTTATCAAAGCCCAAGTCAACGGAGGACTCCCCTCCCTCATGGGAAGACAAGACTGCCACATGGCGCCTATGACCAACACATGGCATTTGTGCTTCCCTCCCAAAAGAGACCCCATGGGTCTATAAAAGGTGGGAATTTTCTCACCCAAAATATGGAGGTTGAAGGAGTTTTCAAGCAACGAAGTGCTGCCGAGTTGAAGACCCACTTGCATCCCTTTTTGTTCACCTTCTTGCATCCACCAATCTCTCTTGCAAGGGAGGTTGTTGGGTGGCTTTTGGAAGCTTGAACCTGACCCAAATTCAACACATGGACACCTGAACCAACCAATTCGCCGACCCCCCCAATCCTAAGAGGTTTTGGGCCCATCCCTAGTGGATTGGTGCCGGAATCAAGTGCCAACGGTGGGAGGCCCACTTGGGCACCCCCACACTTTCTAAGTTTTAAAGCATTCTAGATTACTTTTTCAGGTTGCATTTTGTGTTATCATGTTTGGTTAACTCACAGCTGCAATTTCGTAACTTTTGGTCAGATTCTAGTATGTTTTGTGTCGCTTTGTTGTTTCACTGACTTGCAGGTGGTGAGATCAAATTCTCGAGGGTAGAGGCCAAACTGGGAGAATCCGACCATCTGGGTCGTCCCAAAATGGCCCCAATTACACAACCCCCTTGTTTGCAGGCGTTTTATAGGTCTCAAGAATCGACATTGGAGAATCAGCAGGTCGGCTTCTTCAACACAGAAGAATTCGTCCCACCCAGGGACGAATTGCAGTCAGAGATCGTCCCACCCAGGGATGAATTCTAGAATTCGTCCCACTCGGGGATGAATTGCAGTCATAAATTGTCCCACCTAGGGACGAATTCTAGTTGAAGGCAGATTGGCTAGATGTCTTAGTGGCAATGGCCTTTTGGTAACATTTTCTGTCTTCTATCAAGTTTTCAGGCTGTTTAGAATCATTTTGTTTACTGTTTTAGATAAATGTTTGCATGCATATTTTGATGATTTTAGAAGAACGAACACTTTTCACTTGCAGCAGGTGCTACTGACATATTCGTTGTTTCTTTGTTCGTAGGAGGAGCAGCAAAGGTAAGGACTCATCAGCGTAAGCGGCGACATCGTCTTGGCCCGTCCATTCAAACGTGGGCACGCGGAAAGAGGAAGACTAAGTCACACACTGTAACAAATATGAATTTAACGCTCCTAGCCCCCAAAAAGGGAGGAGACGTCTATGTAACCAAGGATAAGATATTTGAATAAAGAGGGTTGTGATTTCTTTACATCTTTTCTTTCATTTTCAAATTGTCTCCTTTCTTCATTTTTGTGCATAGGATTAAAGCGTTACATTTCGTCTTATGTTGCATAATTAGTGCTCCCTCTGCCCCAAAAAGCTCCAAGGATTATCGCAATCTCTTGGTCACCCAAAAAGCTCCAAGGATTATCGCAATCTCTTGGTCACCCAAAAAGCTCCAAGGATTATCGTAATCTCTTGGTCACCAAAAAGCTCCAAGGATTATCGCAATCTCTTGGTCAACCCAAAAATCTCCAAGGATTATCGCAATCACTTGGTCATCCCAAAAGCTCCAAGGATTATCACAATTTCTTGGTCAACCAAAAAAGCTCCAAGGATTATCGCAATCTCTTGGTCACCCAAAAATCTCCAAGGATTATCGCAATCTCTTGGTCACCCAAAAAGCTCCAAGAAAGATCGCAATCTCTTGGTCACCCAAAAAGCTCCAAGGATTATCACAATCTCTTGGTCAATACAAAAAGCTCCAAGGATTATCGCAATCTCTTGGTCAACCCAAAAAGCTCCAAGGATTATCGCAATCTCTTGGTCACACAAAAAGCTCCAAGGATTAACGCAATCTCTTGGTCAACCCAAAAAGCTCCAAGGATTGTCGCAATCTCTTGGTCACCAAAAATCTCCAAGGATTATCGCAATCTCTTGGTCAATACAAAAAGCTCCAAGGATTATCGCAATCTCTTGGTCAACCCAAAAATCTCCAACGATTATCGCAATCGCTTGGTCAAAAAAATCAAGAAATTCAAAAAACAAAACAACAAAAATCATCAAAAACAACAAAAATTTGCATCTCAATTCTAGGCATACTCAAATTCATCAAAAAATTCATATTCTCGCACCTCATCTTCACCTTCACCAAAAACAATCCATAAAAATTACAAAAATACATAGCTGCATTAAGCATTGCATCCATACATTGCATATTTGTAGTCATACAGGTCAAATGCACCATAAGCTGCAATAGCTCTGATAGTCCACCTTGTTCCGCATTGTCTCATGTTACAAAAACAACAAAAACACCAAGCATAACTTTTACCACACTATAGTTAGTGGTCTGGGAATGTACCAAGAGTTTCAGTGATTCAGTCATCATTTTCCTCTTTAGCCATGTAGTGTATCAAGTCGAATAGATTTTACGAAGGTAGAGTCATACTTGAAATACACCTTGTTACGTAACATCCCAACATAAATCAAAACACTAAAATTCCCAAATTGTGTGAACGAAAGACGAAACCTGCAAAATAATCTAGGTCACCACAAGCGAAACGATTATCTTGCTCATCCCCCTGTGCGAATAACCCCTAGAATGCTGAGAGTTGGCAAAAGGACAAGCATCCTCCCTACCCAATTCCCTAAGAATCCCTAAAGTTCTCAACAGTTGCAAAACACAAAAAAATTACAAAATGTCAAAACACCAAATTTGACAAACTACAATGCACACATCAAAAGGCACAAACAACAGTGATTTTCGTCACTCCATATCCCCAATCCCTTGCTCGAAAGAAAAACAAATCAAAATAAACAATGATCTCATCACTACAATGAGCAAGTATCTCAATAAAATTGAAGAAAATAAGGGAGTTGACCTTGAATACCTGGAACCCTCAACATTCTATAGGTCATAAGGCAAGCTTTAGTACCAATTTGGTTGATAGCCTATCGATAACAGAAGTAAACCTCCCGCATGACGATATATCTGTCACATTGACTTGCGTACATATCAATATTTGCATGTGGATGAGCTAGCTTATGGCATCCTGGATTACACCGTAGATTAATCTTAGTACATACAACAAAGGAATTTGTGGAGCTAATTAGGTGATCCTGAGTACAGGTTCGGTTGAAAGCCCATCTGGCACTGGTGGTATCCTAACAAATACCACTAAATGAACTCAATTGCACACATAGGGATGTGAAAAATAACTGGGTCAAAAACAAGTCCGATTCATACCTTATTCAAAAGTTTTGTAAGACAAAGTACAATCTTGGCTAGTGAGTTAAAACCGTCTGAGTCTCAGAAAACCTTAGCTACATTTCTAAGCCAACTGCGCTACTTTTCATCTTGGCAATACCATCAGAAAATACAAAAAAAAAAAAACCACATGAAAAACATACAAGAGCCATACATTACAACAATCGCCTAAAAACAAAATAACAGAGTTCTAAACAGTCCTTGGTGCCATAGCCAAACATCACAAACCCCATTCATCCATTTCATATCTGCATATCACACATAAATCAAAACCATTTGCATTCATCATAGCATATGCATCCATAAAAATAAATCAACATGCATACATCCATATTCATCAACCATCATGCACAAGATCAAAGAAAAACAAAACAACAAAAACAACAAAAATGCAACACAAAACCAACAATAAACATTGCCAAACACAAGTGCTCTTGCACTTAACCTCTTGGCATAGCAAAATTGATTTCGGGGTTTACATTGTCGCTATCCTACTCCCTAAGAAGGCTACCATAGCAGGACCACTCCACGGGAAGTTAGGTTTTCAATGATTTCAACTCATTACGGCATCACCAAAAGGGTCAAAACCCTCTCAAAAACAGTACAAAATGAAACACAAAACCAACAATAAACATTTCCAGACACAAGTGCTCTTGCACTTAACCTCTTGGCATAGAAAAACTGATGTCAGGGTCTACATTGTCGCTATCCTACTCCCTAAGAAGGCTACCATAGTCGGACCGCTCCACGGGAAGATGAATTTTCGGCAATTTCATCCCCAAATGACGTCACAAAAGGGTCAAAGCCCACTCAAAAAACAACAAAAACAACAAAACATGCAACATAAAAACAAAGAAATAAGCATTTCCGAACACAAGTGCTCTTCCACTTAAACTCTGGGCAAAGAAAATTGATGTCGAGGTTCAAATTATCGCTCTCCTACTTCCCCAAGAAGGCTACAATAGCCGGACCGCTCCACGGGAAGACGGATTTTCGACAATTTCATCCCCAAACGACGTCACAAGAAAATCAAAACAACAAAAACAGTAATAAACATTGCCGGACACAAGTGCTCTTCCACTTAAACTCCGGGAAAATAAAATCGATGTCGAGGTCCAAATTATCGCTCTCCTACTTCCCCAATAAGGCTACAATAGCCGGACCGCTCCACGGGAAGTTAGGTTTTCGATGATTTCACCTCATTACGACATCACCAAAAGGGTTAACACCCACCAAAAATAGGTCCAAATGTAGGAAAAATTGCACACGCTTAACGGTAAACCCTTTAAAGGCACCCATGCACAAGTCATCTTGGGTCAAGCGACTCGTCGCTTCTCTCACGAAGGTCATTCCCTCATTGATTTGTTGCTTGAGGGGGTAGTCACACTTAGTCACCAACCAACAATCACACACCCAATTAAGGAAAATGACATGCATTCAAAGAATCATTGACAAAGACAATCACGCTCCTGCTTGGGGCAGTAAACAAGCAACAATCAAATCAATCAAACACTTGGCATTTCGTGAATCATGAACACAAGGTTCCCCTTGAGGATAAAAATGCCCTTTGCCTGTTCATGACTGATCAATGTCTAAGTTCAAGTCACACCTCAACAAAATAGGTTAATACTTGAAATCAAATTCCTTAGCTCGTCAGAAGCAAGGATTCAAGAATGCATGCCCTTTCCATACTTGGGGCATCAAAAGTTGGTTAGGTTACCAAGAAACCCTAATCATTAGTGCTTTGGTTATCTATTTTTGCTTAGCACTACATCACCCGTAGCGCTTCCCAAAAAGGGGCATCTGTAGACACCAAAACAGCACCAATCCGATTATGTGACTGCAAACACTGATCGCTTTGACAAACACAGCCCCCAAGGCAGCCCTTAGAGGTTAAACAATGGTCTTAACCACTTTCATAGCAATTTTGTAAGGTCAAGAAGCAATTTGGCACACTTGGACACTTTGCCCAGCATTCATCTCACCCAGGGACGAATTCAAAATAGAATCCTTCCCACCCCAGGACAAATTCTGAATCCATCCCTGGGTGGGACGAATTCTAAGCTTAACAGGAAAAAAGACAAATGGCGCCAAGTGGCAGCCCAGAACAGTCAGTTGATGACTCCTGCCTTGCACGTGTGTGTAGGTGGACAGAGGGGCCATTAGAAGACTGTCACAAAAGGCATTTATCAAAGCCCAAGTCAACGGAGGACTCCCCTCCCTCATGGGAAGACAAGACTACCACATGGCGCCTATGACCAACACATGGCATTTGTGCTTCCCTCCCAAAAGAGACCCCATGGGTCTATAAAAGGTGGGACTTTTCTCACCCAAAATAGATAGGTTGAAGGAGTTTTCAAGCAACGAAGTGCTACCGAGTTGAAGACCCACTTGCACCCCTTTTGGTTCACCTTCCCACATCCACCAATCTCTTTTACAAGGGAGGTTGTTGGGTGGCTTTTGGAAGCTTGAACCTGACCCAAATCCAACACATGGACACCTGAACCAACCAATTCGCCGACCCCCCAATCCTAAAAGGTTTTGGGCCCATCCCTAGTGGATTGGCACCGAAATCAAGTGCCAATAGTGGGAGGCCCACTTGGGCACCCCCGCACTTTCTATGTTTTAGAGCATTCTAGATTACCTTTTTAGGTTGCATTTTGTGTTATTATGTTTGGTTAACTCACAGCTGCAATTTTGTAACTTTTGGTCAGATTCTAGTATGTTTTGTGTCGCTTTGTTGTTTCACTGACTTGCAGGTGGCGAGATCAAATTCCCGAGGGTAGAGGCCAAATTGGGAGAATCCGACCATCGGGGTTGTCCCAAAATGGCCCCAATTACATAACCCCCTTGTTTGCAGGCATTTTGTAGGTCTCAGGAATCGACATTGGAGTAGCAGTAGGTCGGCTTCTTCAACACAGAAGAATTTGTCCCACCCAGGGACGAATTGCAGTCAGAGATCGTCCCACCTAGGGACAAATTCCATAATTCGTCCCACCCAGGGATGAATTGCAGTTAGAAATCGTCCCACCCAGGGACGAATTCTAGTTGAAAGCAGATTGGCCAGCTTTCTCAGTGGCAATGGCCTTCTAGTAACATTTTCTGTCTTCTGGCAAGTTTTCAGGCTGTTTAGAATCATTTTGTTTACTGTTTTAGATAAATGTTTGCATGCATATTTCATTAATTTTAAAGAACAAACACTTTTCACTTGCAGCAGGTGCTACTGACATATTCGTTGTTTCTTTGTTCGCAGGAGGAGCAGCAGAGGTAAGGACTCATCAGCGTAAGCGGCGACATCGTCTTGGCCCGTCCATTCAAACGTGGGCATGCGGAAAGAGGAAGACTAAGTCACATATTGTAACAAATACAAATTTAACGCTCCTAGCCCCAAAAAAGGGAGGAGACGTCTATGTAACCGAGGATAAGATATTTGAATAAAGAGGGTTGTGATTTCTTTACATCTTTTCTTTCATTTTCAAATTGTCTCCTTTCTTCGTTTTGGTGCATAGGATTAAAGCATTACATTTCGTCTTATGTTGCATAATTAGTGCTCCCTCTGCCCGAAATCTCGTGCTTTCACACTAGATGAAAAACATCATAAATAATCACCAAGAAACCCACATATCTTGTTAGAGGAAACCACTCTCATGGAATTTGGAAAGAAAAATAGAAAATACCCATTGCAACATGTAAGAGAAAAAGGGAGTATCCCAAATAAAAATGTGAGTATTGGAACCCTAAGATTTGACTTGTCCACCATCCTGCCTCGATGAAAAAATATACCTGAACAAAGCTAACCAAATAGAGCACACCATGGAGATAAAATAAAACCATATAAAAGAGGAGATCTAGTTTTTTTCACATTGAAAAGTCTTTTATGGTAGAAGAATGAAGAAATAGGAGTGAGGCCCTCAACCTGCACAAGCACTGCGTAGCATAGCTGGCGATGGTGGAAGGTGTTAAGACATGTTGTTGATAGGGAGGACGTGGTTTGAATCCCATGGGGTTTGCATTTTGCAAGGAAGGAAGATCTTAATTTTGTGAACAACATCAAAGAGGACATAAAGGGAGGCTAGCGCCTTCCCCTCCCTATGGAAGCACCTAGCCCATGTGGTGGGATGACACCTTGATAGGGTGCTCGGCTAAGAGAGGTTTCAAGGTTGAAACCCATCAAGGCCTTTTTGGCAATTGAAGAGGTATGCACTAACGTCACATGCTTGGTTACTTGATTAATTTCAAAGATGCTAAAGTTTGAAAAATAAAATGTTTTTATGCTTTCTAAAGTTTATTTTGCCTAAATTAAAATTGGAGATTGAGTATTTGAGGGAGATAAAAGGATAGGCAATAATATTTTTGAAAGGTTGATTTTTGGAGGTTGATTAATTGAGATTGGATTTTATAAGGAATAATTGAATTATTATTTTCATGTGTGATTTGATAAATTGCTAATTTCAAACAAGAATTAATAAGGTGTAATTAAGTATGATTTTTTTTTTAATTGAGAATTATTTTGTGAAGAGGTTAGTGTATATTTTATCATATAACTATTGAAATTGGCAAACGAGGAAATTATGATTGAGATAGGTTTTCTAAGGTCACTTCTACATCAAACAAAAGGTATGGGTACATATTCCTAGTGAATTATTGTTGAATGTTGAGTTGGATTGAAAAGGGGTTTTTTTGGAATAAAGAGTTGTTGATAAAACCTTGTTTAGTGAGCATTGTTGAGTTTATTGTTAAAGTTTTTTTTTTGAATAAGAGTTGTTGATAAAACCTTGTTTGATAAGTATTGTTATTGATTTTGAGTGAGTAACCTGAAGTAGAGTGTGAAAATATCATGAGTATCATTGTTATGTGAAGTTGTCAAATATCATGAGTATCATTGTTATGTGATATTAGCATTATTGTTGAAGCAATTAGTTGAGTGAGGAACTTGAACTAGGGTTTGCAAATATCATGAGTATCATTATTATGTGAGATTGGTTGATAAGCATTTTTGGAACATTTGAGTGAAAGTTCATAAGTTTGGACTAGGATTTGCAAGCAAGGATTACTTCATTGAGTGATTGGTTGAGTAGAGTTGGTTGAGACTAGTCAAGTAGATGTGTTGAAGTGATATTTCAAGTTTTGTGAGACAAATTGTTGTATATTCTAAATTATTTTGAGAAAGCGATTGAGAGTTGATGAATGTGAAATATATTGAGTCTCTAACAATTATCTACATGTTTCTATGATAAAAGAGAGATTGAAAGTGATTGATAGTTTGTGAGTGTGAAGCATATTGAGTCTCTAACAATTATCCTTATGTTTCTATGAGATTGGATAAGTTCTAGTGAGGACTTATTGATAAAATTTGAGGTAATTTTTTAGAAAATTTGTGATATATTTATGTGAGATTTTGTGGAAGCTTACAATACAAAGTTTGAGGACAAATATTGTTGAGAAAATTGGACAATTTCTAGTGAGGACTTGTTAATAAGATTGGACAACTTCTCGTGAGGACTTGTTGAGTAGATTGGAAAAGTTCTAGAGAGGACTTGTGGACAAATTAGTGTGAGATTTTATGTAAGCTTACAAGGTAGATTTGAGATAATTCTTTGAGAAGACTTGAGAGCAGAGTTGATTTATTGATTTGTTCAAACGTTGATTTAAGGTTTGGGGCAGATCCAGTAGAGTTGATTTGTGATTGGATCAAGCTTTGTGTTAATACTTGAGGATATATATTGAGGATATATTTGTGCTAGACCGAAGGACTGTGTTTAGTGTAGATTAGAGGACATAGATTGAGGATAAATTTTTTCTAGACCTAAGGAATATGTTTAGTATAAATCAAAGGATAGAGATTGAGGATAGATTTGTCCTAGACTGAAGGATTATATTTAGTGTATATTCAAGGATAGAGTTTTGTGCATATTTGAGGATAGGTTTGTGCCAGACAAGGTATAGATATTGAGCATATTTATGCTAGATAAAATAATTATGTTTAGTGCATATTTGAGATAGAGCTTTTGAGGTGACATAGTATAGATGATGACAATATCTAGTGGATAGAGATCTATTATCAAGGGCAGTGAGGACGAGTGTCTTCGGTGGATAGAGATCCATTAGCTAGAGTAGTGAGGATAATAATTCTTCTAGAAGATCACTAGCCAGAGCTAAGGAGAAAGGAGTTCTCCTGTGGATACAGATCCATGAACTTGATTAGGGGATTGGTGTCTCCATTGGAAAAAGGTCCATAAATATTGTAATAGGGAAATAATTCCCATGATATTGATTGAGAAAAATTTCGTGAAATATTTTCTCCGTGGAGTAGCCCACATTGGGTTAACCACATTAAATTTATGTCTCTATTATGTGTGGTGACTTGTGCATTGCTTTAATTACTTTTTTTGATATTGATATCTATACATTGCATAATATTTATTGGGAAAGAAAATTAAAAGGTTGTCTTATACTGTTCACCCCCCTCTTAGTATAAGCTTGTGTTCTTCGTCAATTCTCCCGAAAAATGATGGTTTCGAAGAAGGTCATATTCCACTTTAGTCTCTTCTTTATTATTAATTTTAACTATAAAAATTATTCCCTTATTCCTAATAATTTTATTTACCTACATTGTAGTCAATAAATGTGGCTTAATAGCACCATGCTCACAATGAATTCTAATTCTTTGATTAGATAAATCCAAAAAATCCACCCAAATTTCTTAAAAATTCAAAAGAGCTTTATGGTATTTTAATCAATCAATACCAAGAATAATGTCAAAGGTGTGCAAAGATACTTTATATAAATTCCATCTAGTTATTCCCTAAGGCAAAAATTATATGAGGGTCAAAAAGGTATTGGTTCACTTGATAAGTTTATCCTAATCCATACTTCACCTTCCAACTATTAGCCATGAACCTAGGTCTTTTAGGTATGTCCCTTACTAATCTATTGGAAATAAATCTATTAGTTGATCCACTATCTATCAAAATGTATACATCCTTATCATAAATTTTACCATTAAGCAAAAGTGGAGTAACATGGCCATCAAGTACGAGACTACCTATCACTGCAAAGATCTTGTGGGTGGCTTCTTCCATAAATTTATGGTGAATATCAGCTTTATGGGGGTATGTATTGGCATAGTGGGGTCCTTGTCATACATGACAACCATTTGGAGGTGCCCAATTTCCTCTGTTATTATCTTTGTTCCTGCCTTGAGGCATAGTATTCTCATGATTGGTTGATCTCTAATCAGATATTTTAGGATATCTTTTACCTTCCTTTCTGAACTTATTGCTCTAAAAAATATTTCTATTTCTACCTTCCTGATTGTTCTGATTTCCTCCTCTAGAGTTTTTTTTTGCTCTTTCTCCCACTTCATAAATCAAACATATTTTTGCTTCCTAAGTTCATATTTTTCCTTGTTAGATAGCTTTTGATAATTAAAATATGCTTTTCTAGTTTCTTGGTTAGCTTCTTCTTTTCATGCTAAATCAAAAGTAGTATGAATATCTACAGGGTTATGCATATTCACCACTATCCTGATCTTAGGATGTAGTTCGAGAATGAATTTTTGAACTTTTATCTCTTCATTGTTCTCATACTCGATTGCATACTTAAGTAATTGGATATACTTTTGATGATAATATCTAACTAAAATAGCTTCTTGTTGTATATTATTAAATTATTTGAATATTTTCACATAATATTTCTTAGTTAGAAATCTATTCCTAAATTCTTTAATAAAATCCTCCCACTTGAGATCTACAACTTTAATACCTTACTCTTTCATAAAATTCTTCCATCATTCCAAGGCTACTTCAACCATGTTCATTACTACCAAAGCGAGTTTTAGATTCTGATGATAGAATCACCAAGGAAAAGTATGAATCCAACTCACTCAGCCAATTCTTCACTACATAATCATCACCATTACCATTAAACTTGGATATAACAACCTTCTTTAGGTTTATGTCCAACTCCACACTCACTTTGGCCCTACCAATACTGGATCCTATAGGTTTGTTCGTTGCTCCCTCTATCCTGCCTCCTCTAGTTTTTCTTCCCCTATTCAAGTCTTCTATGACATTTTGTTGTTAAACTATCAGCTCATATTTTTTGGTCATGTGAGTTTTTTGTTGGGACATTTCTTCTCTCTATTGCTCCATATGAATTTCTTATAGTTGCACAACTTTTGCAAGGTTTCCTTCATCCCTATTAGGCTCATTTGGAGGAGACTTATTCAATAATTTCATTCTTCTTTCCCATTGAGGATAGTCCCTACTAATTCCTATTCTTGGTCCTCTTATAGGATTTTCACTAGCTTCTTCCTCCCTACCTCCTACAAGATTTCTTGAAGATCCACCTCACAACATTCATGTCATTTGACCTATACGTGAAAGAAGTATGTTAATATATAAGTTTATATTTTTTTTAACAAAATATTTAATAAGAGTTCTACAATTTTAAGATCTCTTCAACATTGATACGACATGTAACAACCCAAGTCTACTCACCTAGTTGTACCACATAAATAATCTAAGAAATCCCTTAGGGGTAATTTTATTTCTAATATTAATGTTTCAGTTCTAAATAGTGTTTTCATGTTCATAGTAAGTATAGGTATATAGGTATACCAAACTAATTTTTGGTTCAGTACTGCTATAGAAAGCCATCCAAGAGGACAATATTGACCAAATTCTATAAAAAGTGCCATTATGTGTAATCAACTTGTCTCATTTATTGCCCTCTTGTTTTGGTATGAGGGTCGAACTACGACTAGGGTTATCTTTTAGGGCTCATAACACCTAAAGGGTTGATTCATGCTTCCCCATACCTTATCATATTGAACCTTCAACTAACCAATCGACTTGTTCTATTAATTGTATGTAAGGAGGTTAGCATACATATGTCTAATATATTGTTGTCTATCCATTATCTCTAGGACCAACTAGAGCCATGTCAATACCCTAATTTTGGTCTTGATCACAATGTCTATCATGACTCACAATAATTTTTCCATACCAATCATTGAGGTAGAATAAACTTATTTTTCATACATATTCCCTTCAGCCAAATGGTAAAAGGACTTGTCACTTGTACTTTCGAGTAAAAACCTAATGATGGCATCTCATACCCCCTTGTTACTATTTTAGACTAGGTCACTTATTCAAACCCATTATGTCAGGAAAACAATCGCTCTGAACACTTATTGTGTGCATTCCCGTACCTCAATAGCATTGGGTGTATTTAATTGGTCATCCCTTCCTGATGACTTTCCTATTGATTTTTGTTTTTCTAGATTTTCCATTAAGTTTAAGGTTTAATATTTGATAATAAAGGTTCAATTCTAAGAATTATTGATTACTCGGTTCAAATGAAGTCTCTTGAAAGAAGGTAAGCATAAATTTCTATCTCATACTATTTTGTATTTTAGAACACACCTAGATAATATGCATATCTAATAAACTTGCTCACAAAGTTATGGATACACATCCTAATGATTAGGTGGTTAAATTTAAACATTCAATCCTATACCCACACACACCAAAGGTTTAAGTTAGTCATTTCCAACTAAAACTCCTATAAGTTTAGGTGGAACAATTTTACATAAGGCATTTAATGATAAATTAACTAAATTAAATTATAAAGGGTACCTAATAGCTCTTGGATGAAACTTAACTATATTTCTATTTTTTTTTTTGTTAATTATATCCTTTCTAAAATCTTTTTGTCTTCATATTTAAAACATTTAACATTACTTACTCTAATCTTTGTTTGGAACTACTGACTTCATAGAGTCTTATCTCCCTCGATAAAATAGAATCACCAAGGAAAAGTATGACTTCATAGAGTTTTAGATTATGATGATAGAATCACCAAGGAAAAGTATGACTCCAACTCACTCAACCAATTCTCTACTGCATCATCATCACCTTTCCCATTAATCATGGATATAACAACCTTTCTTAGGTTTCTATCCAACTCCACACTCACTTTGGCCCTACCAATACTGGATCCTATAGGTTTGTTCGTTGCTCCCTCTATCCTGCCTCCTCTAGTTTTTCTTCCCCTATTCAAGTCTTCTATGACATTTTGTTGTTAAACTATCAGCTCATATTTTTTGGCCATGTGAGTTTTTTGTTGGGACATTTCTTCTCTCTATTGCTCCATACGAATTTCTAATAGTTGCACAACTTTTGCAAGGTTTCCTTCATCCCTATTAGGCTCATTTGGAGGAGACTTATTCAATAATTTCATTCTTCTTTCCCATTGAGGATAGTCCCTACTAATTCCTATTCTTGGTCCTCTTATAGGATTTTCACTAGCTTCTTCCTCCCTACCTCCTACAATATTTCTTGAAGATCCACCTCACAACATTCATGTCATTTGACCTATACGTGAAAGAAGTATGTTAATATATAAGTTTATATTTTTTTTTAACAAAATATTTAATAAGAGTTCTACAATTTTAAGATCTCTTCAACATTGATACGACATGTAACAACCCAATTCTACTCACCTAGTTGTACCACATAAATAAGCTAAGAAATCCCTTAGGGGTAATTTTATTTCTAATATTAATGTTTCAGTTCTAAATAGTGTTTTCATGTTCATAGTAAGTATAGGTATATAGGTATACCAAACTACTTTTTGGTTCAGGACTGCTATAGAAAGCCATCCAAGAGGACAATATTGACCAAATTCTATAAAAAGTGCCATTATGTGTAATCAACTTGTCTCATTTATTGCCCTCTTGTTTTGGTATGAGGGTCGAACTACGACTAGGGTTATCTTTTAGGGCTCATAACACCTAAAGGGTTGATTCATGCTTCCCCATACCTTATCATACTGAACCTTCAACTAACCAATCAACTTGTTCTATTAATTGTATGTAAGGAGGTTAGCATACATATGTATAATATCTTGTTGTCTATCCATTATCTCTAGGACCAACTAGAGCCATGTCAATACCCTAATTTTGGTCTTGATCACAATGTCTATCATGACTCACAATAATTTTTCCATACCAATCATTGAGGTAGAATAAACTTATTTTTCATACATATTCCCTTCAGCCAAATGGTACAAGGACTTGTCACTTGTACTTTCGAGTTAAAACCTAAAGATGGCATCTCATACCCCCTTGTTACTATTTTAGACTAGGTCACTTATTCAAACCCATTATGTCAGGAAAACAATCGCTCTGAACACTTATTATGTGCATTCCCGTACCTCAATAGCATTGGGTGTATTTAATTGGTCATCCCTTCCTGATGACTTCCCTATTGATTTTTGTTTTTCTAGATTTTCCATTAATTTTAAGGTTTAATATTTGATAATAAAGGTTCAATTCTAAACATTATTGATTACTCGGTTCAAATGAAGTCTCTTGAAAGAAGGTAAGCATAAATTTCTATCTCATACTATTTTGTATTTTAGAACACACCTAGATAATATGCATATCTAATAAACTTGCTCACAAAGTTATGGATACACATCCTAATGATTAGGTGGTGTAAATTTAAACATTCAATCCTATACCCACACACACCAAAGGTTTAAGTTAGTCATTTCCAACTAAAACTCCTATAAGTTTAGGTGGAACAATTTTACATAATGCATTTAATGATAAATTAACAAAATTAAATTATAAAGGGTATCTAATAGCTCTTGGATGAAACTTAACTATATTTCTTTTTTTTTTGTTAATTATATCCTTTCTAAAATCTTTTTGTCTTCATATTTAAAACATTTAACATTACTTACTCTAATATTTGTTTGGAACTACTGACTTCATAGAGTCTTATCTCCCTCGATATTATAATAATTTTAAGATTGAAAATATTTAAATAATTTAATAAAATTTATTTTATTTAAAAACTTTTATTTTTATTTTTTTTAACTCATTAAAATACTACTTATTTAATAACATCTATATCTAAAAATCAACTCTTTCAACTTAAACTTTTATTTATTTTAAATATATATCAATACTTTGCCTAGATTAAACTAGGGACTCACCTATTTACAAATAATACAATTGACATCCTTCTAAACAGACCAGTACTCCCGCTAAAAAAAATTATTCAACTTATTTCCCTCTAAAAAACATTATTCAAACGTTACTTTGGTTTTAGGTCTTTTCTCCGCCGACGCGATAAAACATTTAATTTTAATTGTTGTTGTCTGGTAAATTTGTTTATATATTAAAGAAGAACAAAGACTACCTATGAGAATGTGTGGATTTTCGAGGATCGTGATCTCTAACATGCAAGCGAAAGACAACACATGCGATTTTCTTAGAAGTTGAAAAAATCGGTAAGAGCCTTTTCTTTTTGTTTGAGTATTGGTTACTTTTCCTTTTCCTACCATCATAACATTTTATTTTAATTCAATCCAAAGTTTTTTAATTCACCTAAGTTGTTGAAAATTCAAATACAAGTTTTTCAGAATCACGAATAAATAAGTGACCTTGTTATTGATCTATATCTCTTTTTGCTTTTCAATGAGCCTGATTTGTTTGTTTGAAGGCACACCGTTTCGTACTCATTTCGGTTCAACCTACGAAACTGAAATTTTAGTGTTTGAAGTAAAGAAAGAGAAGTTGCTTAAAATGGAGAGGAGGGACACAGAATCTGTACTGTCTGAAATACCATCCTATGTGAAAGAGGAAATACTAGTTTTGCTTCCTATGGTCACACTGAGCCGCTCACATGGCCTGAAGGTAGTTGGGGCATTCAAGGTGATTTCCACCTCATTAAACATGGTAGTTTGTTTTTCAGTAGGTTCGAGATGTAGACCAATTGGTTCATCCAAACCCCATAAGTGGGGCGAAGGTCCAAGGTTCAAATATTGGGCCTCATCGGAATGAACGCTTGTCCCTTTCCTGATACTTTCAGTGGCGTAAAAGGTTTAAAATGATTGTGTCATGGTGGTTATAGGGGCGGACTGCACGAAGGGTCCAAGGTTCAAATATTGGGCCTCATCGGAATGAACGCTTGTCCCTTTCCTGATACTTTCAGTGGCGTAAAAGGTTTAAAATGATTGTGTCATGGTGGTTATAGGGGTGGACTGCACGAAGATCTATGTGGCAACTTCTGGGGCGGACATCGCAGAATACTGTGGCGGCCATAAAAGCTGGACAGCCTTTTCGGATTCGTGGCAGATTCGTGGCGACTACCGATTCCACCATGTAAATTCAAATATATATATATATATTATTTAATAATTTATTTAAATGAAAAGTTTAATTTTAAAATTAAAATTTAAAATTAATATTATCATATATTAGTTGTGAAAGTTTTTAAATAAATTAATTATCATTACTAAAAAATATTATTTTGATATGTTATTATTTTATTTATTATTATTTTTTTATTGATAGTAGAAGGAGTTTTAAAGGGTTTTGTAGGGTTTTGAAAGGTACCATCCAACAAAGTCCATAACAACATCTAGTTTAAGAAAACAACACTAGAAAATACCATCCAACAAAGTCCATAATATATCAAAAAATAAGCCCATAGGGCTCACTTGTCTAGCCAATGGAAGATCCACTAGATGAAAAACATCATAAATAATCACCAAGAAACCCACATATCCTGTTAGAGGAAACCACTCTCATGGAATTTGGAAAGAAAAATAGAAAATACCCATTGCAACATGTAAGAGAAAAAGGGAGTATCCCAAATAAAAATGTGAGTATTGGAACCCTAAGATCTGACTTGTCCACCATCCTGCCTCGATGAAAAAATATACCTGAACAAAGCTAACCAAATAGAGCACACCATGGAGATAAAATAAAACCATATAAAAGAGGAGATCTAGTTTTTTTCACATTGAAAATTCTTTGATGGTAGAAGAATGAAGAAATAGGAGTGAGGCCCTCAACCTGCACAAGCGCTGCGTAGCATAGCTGGCGATGGTGGAAGGTGTTAAGACATGTTGTTGATAGGGAGGACGTGGTTTGAATCCCATGGGGTTTGCATTTTGCAAGGAAGGAAGATCTTAATTTTGTGAACAACATCAACGAGGACATAAAGGGAGGCTAGCGCCTTCCCCTCCTTGTGGAAGCACCTAGCCCATGTGGTGGGCTGACACCTTGATAGGGCGCTCGGCTAGGAGAGGTTTCAAGGTTGAAACCCATCAAGGCCTTTTTGGCAATTGAAGAGGTATGCACTAACGTCACATGCTTGGTTACTTGATTAATTTCAAAGATGCTAAAGTTTGAAAAATAAAATGTTTTTATGCTTTCTAAAGTTTATTTTGCCTAAATTAAAATTGGAGATTGAGTATTTGAGGGAGATAAAAGGATAGGCAATAATATTTTTGAAAGGTTGATTTTTGGAGGTTGATTAATTGAGATTGGATTTTATAAGGAATAATTGAATTATTATTTTCATGTGTGATTTGATAAATTGCTAATTTCAAACAAGAATTAATAAGGTGTAATTAAGTTTGATTTTTTTTTTAATTGAGAATTATTTTGTGAAGAGGTCAGTGTATATTTTATCATATAACTATTGAAATTGGCAAACGAGGAAATTATGATTGAGATAGGTTTTCTAAGGTCACTTCTACATCAAACAAAAGGTATGGGTACATATTCCTAGTGAATGATTGTTGAATGTTGAGTTGGAGTGAAAAGGGTTTTTTTGGAATAAAGAGTTGTTGATAAAACCTTGTTTAGTGAGCATTGTTGAGTTTATTGTTAAAGTTTTTTTTCTTAATAAGAGTTGTTGATAAAACCTTGTTTGATAAGTATTGTTATTGATTTTGAGTGAGTAACCTGAAGTAGAATGTGAAAATATCATGAGTATCATTGTTATGTGAAGTTGTCAAATATCATGAGTATCATTGTTATGTGATATTATCATTATTGTTGAAGCAATTAGTTGAGTTAGGAACTTGAACTAGGGTTTGCAAATATCATGAGTATCATTATTATGTGAGATTGGTTGATAAGCATTTTTGGAACATTTGAGTGAAAGTTCATAAGTTTGGACTAGGATTTGCAAGCAAGGATTACTTCATTGAGTGATTGGTTGAGTAGAGTTGGTTGAGACTAGTCAAGTAGATGTGTTGAAGTGATATTTCAAGTTTTGTGAGACAAATTGTTGTATATTCTAAATTATTTTGAGAAAGCGATTGAGAGTTGATGAATGTGAAATATATTGAGTCTCTAACAATTATCTACATGTTTCTATGATAAAAGAGATATTGAAAGTGATTGATAGTGAAAGCACGAGATTCCGGTCAAAGGAAACACCAAGTGCGATTGCATTCAAAATTAAGCACGCTTAAGTCCTAGAGATGTAAATTGCATGAAACGAAAAAGAGACATATTGGAAGAGACGCAATCAGATAAAGAAAAACAACCCTTTCATTAATTTCTTTCGATCTCTGTTACAATAATGCCTCCTCCCTTTTCAGGGGTTAGGAGCGCAAATAGGGTTTGATTACAATCGTTGAATGATTCCTCCTTCCGCGTGCCCACGATTGCAATGGGCGGGGCAAGATGATGCCGCGGCTGATGTCGATGAGTTCTTCGCCTCTGCTTCTTCTCGTGCGAACAAAGAAATGATCAATACGTTAGTAGAACCTGTTGCAAATGAAAAGCATTCTCTCTCTAAAACTAACAAAATATGCATACGAATATTTTCCTGAAACCGTGAAAACAGTGAATCCAAATTGCTTCAAAACCTGGCAGAAGGTAAGAAAAGTTACCAGAAGGCCACTACCACTGATTCCACTGGCCAACCCACCTTAAACTGGAATTCGTCCTTGGGCAGGACGAATTCTGACTGTAATTCGTCCCTGGGTGGGACGAATTATTCTGAATAGGAGAAATCGACCTGCTGCTGCTCCAATGTCGGATCCTGGGACCTGCAAAACTCCTGCAAACATGGGGTTAGGTAATTGGGGCCATTTTGGGATGACCCAGATGGTCGGATTTTCCCAATTTGGCCTCCACCTTCGGTAATTTGACCTTGACACCTACAAGTTAGCGAAACAACAAAGCAATACAAAACACCCTAAACTCTGACCAAAAGCTACAAAATTGCAATTATAGACTAATCAGACCTAGTAACACATAATGCAATCTAAAAAATAACCTAAAATGCTCAAAAACTAAAATTAGGACTTGGGAGGTGCGGGGGTGCCCAAGTGGGCCTCCCACCATTGGCCCTCGATTTTGGAGCCAATCCACAAAGGATGGGCCCAAAACCTTTTAGGATTGGGGGTCGGAGAATTGGTAGGTTCAGATGTCCATGTGTTGGATTTGAGTAAGGTTCGAGCTTCCAAAGGCCACCCAACAACCTCCCTTGCAAAAGAGATTTATGGATGTAGGAAGGTGAACAAAGGGGGATGCAAGTGAGTCTTCAATTTGGCAGCACTCCGTTGCTTGAGTACTCCTTCAACCTGTATGTTTTGGGTGAGAAAAGTCCCACCTTTTATAGACCCAAGGGGTCTCTTTTGGGAGGGAAGCACAAAAGCCAAGTGTTGGCCATGGGCGCCATGTGGTAGTCTTGTCTTCCCATGAGGGAGGGGAGTCCTCAATTGACTTGAACTTTGATAAATGCTTCTTGTAACAGTCCTCTAACGGCCCTTCTGTCCACTTACACATGCGTGCAAGGTAGGAGCCCTTAACTGACTATTCTGGGCTGCCACTTGGCACCATTTGCCTTTTTACCCGTAAATCTTAGAATTCGTCCCACCCAGGGATGGATTCAGAATTCGTCCTGGGGTGGGACCGATTCTATTTTGAATTCGTCTCGGAGTGAGACGAGTACTGGGCAAAGTGTCCAAGTGTGCCAAATTGCTTCTTGACCTTACAAAATTGCTATGAAAGTGGTTAGGACCACTTTTTAACCTCTAAGGGTTGCCTTGGTGGCTATGTTTGCCAAAGCGATCAGTGTTTGCAGTCACATAATCGGATTGGTGCTATTTTGGTGTCTACAGATGCCTCTTTTTGGGAAGCGCTACGGGTGACGCAGTGCTGAGCAAAAATAGATAACCAAAGCACTAATGATTAGGGTTTCTTGGTAACCTAACCAACTTTTGATGCCCCAAGTATGGAAAGGGCATGCATTCTTGAATCCTTGCTTCTGACGAGCTAAGGAATTTGATTTCAAGTATTAAACTGTTTTGGTGAGGTGTGACTTGAACTTAGACATTGATCGGTCATGAACAAGTGAAGGGCGTTTTTATCCTCAAGGGGAACCTTGTGTTCATGATTCACGAAATGCCAAGTATTTGATTGATTTGATTGTTGCTTGTTTACTGCCCCAAGCAGGAGCGTGATTGTCTTTGTCAATGATTCTTTGAATGGATGTCGTTTTCCTTAATTGGGTGTGTGATTGTTGATTGGTGACTAAGTGTGACTACCCCCTCAAGCGACGAATCGATGAGGGAATGACCTTGGTGTTTCCGGTCAAAGGAAACACCAAGTGCGATTGCATTCAAAATTAAGCACGCTTAAGTCCTAGAGATGTAAATTGCATGAAACGAAAAAGAGACATATTGGAAGAGACGCAATCAGATAAAGAAAAACAGCCCTTTCATTAATTTCTTTCGATCTCTGTTACAATAATGCCTCCTCCCTTTTTAGGGGCTAGGAGCGTAAATAGGGTTTGATTACAATCGCTGAATGATTCCTCCTTCCGCGTGCCCACGATTGCAATGGGCGGGCCAAGATGATTCCGTCGCTGATGTCGATGAGTTCTTCACCTCTACTACTTCTCTTGAAAACAAAGAAATGATCAAGATGTTAGTAGCACCTGCTGCAAATGAAAAGCATTCTCTCTCTAAAACTAACAAAATATGCATACGAATATTTGCCTGAAACCATGAAAATAGTGAATCCAAATTGCTTCAAAACCTGGTAGAAGGTAAGAAAAGTTACCAGAAGGCCACTACCACTGAGGCCACTGGCCAACCCACCTTAAAATGGAATTCGTCCCTGGGCAGGATGAATTATGACTGTAATTCGTCCCTGGGTGGGACAAATTATTCTGAATAGGAGAAACCGACCTGCTGCTTCTCCAATGTCAGATCTCGGGACCTACAAAACTCTTGCAAACAGGGGGTTAGGTAATTGGGGCCATTTTGGGACGACCCAGATGGTCGGATTTTCCCAATTTGGCCTCCACCTTCAAGAATTTGACCTTGACACCTGCAAGTTAGCGGAACGACAAAGCAATACAAAACACCCTAAACTTTGACCAAAAGCTACAAAATTGCAATTATAGACTAATCAGACCTAGTAACACAGAATGCAATCTAAAAAATAACCTAAAATGCTCAAAAAATAAAATTAGGACTTGGGAGGTGCGGGGGTGCCCAAGTGGGCCTCCCACCATTGGCCCTCGATTTTGGAGCCAATCTACCAAGGATGGGCCCAAAACCTTTTAGGATTGGGGGATCGGCGAATTGGTAGGTTCAGATGTCCATGCGTCGGATTTGAGTAAGGTTCGAGCTTCCAAAGGCCACCCAACAACCTCCCTTGCAAAAGAGATTGATGGATTTAGGAAGGTGAACAAAGGGGGATGCAAGTGAGTCTTCAATTCGGCAGCACTCCGTTGCTTGAATACTCCTTCAACCTGTATGTTTTGGGTGAGAAAAGTCCCACCTTTTATAGACCCAAGGGGTCTCTTTTGGGAGGGAAGCACAAAAGCCAAGTGTTGGCCATGGGCGCCATGTGGCAGTCTTGTCTTCCCATGAGGGAGGGGAGTCCTCAACTGACTTGAACTTTGATAAATGCTTCTTTTAACAGTCCTCTAACGGCCCTTCTGTCCACTTACACATGCGTGCAAGGTAGGAGCCCTTAACTGACTGTTATGGGCTGCCACTTGGCACCATTTGCCTTTTTTCCCGTTAAGCTTAGAATTCGTCCCACCCAGGGACGGATTCAGAATTCATCCTGGGGTGGGACGGATTCTATTTTGAATTCGTCCCGGGGTGAGACGAGTACTGGGCAAAGTGTCCAAGTGTGCCAAATTGCTTCTTGACCTTACAAAATTGCTATGAAAGTGGTTAGGACCACTGTTTAACCTTTGAGGGCTACCCTGGGGGCTGTGTTTGCCAAAGCGATCAGTGTTTGCAGTCACATAATCGGATTGGTGTTGTTTTGGTGTCTACAGATGCCCCTTTTTGGGAAGTGTTGTGGGTGACGCAGTGCTGAGAAAAAATAGATAACCAAAGCACTAATGATTAGGGTTTCTTGGTAACCTAACCAACTTTTGATGCCCCAAGTATGGAAAGGGCATGCATTCTTGAATCCTTGCTTCTGACGAGCTAAGGAATTTGATTTCAAGTATTAACCTATTTTGGTGAGGTGTGACTTGAACTTAGACATTGATCAGTCATGAACAAGTGAAGGGCATTTTTATCCTCAGGGGGAACCTTATTCATGATTCACGAAATGCCAAGTATTTGATTGATTTGATTGTTGCTTGTTTACTGCCCCAAGCAGGAGCGTGATTGTCTTTGTCAATGATTCTTTGAATGCATTTCATTTTCCTTAATTGGGTGTGTGATTGTTGATTGGTGACTAAGTGTGACTACCCCCTCAAGCGACGAATCGATGAGGGAATGACCTTCGTGAGAGAAGCGACGAGTCGCTTGACCCAAGATGACTTTTGCAAGGTTGCCTTTAGAGGGTTTACCGTTAAGCGTGTGCAATTTTTCCAACATATGGACCTATTTTTGGTGGGTGTTAACCCTTTTGGTGATGTCATAATGAGGTGAAATCATCGAAAACCTATTTCCTGTGGAGCGGTCCGGCTATGATAGCCTTCTTGGGGAATTAGGAGTGCGATAATTTGGACCTCGACATCAGTTTTCTTTGCGTAGAGGCTAAGTGCGAGAGCACTTGTGTCCGAAATTGTTTTTGCTGTGTTTTTGTTGAATTTTGTACTGTTTTTGTTGTTTTTGTGACACCATTTGGTGATTGAATTGTCGGCAATCCGTCCTCCCGTGGAGCGGTCCAGCTATAGTAGCCTTCTTCGGGAGTAGGATAGTGACAATGCAAACCCCGACATCAATTTTGCTATGCCAAGAGGTTAAGTGCAAGAGCACTTGTGTCTGGCAATGTTTATTGTTTGTTTTGTGTTGCATTTTTTTTGTTGTTTTGTTGTTTTTTGTGACACCATTTTGGGATTAAATTTTCAAAATTTGTCTTCCCCTGGAGCGGTCCGGCTATGGTAGCATTCTTAGGGAGTAGGATAATAATAATTTGTGACCTCGATGTCGAATTTGTATGCCCATGTTGTCAGTTGCATTTGCAATCCTGTCAAGCAGTTTTATTGTCTGTTTTTAGTGCATTTTTAGTCATTTTTCTTGATTTTTTTTGTGCTGGGCTGAATTCGTCCCTGGGTGGGACGAATTCCAGCTAGAGAATTCGTCCCTGGGTGGGACGAGCACTGATCAAAGTGCTCGTCCCATTCAAGGACGAATTCCAATGCAAAAGGCCTATTTAAGGGCCAAAACTTGATTTTGGCCTCATTTGTGTCATTTTTTCCTTGCGATTTTGGAGCTCGGGAGGAGGAGGTAATTCGCGAAGCGAAGCGCTCGCTGGAATTCTCTCTGCCATCATGAGTGCATAAACTGGTTTGAGCGGCGGAGCCGAGGCGAGACCTGTAAGTGACCCTAGGGTTTATTTTGCTTTAACTTAATGCATTGTTTTTGTGTTGCGCTTTTCAAAACTTTAAGATTTTTTTTGTTATGTTTTTTGTTTAACAACTAAGGTTAGAAACCCTAGAATTGAAAATTTTATCTTTTTCATTTATTTATTTATTATTATTATTATTATTTTTTTTTGTTTGCTTGCAGGTTGTTAGGAGCCGCTACCGTGTACCCGCTGCCTTTACTGAGGCGCGGTTGGCCTTGACTGATGGTGACTGGGAATGGCTTGATGCCCTTGGGCTCAAGCAGGTGGCTCGACTGGAGCCTATGGTTTTGGATCAGGCCTATCTGACGGCCCTGATCAAGCTTTTGGATCCGCGGACCAATACTTTCCATCTCCCGACAAGGGAGATGACTATGACTCTTGAGGACGTTTATCGGTTGCTTCGGATTCCGATAGATGGTCTGTCTATTAGGACATTTCCGTTTGATCAGTGGACTGCTATACTCACGAGATGTTTTGGGCATGGTGGGGAGCTGGGTGTAGCAGACCCAGTGGAGACAGCCGAGGCGGATTGCCGGTCGGGCGGGATTTTGGTTTGGTCGGTGGAAGGAGAGGGGGGTGTTAGGAGTGAGGCACGCATTCCTAATGGGCCTCATTTCTAACATTCTTCTCCCCGATTCGTCAGGTGCGAGGTTCTGTGGAACCTGCTTGGATTTGGTGTGGCAGTTGGTAGAGTGCCCGATAGAGGCACCGTTGATCCCGAGATGGGGACGAGACTTTGTTGGCGCAGCTTTACGGGGAGGCTGTACGGGGTCCGCTGTCGACAGTGGAAGGGTGTCAGTTGTAGCTTTTTGTTGCAGTGCTGGGGTTGGCAGCACATAGCTGTTGAGAGGCCTATCGGGTTACCGTGGACGTCTCGGGCGGCGATGGAGGATGAGGAGATTGGTTATGCGGCTTTATGGCGACGGTCTGCGGAGCAGGGGCAGAGTCGACGATGGGCAGGTGCAGTTGATCACTACATTGATGCCTTTTCATGGCTCACTCCAGGGGAGGTGTTTTGGCGTCCCTATCGGGACTGTCCAGCCTGGCCTGAGGCTGGAGAGTGGCTCCGACGGGTACGGAGGGAGCGATGGTTGACTAGGCGGCACGGGACGGAGCATGAGTTCTTTCCATATCGCCAGGTTACACGACAGTTTGGGGTGCGCCAGGGGTTGCCTCGTGAGCCCGTTGGCTATCGCCATCGGGGAGATGAGAGGGATCTGGAGCCACCTGTCCTCGTGCCATTGGTTAAGGAGTCGGATGCGGTTATTGAGGTGTTGGATGTGGATGACGTAGGTACTACCACTGAGTATGACTTGTGGTGGGTTTTGCGATGCTGGAGAGGTGAGGGTCCACTGGGAGGTGCAGAGGTGGCAGTGGAGGATGCTGAGGCGACAGGGGGTGATTGGGGAGGGCCGTTGGATGATGCAGACATGGCGGATGTGGGAGATGAAGATGTGGACTTGGGTGTTCCGGAGTAGCCGGACATGCAGGATGTGGAGGAGCAGTTGGAGCCTGAGCAGGCTACTATCCCTGCGAGTCTTATGCGTCCAACAGATACGGAGGGGGTGGGGTCGGATGTAGGCGATGAGGTTGCGCGGCTTACAGAGCTGCTACGGATGCGAGATCTAGAGAGGGATCTTCTGCGGGCTCAGTTGGCAGAGCGGGATAGAGTTTTGGCGCAGTGCGATGATGCATTGTCTATCTATCATCGACGGGAGGCAGAGTGGTGTCTGTACCGGATAGACTTGGAGAGGGAGGTCATCCGCCTTGGCGGGCGGCTCCCTGAGCCTTCGATCAGCAGATCTTGTCGACGGACGAGGGATAGTCTGACTGAGTAGTCAGCATCATCTCGTCGCAGGCAGTTAGATGAGGGGGGTGGTAGTAGGCATGATGCGGGGGCTAGTAGTAGCCGCCCTGCAGGGTCCCGTAGGACCCACACCACGGGGGGTAGTTCCCGTCGCACCGATCCTGCCTAATCATGGTGGTCGATGCCTTAGGTTGGGTTTTGTGTATGATTGCAGGGTCTGAGGACCTTTTTTTTGTAGCCTGCGGGCATCTTTTTGATGATATATATATATATATATATAGCGGTTTTATTTTTGGATTTGTACATGTGATGATGTGATTTTTGTTATGCATGTTTATTTATTTGATGAATGCAGATGAATTGAATTGTTTTAGATGCCTATGTGATATGCAAAATAGATGAATGCTATTTTTATTTATCTGGTTTTTCTCTGCTATTTTTTTATTTTCTGATGGTATCATAAGGATGATAAGTAGCGCAGTTGGTTTTGGGATGAATGTAAGATTTTCTGAGATTCAGACAGTTTTAACTCACTATCCATAACTGTACTTTATCTTACAGGACTTTTGAACAAGGTACGAATCAGACCTGTTTTGGATTGAGTTATTTAAAATCCCTGTGTGTGCAATTAAGTTCATTTAGTGGTATTTGTTAGGATACCGCCAGTTCCAGATGGGCTTTCAACCGAACCTGTACTAAGGATCACCTAATTAGCTCCATGAATTCCTTTGTTGTATGAACTAAGATTAGTCTGCATTGTAATCCAGATTGCCATAAGCTAGCTCATCCACATGCAAACATTGATCTGTATGCAAGTTAATGTGACAGATATATCGTCATGCAAGAGGTTTACTTCTGTTACCGAATTGGTATTGAAGTTTGCCTTATGACCTACAGAATGCTGAGAGTTCCAGGGATTCAAGGTCAACTCCCTTCTTTTTTTCAATTGAATTGGGATACTTGCTCTTTTGTAGTGATAAGATCACTGTTTATTTTGATTTTTTTTTTTTTTTTTGAGCAAGGGATTGGGGTTATGGAGTGATGAAAATCACAGTTGTTTGTGCCTTTTGATGTGTGCACTATAGTTTGTCAAATTTTTGAGTTTTGACATTTTGCAAATTTTTGTGTTTTGCAACTATTGAGAACTTTAGGGATTCTTAGGGAATTGGGTAGGGAGGAAGCTTGTCCTTTTGCCAACTCTCAGCATTCTAGGGGTCATTCGCACAGGGGGATGAGCAAGATAACCGTTTCGCTTGTGGTGACCTAGATTATTTTGTAGGTTTCGTCTTTCATTCACACAATTTTGGGAATTTTAATGTTTGATTTGTGTTGGGATGTTATGTAACAAGGTGTATTTCAAGTATGACTCTACCTTTATAAAATCCGTTCGACTTGGTACACTACATGGCTAAAGAGGAAAATGATGACTGAATTACTGAAACTCTTAGTACGTTCCCAGACCACTGACTGTAGTGTGGTAAAATTTATGCATGGTGTTTTTGTTGATTTTGATGAATTCGAGTATGCCTAGAATTGAGATGCAAATCTTTGTTGATTTTGTTGATTTTTGTTGTTTTTTTTTTGTTGAATTTATTGATTTGTTTGACCAAGAGATTGCGATAATCCTTGGAGATTTTTGGGTTGACCAAGAGATTGCGATAATCCTTGGAGCTTTTTGGGTTGACCAAGAGATTGCGATAATCCTTGGAGCTTTTTGGGTGACCAAGAGATTGCGATAATCCTTGGAGCTTTTTGCGTGACCAAGAGATTGCGATAATCCTTGGAGCTTTTTGGTGACCAAGAGATTGCGATAATCCTTGGAGCTTTTTGTATTGACCAAGAGATTGCGATAATCTTTGGAGCTTTTTGGGTTGACCAAGAGATTGCGATAATCCTTGGAGCTTTTTGTGTTGACCAAGAGATTGCGATAATCCTTGGAGCTTTTTGGGTGACCAAGAGATGGCAATAATCCTTGGAGATTTTTTTTTGTTTGTTTTTGTTGAAATTTTTTTTTTTTTTTTTTTTTTTTGGTACATGGCTTTCTTAGATATGAAATGGTCGCAAATGACTGATATTCAAGGGTTCTATTTCCATGATACCGTCAAGAGAAGCTATCCTGTACATTCCTGGTCCTATTTTGCTATCAATGACATAAGGACCTAGCCAATTTGCCGTGAATTTGTCCCTCATATGGGACGGCAAATTAGAGTTTTGTTGGTTTTCCTTCGAGAACCAGATCACCAACCCGAAAGTCTCTTAGGTGAACTTTCATGTTGTAAGCTCTCTTAAGCCGCTCTTGATAGATACGTAAGTGCTCGAGATCATTAACGCGTCTTTCGTCAAGCAACGTAAGCTGGTCTAACCGGGTCTGCCGTGTAGTGTCATCATCGATGAATTCCTGCATTGATATGCGGAGGGAAGGAATTTCCAACTCGAGAGGCATTACTGCCTCTGAGCCATACACTAGTGAAAACGGAGTTGCCCCAGTGGGCATCCGAATGCTAGTGCGATAGGCCCAAAGGGCAAGTGGGATTTGTATGTGCCAATCCTTATGACTGTCTGCGATGGTCTTTTTAAGGATGGCGACTAGCGTTTTGTTTGACGCCTCTGCTTGCCCATTTGCTTGCGGATAATAGGGTGTTGAAAAGTTGTGCTGAATTTTGTACTTTGTGGTTAAAGCACGCACGTCTTTGTTCTTGAATGATGGCCCATTATCCAAGATTATTTTGGATGGAATACCAAAACGACATATGATGTAATGCAAAATGAACTCCGCAATGCGGGGTCCTGTCGTAGAGGTTAACGGAATTGCTTCCACCCATTTGGTAAAGTATTCCGTGGCCGTTATGATAAACGTGTGACGGCTCTGACGATGCAGGGGAGATCTTTCCAATTAGATCGAGGCCCCACTGTGAAAATGGCCAAGTAGACTGGACTGTCTGTAGGACCTGGGAAGGTGCGTGCATCAGATTGGCATGATGTTGACATTTTACACACCTCTTGACATATGCACAGCAATATCGCTCTAAAGATGGCTAATAATAGCCCATGTGAAGAATGCGCTTTGCAATGGCCATACCACTGAAGTGGCCACCACATGTACCGTCATGCGCTTGGGTGACTGCCCAAGTGGACTCTTGCTGGTCCAAGCAACGAAGAAGAATTCCGTCGTAGCTGCGACGATACAAAATGTCTCCTATCAAGACATATTTTGTCGCTTTCTGTTTGAATGTTCGTTTTGCGGCTTGCGTCAATCCAAAGGGTAGATTACCTAACTTGAGGTAATCTCTTATGGGTAAATACCAGTCCTGTTGATCAGATACCTCGACAGTTTGAACAGCCAATCCCTTTTGGAGTTCTTCCCTAACAAATGCTGATTGGGATAGAACTTGTAAAAATAGCATTGTGTTGTTATTAATGGGAGTGGGGGAGAATAAAGACCCCAAGTTGGCATGTTTCAGATAGTCTCGAATTCGAAAGAACTTATCCGAAGATGGTTCGATCTAGATCATGTGGATTCCTGGCGTCAAGTCTGAGCTTGCACGCTCCATCGTGGGTTGCGATAAGGTTTTGACCTGAATGGTTGTTACATCACCGGAAAGGTCTTGCGGGATTAGTGACCCTAAGGAGGCCATTGTGTCCGTAAAACGATTCGATGATCGAGGGAGTGCCTCGATGTCATACCACTCAAGTTTTGCCAGGAATTTATCCATGAGGGCTTTATAGGCCTTCAGAACTAGGCATTTGCATTGATATATCCCTTTGACTTGATTGACAATTAACAGCGAATCGCCAAAGATGTTCAATCTTTTGATGTTCATGGCGATTGCTGTCTGAAGACCTAGGAGCAAGGCTTCATATTCTGCATTGTTGTTGGTGTACTGGAAGTTTAATTTAAATGACAAGGGCATTGGAGCACCCTGCGGTGTGAAGAATACAATTCCTGCGCCACCACCTTGCTCACATTTAGAACCATCAAAAAATAAGGTTATGTCGGCCTGAGACTCAGGCTCTTCAGAATCTGGTGATTCTGAGACATGGAAGACCTCATCATCGGGTAGTTCTATGACCAGAGGCTGATCGTCTTCAAGAGGAGCCTCTGCTAGTTGATCGGCTATGACTTGTCCTTTTATAGATTTTTGTCCAATAAACTCAATGTCAAATTTCATCAACAACATGATCCATTTCATCGTGCGGCTACTATGATAAGTACGACTCATCATGTATCGCAATGGATTCTCCTTAGACACAACATACGTCGTGTTGCTCAGCATGTAGTGGCGTAGCCTTTTGGTGGCAAACACCACTGCCAAGCAGAGTTTCTCAACGTATGCATAGTTAAGTTCGTAACTGACCAAGGTGCGGCTAAGATAGTAAGTAGCCTGTTCTTTGTAAAGTTCATTCTTCTGGGCTAGCATTGCGCCCAGTGCCACCTCAGTAGCTAAGATGTATAAGTAGAACGGCACACCCGGTCTAGGTGGTGCCAATACTGGCGGCGAAGACAAGTATTGTTTGATTTTGTCAAAGGCTGACTGGCACTCGTCATCCCACTGAAATGTGACCCCCTTGTGCAATAGTTTGTTCATTGGTCGGCATTTGTCAGATAATTGCGCTATGAAGCGTTTAATCGACGTGACCTTTCCTTGCAGACTTCTGAGCCGCTTGATAGTGGTTGGGGGAGCCATTTCAAGGATTGCCTTGACTTTGTTTGGGTCCACTTCGATGCCTCTTTTGGAGACTATAAAACCCAAGAGTTTTCTAGATGTGACACCGAACACGCACTTCTTGGGATTCAGTCTGACCTTATGCTCTATGAGGCGATCGAGAATCTTGCTTAAGTCACCGAGATGATCTGAGCGCAATTTAGACTTGGCTAACAAATCATCCATGTAATCTTCCAAATTTTTGTGCATGTAATCGTGGAAGATATACGTCATAGCACGTTGGTATGTAGCACCAGCATTTTTAAGGCCAAAAGGCATGACCTTATAACAAAATGTCCCCCAAGGCGTTGTGAATGCCGTTTTGATTTGGTCTTCAGGATTGATACGAATTTGATTGTATCCTGAGAAACCGTCCATTAGGGAGAGCATTTCGTGACCTGTTGTAGTGTCTACCAATGCGTCGATGCTTGGCAATGGGAAATCATCCTTAGGACTCGCTTTGTTTAGGTCTCGAAAGTTGGTGCATATGCGAATCCTCCCGTCAGGCTTCTTGACGGGAACCATGTTGGACAACCATGGCAGATAATCCATGCAGATGACAAATTGTGCATCCAACAGCTTTTGTAATTCGTCTTTGACCATCAGGGCCACTGTTGGGTGCATTTTTCTTAGTTTTTGCTTTACTGGCTTGATTTTTGGATCACGCGTTAAATTTTGCATGACTAGCTGCGGGTCTAGTCCTGGCATATCTTTGTATGACCATGCAAAAAATTCCTTCTTTTCTTTAAGAAGGGAAATGTATTCGGCTTGCTCTTCGGGGGAAATGCTTACCCCCAGCTTGAGAATCCTTGGATTCCTTGGATCTGTGCCGATGTCTACGTCAGTCGTCTCTTCGACTGACATGTGAGATCCGTCCTCCAACTGATGTGGAGTTGGGATTAAATGGATATCATCAGCTGAGTTAAGATCTGCGTTTGGGACCTCGGGTCCCTCTTCAGCTTGAAAGATATCTTGAGTTGTCCTTGGGGTAAAATGAAACATTTCACCGAAAGGCCAGTACTCTGATGGTGACAATGGTGAATTGACACGATCCCAGTCAATGGCATCCATGTTTAGATGCAATGACCGAGATGGATCGGTCGGATTGCGGATGGGTGTGGTCAAATCAATGGAGATCATGTGGATGGAATGAATTTGGTCTCCAGAACCACGGGTGTGATGACTTGATTCTTTCAGATGTTCCCTATACTCTGGATCTGGCTCTACAGGAACAGGCACGAATGGATCCTCTCTAGGTGCAAATTCATCTCTATGTGCGAAAAGGAAGGCGGGGTCTTCCCTTGCTACCGTTGTCCTAATGGGATCTTGAGGTGGACGATGCTCATCTTGAATTTGAATCCATAAGCCTAGCACTTGGTCCCACCTCGTTGGGTCTAAGTGCCATTCATGTCCCAACCATATACCCATTTCTCCCATTAGATCTTCATGGGTTAGAGTGCGTTGATGTCATCGCGCATGTCTGAGATAGTCCATCTCAGTCTCGTCTTCTGAATCGCTTTCATAGATCCAAAATTGTTAATCCTCTTCAGTATCTATTGCTTCTGACATTGAGGACTCTTCCTGTTCCAGTGAATTAATCTGATCCCATTGCGGTTGTTCCACTCTTAGTGGAGGGACCTGATTCTTTTGTGACTGTGTTATTTCATCTGGAACCTCTAAGGGGAACAGTTTCAGAAAAATGTCTGGAAGCCGTTGTTGTTCTCTTTGATGACTGCTCTCTAAACTTTCACCTCTCTCTAGCAAAGGAGAGGGGTTATTGCTATTTCTAGGGGTGTTTGTAGACCATGGGAGATAATCCCCCAATGTGTATTCTATGTTTGGATTGGCGTACGGGTCTTGTGCCAATCCCCCCCTGTTGCCTATTTCTAGGCCTTGCATGTTTTCAACCAAGATGTCTAATGGCAGGGGATGGTTGAATCCTACCCCCGACTTGTCATATGGCATCTGATATCTTGGTTGGCAAAGGATCCGCATCCCTTTCTCATATCTTCCTAGCCCATACCCATGCCAATTACATTGTTCGAGATATTTTAGGGCAAATTTTGGGTTCGACAGATAATTGATGTTTTCCACAAAAGGTTCTTCATCTGTTTCCTTTTGTTCGCATGGTTCAGAACCATGATCAAGGCCCCCATACACAAAATTTGTTTGGTTCGGTGGGTAGCCTAGAGGAAAGATTGTTCCAATGGGAAGGCAAGGTCTTCCCATGTCTTGTACTGACTCCAGTGTGGGGGTTGCCACAACATTTTGCACTATGTACTCTCCCAGGCCTGTACTGGCCATCTCAACAGTGATTGTTGATGATTGGGTAGGAGGAAACGGTAGTCCTTCCTGAGTCCATTCCATGTTTGGATATTCAGGAATCTTGGTTTCCGTTGTGTTGGGCACTTCCTCTGTTGATATTGCTGAGATCGTGGGCAACCCCTCTTCTAGAGGTTTAACCTCCTCCATGATTTTCTTTCCCTTGTCCTTCTGTTGGGCCATGATAGGTGGCGTTGATGATGAAGGAGCCAATGATGACGTCTCACCTGGCCGGGATTTTGCCTTATTGGCCACCAGTGGTGCCTACGGTATCGGACCCTGTTTAGATGGATTCAATTGAAAATCCAAATGCGTTGATGGTAGGGTCGATTGAGGTATGAATTGCACCGCATTGCAATACTTGAAGGGCTCTAAGTCCATTGGGACTACATGTATTTGCCCTTCATAGGCATACTTCAAGCACTTGTGTGCGATCGAGGGGACACACTTCATGTCCCTGATCCAAGGCCGCACTAGCAGTATGTTATAAGCCATTTCACCTTCCAACACATGGCACAGTGTGGGTATTGAATTTTGTCCTACTCGTATAGGCGGAACAACCGTGCCGATTGTCGAGCAAATTGCATCGCTAAAAGCTCGCAGGTGTGTACGTGGAAGTTGTGATGTGAGAGGTCGGCAATTTTAAATGCTTTAACGCTGCAATGGTTATGATGTTACTGGACGAGCCAGTATCTATCAGCACTCTCTTGTACGGCATCCTGTTGACCCGCGCGATAACGTGCAGGGGTGGATCTGGCATGTCATTCGATATTGTTTTGACCTAATTTTCTTTGAATGTGATGACAGGCTCCGTACATTGTTTCACATGTCCCACGAAAGCGTTGAAAGAATTAGTTTCGTGGGGTTGTACTTCAATGGATTTTAAGATGTCCATAAGAGCTTCTCTATGTGGAGCTGATTATTGAATAAGCTTGTAAATGGATAGCCTAGCTGACGTGGTCCGCAGACTCTGCGTGAGTTTGGTTCGTATCGTGACCTCAGGTCTAGGCGGAGGTAACTGCGTTGGGCGTTGTTGAGGCTGCGATGTCGATGGAACTTCCCTCGCAGGTACCTCGGGGGCAACTGCTGGGTATTTTTTGTTCCTTGTTACAATGCTAATCATTCCCACAAATCCTTGTGCGGGAAGATCTTGTCGCACCTCATTCATTTGGAGCGGTTTTGTCTACGCCTCATGGGCAGGCAAGGGGTCCTTGAATACCCCCATTTGTTGGTTGTTAGGTGCGATGGGGTTGTCCACGACCAATGTTCGGTTGTCGATCAAATCCTGGACTAGTTCTTTGAATTTCCAGCACCCATTTAGGTCATGTCCTCTGCGTCTATGAAATCTGCAATACAATTCCTCCCTATACCCCCTAGGCTTGGGAACGTTAGGGTCAAAAATTTGGATTTCTGGCAGAGTAACTAGATTTGCCGTTGACAAGCGGTCAAATAAGGAGTCCCTAGACTCCGCATACGGGGTGAATTGTCACCTAGGGCGACGCTGCTGATACTGTTCTTGTCTCCTGTTATCTCTTTCGTAAGTAGGAGGCACTGCCTGGTAGTTAGCCTTTTGAGGCTACGTTTCTTGCACAGGCGCGGGGACATTTATCGCAACTTGGTTGATTGCAGCGTGTTGTGGTTGCGTTGTCCCAGTTTTAGTGGTTTTATTCCACTCTTTCTTCTTAGGCTTGGCAATTGCGCCTTCGCCTATCTTAATCTCTTCTATGACTCCGGCTTGCGCCAAAGCTTCTTCTAAGTCGTCGTATTGTTGCAAGCAACAATAGACCAGAGATTGATTTTAAACAACTTTTCATGAACATTTGCGTGAGGTCCGACATGGGAGGATGGTAGGGTAACTTAGAAAGCAAAGCTCTCCATCGGTTCCCGTACGCTGCCATTGTTTCCTCCTCAAATTGTTTAAGGCTAGCAAGATCACTAAGTGATGCCTTCTTCCTTGTGTTGAAGGCGAAGCGTTCAAGAAACGCATCTACTAGCTGATCTAAACTGCTTATGCTGTGTGAACCAATCCGAGGCAGGGCCTATGAATGTAGTTATGAATGTTCTAAGAAATAACGCGTCATTATCTTGAATGCCGAAGAATTGGCTTAGAAACCGTGTAACATGTTCCTGTGCGTCCTCTTCACCTTTAAAAACCGCCAATTGAGGCAACTTAAAGTGTTCGGGGTAAAGAGGTGTAGGCACTGAGGGATGCACCGGATTATTGCGGAGTAGACGTAATGTGGGTTTTTGATGCCCAGCAACTTTTGTCTCCACCGACTCTAAACGCTCCAATAGCGCTTGGTATGCATCGAAAGATTTTATTTCTTCCTCTCTTGTTCGTTCTTGTTGCAAGTTACGGTAAACTGGAGGCCTATGGAGGGGTGGCCGAATGGCATCCTTCCTGCCTTGATGAGGAGTTTCGATATACTCCTCTTCTGGTTCATACTCCTCGTAAAATTCTTGAGGAGTCTCAGGGCAAAACCTATGACCCTGATCAAGTTCTTTCTGAAGGTACCCATCATTGTTTCGGGGAGTTGCCTCCCTCTCGAATCTATGGGGTCTTGGAGGCAGAGCTTGACGAGGTCGTGGAGACCTGTCTTGCACCAACGGATTACGCCTCTCATATTGTTCAGCTCTTTGGATGCGAGGGTTTGGCCCCCTCTCAGGTATTTCATAGCGTAAATCATCCGCTTCGTGTTGCATGCGTTCTTTATCCAAGCGATATTGATACTCTATCTCTTGCTGACTTTGTTTAAGCCGCATGATTTGGGCTTGACGGGTGGTATATCTGGAAACGACCGAATCAATTTGTTCTACCCTATTTTGTTCAGAAGGTTCAAATGTTCCTCCTATGGGTTTACCTCGATTTTGATGCTCTAAAATCTCAAGGGGTCGCTTCCCTCTGTCGAGGTAGGCAGTATGTGCTCGAGGTTCTGGCCTCAAGGGGTGATCATGATATCCTGCTAGTGCGAAAATGCAAGGTTCCCGCATTGTTTGTTGCTCTCGAGGAATGCGATGGTTTTCCTCATACTCCCTTTCACGGGTGTAAATGGGATGAGCGGAGTTAGGTCGCCCTATGTAAGGAACCCTGCACTCTGGATTTAGTCTCTCTATTCTGATGATAGGTAAAGAAGGGACGCCATATCCACGTTGCCCCTCCAAATGAATAGTGTGCCTATTTAGTGCTTCATTGCGTGGTGGCCACTCATGCCTACCTTCAAGAGGTGATTCTCTATTTATGTCAAGGTCTACATGTAAGGCATCTTCCCGAAAGGGGCTGCTTTGAATAGGCATACCCCACCGAGGATTCTGAATTGGATTCTTTTGTAGGTTTGACCTATAAGGCAGTATGACCAAATCCTCAGGACTGAAGTGAAGGCAACTTGCGCCTGCTTTTTGTGTACCTTCCAGAGCTTCTGCCCTTGATTGGGCTTGACTACGGGTGTACACCATTGCGGTGCTTCTATGCTATCTAAAAAAATTTTTATCTTGTTTTTATGTTTTTTTCTTTTTTTTTTTGTCTACACTAAGCAGAATTAAACACACACATTCACAAGACCGTGATTATCTCTTTTAAGGATTCTTGGTGTGCCCTAAACTGGTTTAGTGCATTTTGATGTTTTGTTTTGTTTTTGTAGGTTTTGTAGAACGTTTAAATGCATCATGTAGGCTCTTATAACTCCAAAAAGGTCGCCCCTTCAATATACCAGCCAAGCCGATATACCAACCTCTCTATATACCCGCCCTTACGAGAGGGAGACTATAGGTACGTGAGAGCAGAAGGTACATGGTACGTAGGCGATACGGAAGGGGAATTGTCCTGTTAATGGCACCTACCATAGAAAACTTATCCTCACATGCATGGGAATCACCCCAGCTACGCTCGGTCTGTCTTCGTCAAGATTTACGCCTAACAACAGTTGACAATCGGGAAATGGATGCAAATAAAGCCAAGGCGGTGATTAAATCCACCAATGGTCTTGATCAAGGGCTGGGGTCTTACGACCAACTCCTTGGTTTAAAGTTGTTTCATGATGTGTGTGGGATTCGTTTTATCCAACAAAATGAAACTAGCATACATGACTTTTCCTAATGAAATGCAAGATTAAATGAAAACAATTAGCGAAACAGAAACAGAAACAGAAACAGAAATTAAATGATAAAAATGATAAAATGATAAAAATCCCTACCTCTTCTCTTCCTACTCTTGTTGTCTCTGAATTTCTACTTTGAAAATCTACAGGCAAGAATTCGTCCCTCTGGGAGACGAATTGCAGAACAGAATTCGTCCCACCCAGAGACGAATTTTAATTCGTCTCAGGGTCAGACGAATTACAGAAAAGGATTCGTCCCTGTCAGAGACGAATAGCAGTCTGCAACAAAAAAAAGTGTACCTTTCAAGCACAAACACAAAAATTTAATCAGTTTTCTGTGATTTCAAAAACCAGGGAACAGAGTCCCACCGTGATCGCCACTGAAAGCACGAGATTCCGGTCAAAGGAAACACCAAGTGCGATTGCATTCAAAATTAAGCACGCTTAAGTCCTAGAGATGTAAATTGCATGAAACGAAAAAGAGACATATTGGAAGAGACGCAATCAGATAAAGAAAAACAACCCTTTCATTAATTTCTTTCGATCTCTGTTGCAATAATGCCTCCTCCCTTTTCAGGGGCTAGGAGCGCAAATAGGGTTTGATTACAATCGTTGAATGATTCCTCCTTTCGCGTGCCCACGATTGCAATGGGCGGGCCAAGATGATGTCGCCGCTGATGTCGATGAGTTCTTCGCCTCTGCTGCTTCTCCTGTGAACAAAGAAATGATCAAGACGTTAGTAGCACCTATTGCAAATGAAAAGCATTCTCTCTCTAAAACTAACAAAATATGCATACGAATATTTGCCTGAAACCGTGAAAACAGTGAATCCAAATTGATTCAAAACCTGGCAGAAGGTAAGAAAAGTTACCAGAAGGCCACTGCCACTGAGGCCGCTGGCCAACCCACCTTAAACTGGAATTCGTCCCTGGGCAGGACGAATTCTGACTGTAATTCGTCCCTGGGTGGGATGAATTATTCTGAATAGGAGAAATCGACCTGCTGCTGCTCCAATGTCAGATCCTGGGACCTGTTAAACTCCTGCAAACAGGGGGTTAGGTAATTGGGGCCATTTTGGCATGACCCAGATGGTCGGATTTTCCCAATTTGGCCTCCACCTTCGGGAATTTGACCTTGACACCTGCAAGTTAGTGGAACGAAAAAGCAATACAAAACACCCTAAACTCTGACCAAAAGCTACAAAATTGCAATTATAGACTAATCAGACCTAGTAACACAGAATGCAATCTAAAAAATAACCTAAAATGCTCAAAAACTAAAATTAGGACTTGGGAGGTGCGGGGGTGCCCAAGTGGGCCTCCCACCGTTGGCCCTCGATTTTGGAGCCAATCCACCAAGGATGGGCCCAAAACCTTTTAGGATTGGGGGTCGGCGAATTGGTAGGTTCGGATGTCCATGCGTCGGATTTGAGTAAGGTTCGAGCTTCCAAAGGCCACCCAACAACCTCCCTTGCAAAAGAGATTGATGGATGTAGGAAGGTGAACAAAGGGGGATGCAAGTGAGTCTTCAATTCGGCAGCACTCCGTTGCTTGAATACTCCTTCAACCTGTATGTTTTGGGTGAGAAAAGTCCCACCTTTTATAGACCCAAGGGGTCTCTTTTGGGAGGGAAGCACAAAAGCCAAGTGTTGGCCATGGGCGCCATGTGGCAGCCTTGTCTTCCCATGAGGGAGGGGAGTCCTCAACTGACTTGAACTTTGATAAATGCTTCTTGTAACAGTCCTCTAATGGCACTTCTGTCCACTTACACATGCGTGTAAGGTAGGAGCCCTTAACTGACTGTTCTGGGCTGCCACTTGGCACCATTTGCCTTTTTGCCCGTTAAGCTTAGAATTCGTCCCACCCAGGGACGGATTCGAAGTTGCTCTGGGGTGGGACGAATTCTATTTTGAATTCATCCCGGGGTGAGACGAGTATTGGGCAAAGTGTCCAAGTGTGCCAAATTGCTTCTTGACCTTACAAAATTGCTATGAAAGTGGTTAGGACCACTGTTTAACCTCTGAGGGCTGCCCTGAGGACTTATTCATAAAATTTGAGGTAATTTTTTAGAAAATTTGTGATATATTTATGTGAGATTTTGTGGAAGCTTACAATAAAAAGTTTGAGGACAAATATTTTTGAGCAAATTGGACAATTTCTAGTGAGGACTTGTTAATAAGATTGGACAACTTCTCGTGAGGACTTGTTGAGTAGATTGGAAAAGTTCTAGAGAGGAATTGTGGACAAATTAGTGTGAGATTTCATGTAAGCTTACAAGGCAGATTTGAGATAAGTCTTTGAGAAGACTTGAGAGCAGAGTTGATTTATTGATTTGTTCAAACATTGATTTAAGGTTTGGGGCAGATCCAGTAGAGTTGATTTGTGATTGGATCAAGATTTGTTTTAATACTTGAGGATATATTTGTGCTAGACCGAAGGACTGTGTTTAGTGTAGATTAGAGGACATAGATTGAGGATAAATTTTTTCTAGACCTAAGGAATATGTTTAGTATAAATCAAAGGAGAGAGATTGAGGATAGATTTGTCCTAGACTGAAGGATTATATTTAGTGTATATTCAAGGATATATTTTGGTGCATATTTTAGGATAGGTTTGTGCCAGACAAGGTATAGATATTGAGCATATTTATGCTAGATAAAATAATTATGTTTAGTGCATATTTGAGATAGATCTTTGGAGGTGACATAGTATAGATGATGACAATATCTAGTGGATAGAGATCTATTATCCAGGGCAGTGAGGACAGGTGTCTTCAGTGGATAGAGATCCATTAGCTAGAGTAGTGAGGATAATAATTCTTCTAGAATATCACTAGCCAGAGCTAAGGAGAAAGGAGTTCTCCTGTGGATACAGATCCATGAACTTGATTAGGGGATTGGTGTCTCCTTTGGAAAAATGTCCATAAATATTGTAATAGGGAAATAATTCCCATGATATTGATTGAGAAAAATTTAGTGAAATATTTTCTCCGTGGAGTAGCCCACATTGGGTTAACCACATTAAATTTATGTCTCTATTATGTGTGGTGACTTGTGCATTGCTTTAATTACTTTTTTTGATATTGATATCTATACATTGCATAATATTTATTGGGAAAGAAAATTAAAAGGTTGTCTTATACTGTTCACCCCCCTCTTAGTATAAGCTTGTGTTCTTCGTCAATTCTCCCGAAAAAGGATGGTTTCGAAGAAGGTCATATTCCACTTTAGTCTCTTCTTTATTATTAATTTTAACTATAAAAATTATTCCCTTATTCCTAATAATTTTATTTACCTACATTGTAGTCAATAAATGTGGCTTAATAGCACCATGCTCACAATGAATTCTAATTCTTTGATTAGATAAATCCAAAAAATCCACCCAAATTTCTTAAAAATTCAAAAGAGCTTTATGGTATTTTAATCAATCAATACCAAGAATGATGTCAAAGGTGTGCAAAGATACTTTATATAAATTCCATCTAGTTATTCCCTAAGGCAAAAATTATATGAGGGTCAAAAAGGTATTGGTTCACTTGATAAGTTTATCCTAATCCATACTTCACCTTCCAACTATTAGCCATGAACCTAGGTCGTTTAGGTATGTCCCTTACTAATCTATTGGAAATAAATCTATTAGTTGATCCACTATATATCAAAATGTATACATCCTTATCATAAATTTTACCATTAAGCAAAAGTGGAGTAACATGGCCATCAAGTACGAGACTACCTATCACTGCAAAGATCTTGTGGGTGGCTTCTTCCATAACTTTATGGTGAATATCAGCTTTATGGGGGTATGTATTGGCATAGTGGGGTCCTTGTCATACATGACAACCATTTGGAGGTGCCCAATTTCCTCTGTTATTATCTTTGTTCCTGCCTTGAGGCATAGTATTCTCATGATTGGTTGATCTCTAATCAGATATTTTAGGATATATTTTACCTTCCTTTCTGAACTTATTGCTCTAAAAAATATTTCTATTTCTACCTTCCTGATTGTTCTGATTTCCTCCTCTAGAGTTTTTTTTTGCTCTTTCTCCCACTTCATAAATCAAACACATTTTTGCTTCCTAAGTTCATATTTTTCCTTGTTATATAGCTTTTGATAATTAAAATATGCTTTTCTAGTTTCTTGGTTAGCTTCTTATTTTCATGCTAAATCAAAAGTAGTAGGAATATCTACAGGGTTATGCATATTCACCACTATCCTGATCTTAGGATGTAGTTCGAGAATGAATTTTTGAACTTTTATCTCTTCATTGTTCTCGTACTCGATTGCATACTTAAGTAATTGGATATACTTTTGATGATAATATCTAACTAAAATAGCTTCTTGTTGTATATTATTAAATTATTTGAATATTTTCACATAATATTTCTTAGTTAGAAATCTATTCCTAAATTCTTTAATAAAATCCTCCCACTTGAGATCTACAACTTGTAGACAACAAAACAACACCAATCCGATTATGTGACTGCAAACACTGATCGCTTTGACAAACACAGCCCCCAGGGCAGCCCTCAGAGGTTAAACAATGGTCTTAACCACTTTCATAGCAATTTTGTAAGGTCAAGAAGCAATTTGGCACACTTGGAAACTTTGCCCAGTACTCGTCTCACCCCGAGACGAATTCAAAATAGAATCTGTCCCACCCCAGGACGAATTCTAAATCCGTCCCTGGGTGGGACGAATTCCAAGATTAACGGGCAAAAAGGCAAATGGTGCCAAGTGGCAGCCCAGAACAGTCAGTTAAGGGCTCCTGCCTTGCACGCATGTGTAAGTGGACATAGGGGCCGTTAGAGGACTGTTACAAAAATCATTTATCAAAGTTCAAGTCAATGGAGGACTCCCCTCCCTCATGGGAAGACAAGACTGCCACATGGCACCTATGGCCAACACATGGCATTGGTGCTTCCCTCCCAAAATAGACCCCTTGGGTCTATAAAAGGTGGGAATTTTCTCACCCAAAATATACAGGTTGAAGGAGTGTTCAAGCAACGAAGTGCTACCGAATTGAAGACTCACTTGCATCCCTCTTGGTTCACCTTCCCACATCCACCAATCTCTTTTGCAAGGGAGGTTGTTGGGTGGCCTTTGGAAGCTCGAACCTTACCCAAATCCAACACATGGACACTTGAACCTACCAATTTTCCGACCCCCCAATCCTAAAAGGTTTTGGGCCCATCCCTTGTGGATTGGCTCCAAAATCGAGGGCCAACGGTGGGAGGCCCACTTGGGCACCCCCGCACCTCCCAAGTCCTAATTTTAGTTTTTGAGAATTTTAGATTATTTTTTAGATTGCATTCTGTGTTACTAGGTCCGATTAGTCCATAATTGCAATTTTGTAACTTTTGGTCGGATTTTAGGATGTTTTGTATTGCTTTGTCGTTTCGCTAACTTGCAGGTGTCAAGGTCAAATTCCCGAGGGTGGAGGCCAAATTGGGAAAATCCGACCATCTGGGTCATCCCAAAATGGCCCCAATTATATAACCCCCCTATTTGTAGGCATTTTGCAGGTCCCGAGATCCGACATTGGAGCAGCAACAGGTCGGTTTCTTCAACTCAGAAGAATTCGTCCCACCTAGGGATGAATTTCAGTCAGAATTCGTCCTGCCCAGGGATGAATTCCAGTTGAAGGTGGATTTTCCAATCGCCTCGATGGCGGTGGCCTTCACGGTAACTTTTCTTACCTTCTGTCAAGTTTTGAAGCAATTTGGTTTCACTGTATTCACTGTTTTAGGCAAATATTCATATGCATATTTCGTTGGTTTTAGAGAGAGAATGCTTTTCATTTGCAGTAGGTGCTACTGACGGCTTGGTCATTTATTTGTTCATAGGAGAAGTAGTAGAGGCGAAGAACTCATCGACATCAACGACGACATCATCTTGGCCCGCCCATTGCAATCGTGGGCACGCGGAAAGAGGAATCATTCAACGATTGTAATCAAACCCTATTTGCACTCCTAGCCCCTGAAAAGGGAGGAGGCATCATTGTAATAGAGATCAATGGAAATTAATGAAAGGGCTATGTTTTCTCTATTTGATTACGTCTCTTCCAATGTGTCTCTTTTCTGTTTCATGCAATTTACATTTCTAGGACTTAAGCGTACTTAATTTTGAATGCAATCGCACTTGGTGTTTCCTTTGACCGGAATCTCGTGCTTTCAGTGGCGATCACGATGGGACCTGTTCCCTGGTTTTTGAAATCATAAAAAATTGATCAAAGTTTTGTGTTTGTGCTTGACAGGTACACTTTTTTTTGTTGCATACTGCTATTCGTCTCTGACAGGGACGAATCCTTTTCTGCAATTTGTCTGACCCTGAGACGAATTCAAATTCATCTCTGGGAGGGACGAATTCTGTTCTGCAATTCATCTCCCAGAGGGACGAATTCCTGTCTACAGGTAGAGAAGAGGTAGGGATTTTCATGATCTCTATTATATTTTTCTGTTTCTGTTTCTATTTGTTTAATTATTTTCATTTAATCCTGCATTGCATTAGGGAAATTCATGTATGCTAGTTTCATTTTTGTTGGATAAAATGAATCCCACACACATCATGAAATAATTTTAAACCAAGGAGCTGGTCGTAAGACCCCAACCCTTTATCAAGACCATTGGTGGATTTAATCACCACCTTGGCTTGATTTGCATCCATTTCCCAATTGTCAACTGTTGTTAGGCATAAATCCTGACAAAGACAGATCGAGCGTAGCTGGGGTGATTCCCATGCATGCAAGGATAAGTTTTCTATGGTAGGTGCCATTAAAAGGACAATCCCCCTTTCGTACCACCTACGTATCACGTACCTTCTGTTCTCATGTACCTATAGTCTCCCTCTCGTAAGGGAGGGTATATAGAGAGGTTGGTATATCGGCCTGGATGGTATATTGAAGGGGCGACATTTTTGGAGTTATAAGAGCCTACATGATGCATTTAAACGTTCTACAAAATCTACAAAAACAAAACAAAACATCAAAATGCACTAAACCAGTTTAGGACACACCAAGAATCCTTAAAAGAGATAATCACGATTTTGTGAATGTGTGTGTTTAATTCTGCTTAGTGTAGACAAAAAAAAAAAGAAAATCATAAAACGAGATAAAAACTTATTTAGATAGCATAGAAGCACCGCAATGGTGTACACCCGTAGTCAAGCCCAATCAAGGGCAGAAGCTTTGGAAGGTACACAAAAAGTAGGCGCAAGTCGCCTTCACTTCAGTCCTGAGGATTTGGTCATACCACCTTATAGGTCAAACCTACAAAAGAATCCAATTCAGAATCCTTGGTGGGGTATGCCTATTCAAAGCAGCCCCTTTCGAGAAGATGCCTTACATGTAGACCTTGACATAAATAGAGAATCACCTCTTGAAGCTAGGCATGAGTGGCCACCGCGTGATGAAGCGCTAAACAGGCACATTGTCCATTTGGAGGGGCAACGTGGATATGGCGTCCCTTCTATACCTATCATCGAAACAGAGAGACCAAATCCGGAGTGCAGGGCTCCTTACATAGGGTGACCTAACTCCGCCCATCCCATTTACACCCGTGAAAGGGAGTATGAGGAAAACCATCGCATTCCTCGAGAGCAACAAATAATGCGGGAACCTTGCATTTTCGGACTAGCAGGATATCATGATCACCCCTTGAGGCCAGAACCTCGAGCACATACCGCCTACCTCGATAGAGGGAAGTGACCCCTTGAGATTTTAGAGCATCAAAATCGAGGTAAACCCATAGGAGGAACATTTGAACCTTCTGAACAAAATAGGGTAGATCAAATTGATCCGGTTGTCGCCAGATATACCACCCGTCAAGCCCAAATCATACGGCTTAAACAAAGTCAGCAAGAGATAGAGTATCAATACCGCTTGGATAAAGAATGCATGCAACGTGAAGCGGATGAGTTACGCTATGAAATACCTGAGAGGGGGCCAACCCCTCGCATCCAAAGAGCTGAACAGTGTGAGAGGCGTAATCCGCTGGTGTAGGACAGGTCTCCATGACCTCGTCAAGCTCTGCCTCCAAGACCCCATAGATTCGAGAGGGAGGCAACTCCCCGAAATAATGATGGGTACCTTCAGCAAGAGCTTGATCAGGGTCATAGGTTTCGCCCTGAGACTCCTCAAGAATTTTACGAGGAGTATGAACTAGAAGAGGAATATATTGAAACTCCTCATCAATGCAGGAAGGATGCCTTCGGCCACCCCTCCATAGGCCTCCAGTTTATCGTAACTTGCAACAAGAGCGAACAAGAGAGGAAGAAATAAAATCTTTCGATGCATACCAAGCGCTATTGGAGCATTTAGAGTCGGTGGAGACAAAAGCTGCTGGGCATCAAAAACCCACATTACGTCTACTCCGCAATAATTCGGTGCATCCCTCAGTGCCTACACCTCTTTACCCCGAACACTTCAAGTTGCCTCAATTGGCAGTTTTTAAAGGTGAAGAGGACGCACAGGAACATGTTACACGGTTTCTAAGCCAATGCTTTGGCATTCAAGATAATGACGTATTATTTCTTAGAACATTCATAACCACATTCGTAGGCCCCACCTCGGATTGGTTCACACAGCTTCCCAAACACAGCATAAGCAGCTTAGATCAGCTAGTAGATGCATTTCTTGAACGTTTCACCTTCAACACAAGGAAGAAGGCATCACTTAGTGATCTTGCTAGCCTTAAACAATTTGAGGAAGAAACAATGGCAGCGTATGGGAACCGATGGAGAGCTTTTCTTTCTAAGTTACCCTACCGTCCTCCCATGTCGGACCTCACGCAAATGTTCGTGAAAAGTTGTTTAAAATAAATCTCTGGTCTATTGTTGCTGCGACAATACGACGACTTAGAAGAAGCTTTGGCGCAAGCCAGAGTCATAGAAGAGATTAAGATAGGCGAAGGCGCAATTGCCAAGCCTAAGAAGAAAGAGTGGAATAAAACCACTAAAACTGGGACAACGCAACCACAACACACTGCAGTCAACCAAGTTGCGATAAATGTCCCTACGCCTGTACAAGAAACGTAGCCTCAAAAGGCTAACTACCAGGCAGTGCCTCCTACTTACGAAAGAGATAACAGAAGACAGGAGCAGTATCAGTAGCGTCGCCCTAGGCGATAATTCACCACGTATGTGGAGTCTAGAGACTCCTTATTTGACCGCTTGTCAGTGGCAAATTTAGTTACTCTGCCAGAAATCCAAAATTTTCACCCTAACGTTCCCAAGCCTAGGGGGTATAGGGAGGAATTGTATTGCAGATTCCATAGGCGCAGAGGACATGACCTAAATGGGTGCTAGAAATTCAAAGAACTAGTCCAGGATTTGATCGACAACCGAACATTGGTCGTGGACAACCCCATCGCACCTAACAACCAACAAATGGGGGTATTCAAGGACCCCTTGCCCGCCCACGAGGCGCAGACAAAACTGCTCCAAATTAACGAGGTGCGACAAGATCTTCCCGTGCAAGGATTTGTGGGAATGATTAGCATTGTAACAAGGAACAGAAAATACCCAACAGTTGCCCCCGAGGTACCTACGAGGGAAGTTCCATTGACATCGCAGCCTCAACAACGCCCAACGCAGTTACCTCCGCCTAGACCTGAGGTCACGATACGAACCAAACTCACGCAAATTTTGTGGACCACGTCGGCTAGGCTGTCCATCTACAAGCTTATTCAACAATTAGCTCCCCATCGAGAAGCTCTTATGGACATTTTAAAAGCCATTGAAGTACAACCCCACGAAGCAAATTCTTTCAATGCCTTCGTGGGACATGTGAAACAATGTACGGAGCCTGTCATCACATTCAAAGAAAACGAGGTCAAAACAATATCAAATGACATGCCGAATCCACCCCTGCACATTATCGCGCGGGTCAACGGGATCCCGTACAAGAGAGTGCTAATAGATACTGGCTCGTCCAGTAACATCATAACCACTGCAGCGTTAAAGCATTTAAAACTGCCAGCCTCTCACATCATCGCTTCCACGTACACACTGCGAGCTTTTAACGATGCAATATGCTCGACAGTCGGCATAGTCGTTCTGCCTATACAGGTAGGACAAAAGTCAATACCCACACTGTGCCATGTGCTGGAAGGCGAAATGGCTTATAACATACTGCTAGGGCGGCCTTGGATCAGGGACATGAAGTGTGTCCCCTCGATCGCACACCAGTGCTTGAAGTATGCCTATGAAGGGCAAATACATGTAGTCCCAATGGACTTAGAGCCCTTCAAGTATTACAATACGGTAAAATTTATACCCCAATCGACCCTCCCATCAACGCATTTGTATTTTCAATTAAATCCATCTAAACAGGGTCCGATACCGCAAGTACCACTCGTGGCCAACAAGGCAAAATCCCAGCCAGGTGAGACTTCATCATTGGCTCCTTCATCATCAACGCCACCTATCGTGGCCCAACAGAAGGACAATGAAAAGCAAATCATGGAAGAGGTTAAGCCTCTAGAAGAGGATTTGCCCACAATTTTAGCGATATCAACAGAGGAAGCGCCCAACATAACACAAACTAAGATTCCTGAACAACCAAACATGGAATGGACTCAGGAAGGACTACCGTTTCCTCCTACCCAATCATCAACAATCACTGTTGAGATGGCCAGTACAGGCCTGGGAGAGTACATAGTGAAAAATGTTGTGGCAACCCCCACACTGGAGTCAGTACAAGACATGGGAAGACCTCGCCTTCCCATTGGAACAATCGTCCCTCTAGGCTACCCACCGAACCAAACGAATTTTGTGTATGGGGGCCTTGATCATGGTTCTAAACCATGCGAACAAAAGGAAATAGATGAAGAGCCTTTTGTCAAAAACATCAATTATCTGTCGAACCCAGAATTTGCACTAAAATATCTCGAACAATGCAATTGGCATGGGTATGGGCTAGGAAAATATGAGCAAGGGATGCGGATCCTTTGCCAACCAAGGTATCAGATGCCATATGACAATTTAGGGTTAGGGTTCAACCATCCCCTGCCATTAGACATCTTGGTTGAAAATATGCAAGGCCTAGAAATAGGCAACAGGGGGGGATTGGCACAAGACCCGTACGCCAATCCAAACACAGAATACACATTGGGGGATTATCTCCCATGGTCTACAAACACCCCTGGTAACAACAATAATCCCTCTCCTTTTCTAGAGAGAGGTGGAAGTTCAGAGATAAATCATCAAAGAGAACAACAACGGCTTCCAGACATTTTTCTAAAACTGTTCCCCTTAGAGGTTCCAGATGAAATAACACAGTCTCAAAAGAATCAGGCCCCTCCACTAAGAGTGGAACAACCGCAATGGGACCAAATTAATTCACTGGAATAGGAAGAGTCCTCAATGTCGCAAGCAACAGATGCTGAAGAGGATGAACAATTTTGGATCTATGAAAGTGATTCAGAAGACGAAACCAAAATGGACTATCTCAGACATGCGCGACGACATCACCGCGCTCTAACCCATGAAGATCTAATGGGACAAATGGGTATACGGTTAGGACATGAATGGCACGTAGACCCAACGAGGTGGGACCAAGTGTTAGGCCTATGGCTCCAAATTCAAGATGAGCATCGTCCACCTCGAGATCCCATCAGGACAACAGTACCAAGGGAAGACCTCGCCTTCCTTTTTGCACATAGAGACGAATTTGCACCTAGAGAGGATCCATTCGTGCCTGTTCCCGTAGAGCCAGATCCAGAGCATAGGGAACATCTGAAAGAATCAAGTCATCACACCCGTGGTTCTGGAGACCAAATCCATTCCATCCACATGATCTCCATTGATTTAACCACACCCATCCACAATCCGACCGATCCATCATGGTCATTGCATCTAAACATGGATGCCATTGACTGGGATCACGTCAATTCACCATTGTCACCTTTAGAGTACTGGACTTTCGGTGAAATGCTTCATTTTACTCCAAGGACAACTCAAGATATTTTTCAAGCTGAAGAGGGACCCGAGGTCCCAAACGTAGATCTTAACTCAGCTGATGATATCCATTTAATCCCAACTCCACATCAGTTGGAGGACGGATCTCACATGTCAGTCAAAGAGACGACTGACGTAGACATCGGCACAGATCCAATGAATCCAAGGATTCTCAAGCTGGGGGTAAGCCTTTCCCCCGAAGAGCAAGCCGATTACATTGCCCTTCTTAAGGAAAAGAAGGAGGTTTTTGCATGGTCATACAAAGATATGCCAGGACTAGACCCGTAGCTAGTCATGCACAATTTAACGCTTGATCCGAAAATCAAGCCAGAAAGCAAAAACTGAGAAAAATGCACCCAAAAGTGGCCTTGATGGTCAAAGACAAATTACAAAAGCTATTGGATGCACAATTTGTCATCTGCATGGATTATCCACCATGGTTGTCCAACATGGTTCCCGTCAAGAAGCCCGACGGGAGGATTCGCATATGCACCGACTTTTGAGACCTAAACAAAGCGAGTCCTAAGGATGATTTCCCCTTGCCAAGCATTGACGCATTGGTAGACGCTACAACAGGTCACGAAATGCTCTCCCTAATGGACGGTTTTTTAGGATACAATCAAATTCGTATCAATCCTGAAGACCAACTCAAAACGGCATTCACAACACCTTGGCGGACATTTTGTTATAAGGTCATGCCTTTTGGCCTTAAAAACACTGGTGCTACATACCAACATGCTATGACGTATATCTTCCATGATTACATGCACAAAACTTTGGAAGATTACATGGATGATTTGTTAGCCAAGTCCAAATTGCGCTCAGATCATCTCGGTGACTTAAGCAAGATTCTCAATCGCCTCATAGAGCATAAGGTCAGACTGAATCCCAAGAAGTGCGTGTTCGACGTCACATCTGGAAAACTCTTGGGTTTTATAGTCTCCAAGAGAGGCATCGAAGTGGACCCAAACAAAGTCAAGGCAATCCTTGAAATGGCTCCCCCAACCACTATCAAGCGACTCGTAAGTCTGCAAGGAAAGGTCGCGTTGATTAAACGCTTCATAGCGCAATTATCTGACAAATGTCGACCAATGAACAAATTATTGCACAAGGGGGTCACATTTCATTGGGATGACGAGTGCCAGTCAACCTTTGATGAAATCAAACAATACTTGGCTTCGCCGCCACCGCCTAGACCAGGTGTGCCATTCTACTTATACATCTCAGCTACTGAGGTGGCACTGGGCGCAATGCTAGCCTAGAAGAATGAACTCCACAAAGAACATGCTACTTACTATCTTAGCCGCACCCTAGTCAGTTACGAACTTAACTATGCATACATTGAGAAACTCTGCTTGGCAGTGGTGTTTTCTACAAAGAGGCTACGCCATTACATGCTGAGCAACACGACGTATGTTGTGTCTAAGGATAATCCATTGTGATACATGATGAGTCTTACTTATCATAGTAGCCGCACGGCGAAATGGATTATGTTGTTGACGGAATTTGACATTGAGTTTATTGGGCAAAAATCTATAAAAGGACAAGTCATAGCCGATCAACTAGCAGAGGCTCCTCTTGAAGACGATCAGCCTCTAGTCATAGAACTACCCGATGATGAAGTCTTCCATGTCTCAGAATCACCAGATTCTGAAGAGCCTGAATCTCAGACCGACATAACCTTATTTTTCGATGGTTCTAAATGCGAGCAAGGTGGTGGTGCAGGAATTGTATTCTTCACACCGCAGGGCACTCCAATGCCCTTGTCATTTAAATTAAACTTCCAGTGCACCAACAACAATGTCGAATATGAAGCCTTGCTCCTAGGTCTTCAGACAGCAATCGCCATGAACATCAAAATATTGAACATCTTTGGCGATTCGCTGTTAATCGTCAATCAAGTCAAAGGGGTATATCAATGCAAATGCCCAGTTTTGAAGGCCTATAAAGCCCTCGTGGATAAATTCTTGACAAAACTTGAGTGGTATGACATCGAGGCACTCCCGCGATCATCGAATCATTTTGCGGACACAATGGCCTCCTTAGGGTCACTAATCCCGCAAGACCTTTTCGGTGATATAACAACCATTCAGGTCAAAACCTTATCGCAACCCGCGATGGAGCACGCAAGCTCAGACTTGACGACAAGAAATCCACATGATCCAGATCGAACCATCTTCGGATAAGTTCTTTCGAATCCGAGACTACTTGAAACATGCCAACTGGGGGTCTTTATTTTCCCCCACTCCCATTAATAGCAACACAACGCTATTCTTACAAGTTCTATCCCAATCAGCATTTGTTAGGGAAGAATTCCAAAAGGGATTGGCTGTTCAAACTGTCGAGGTATCGGATCAACAGGATCGGTATTTACCCATAAGAGACTACCTCAAGTTAGGTAATCTACCCTTTGGATTGACGCAAGCCACAAAACGAACATTCAAACAGAAAGCGGCAAAATATGTCTTGATAGGAGACATTTTGTATCGTTGCAGCTATGACGGGATTCTTCTTCGTTGCTTGGACCAGCAAGAGTCCACTTGGGTAGTCACCCAAGCGCATGACGGTACATGTGGCGGCCACTTCAGTGGTATGGCCATTACAAAGCGCATTCTTCGCATGGGCTATTATTGGCCATCTTTAGAGCGAGATTGTTGCGCGTATGTCAAGAAGTGCGTAAAATGTCAACATCATGCCAATTTAATGCACGCACCTTCCCAGGCCCTACAGACAGTCCAGTCTGCTTGGTTGTTTTCGTAGTGGGGCCTCGATCTAATCAGAAAGATCTCCCCTGCATCGTCAGAGCCGTCACACGTTTATCATAACGGCCACAGAATATTTTACCAAATGGGTGGAAGCAATTCCGTTAACCTCTACGACAGGACCCCGCATTACGGAGTTCATTTTGCATTACATCATATGTCGTTTTGGTATTCCATCCAAAATAATCTCGGATAATGGGCCATCATTCAAGAACAAAGACGTGCGTGCTTTAACCACAAAGTACAAAATTTAGCACAGCTTTTCAACACCCTATTATCCGCAAGCAAATGGGCAAGCAGAGGCGTCAAACAAAACGATAGTCACCATCCTTAAAAATACCGTCGCAGACAGTCATAAGGATTGGCACATACAAATCCCCCTTGCCCTTTGGGCTTATCGCACTAGCATTCGGACGCCCACTGGGGCAACTCCATTTTCACTAGTGTATGGCTCAGAGGTAGTAATGCCCTTCGAGTTGGAAATTCCTTCCCTCCGCATATCAATGCAGGAATTCATCGATGATGACACTGCACGACAGACCCAGTTAGACCAACTTACGTTGCTTGACGAAAGATGCGTTAATGCTCTCGAGCACTTACGTATCTATCAAGAGCGACTTAAGAGAGATTACAACATGAAAGTTCACCTAAGAGACTTTCGGGTTGGTGATCTGGTTCTGAAGGAAAACCAATAAAACTCTAATTTTTCGTCCCATATGAGAGACAAATTTGTGGCAAATTGGCTAGGTCCTTATGTCATTGATAGCAAAATAGGACCAGGAACGTACAGGCTAGCTTCTCTTGACGGTATCAAGGAAACAGAACCCTTGAATATCAGTCATTTGCGACCATTTCATATCTAATTCAACAAAAACAAACAAACAAAAATCTCCAAGGATTATCGCAATCTCTTGGTCAACCCAAAAAGCTCCAAGGATTATCGCAATCTCTTGGTCAACCCAAAAATCTCCAAGGATTATCGCAATCTCTTGGTCAACCCAAAAAGCTCCAAGGATTATCGCAATCTCTTGGTCAACCCAAAAAAGCTCCAAGGATTATCACAATGTCTTGGTCACCAAAAAGCTCCAAGGATTATCGCAATCTCTTGGTCACCCAAAAAGCCCCAAGGATTATCGCAATCTCTTGGTCAACCCAAAAATCTCCAAGGATTATCGCAATCTCTTGGTCAAACAAATCAATAAATTCAACAAAAACAAAACAACAAAAATCATCAAAAACAACAAATATTTGCATCTCAATTCTAGGCATACTCGAATTCATCAAAATCAACAAAAACACCATGCATAAATTTTACCACACTACAGTCAGTGGTCTGGGAATGTACTAAGAGTTTCAGTAATTCAGTCATCATTTTTCTCTTTAGCCATGTAGTGTACCAAGTCGAACAGATTTTACGAAGGTAGAGTCATACTTGAAATACACCTTGTTACGTAACATCCCAACACAAATCAAAACACTAAAATTCCCAAAATTGTGTGAACGAAAGACGAAACCTGCAAAATAATCTAGGTCACCATAAGCGAAACGGTTAACTTGCTCATCCCCCTGTGCGAATGACCCCTAGAATTCTGAGAGTTGGCAAAAGGACAAGCATCCTCCCTACCCAATTCCCTAAGAATCCCTAAAGTTCTCAACAGTTGCAAAACACAAAAATTTGCAAAATGTCAAAACTCCAAATTTGACAAATATAGTGCACACATCAAAAGGCACAAACAACAGTGATTTTCGTCACTTCATATCCCAAATCCCTTGCTCAAAAAAATAAAAATAAAATAAAAAATCAAGATAAACAGTGATCTTATCACTACAAAAGAGCAAGTATCCCAATACAATTGAAAAAAAGAAGGGAGTTGACCTTGAATCCCTGGAACTCTCAGGATTCTGTAGGTCATAAGGCAAGCTTTAGTACCAATTTGGTTGATAGCCTATCGGTAACAGAAGTAAGCCTCCCGCATGACGATATATCTATCACATTAACTTGCATACAGATCAATGTTTGCATGTGGATGAGCTAGCTTATGACATCCTGGATTACATCGCAGATTAATCTTAGTACATACAACAAAGGAATTCGTGGAGCTAATTAGGTGATCCTTAGTACAGGTTCGGTTGAAAGCCCATCTGGCACTGGCGGTATCCTAACAAATACCACTAAATGAACTCAATTGCACACACAGGGATGTTAAATAACTTGGTCAAAAATAGTTCCGATTCATACCTTGTTCAAAAGTCTTGTAAGATAAAGTACAGTCATGGATAGTGAGTTAAAACTGTCTGAATCTCAGATAATCTTACATTCATCCCAAAACCATCTGCGCTACTTATCATCCTTATGATACCATCAGAAAATACAAAAACAACAAAGAAAAACCAGATAAATAAAAATATCATTCATCCATTTCAATTTGCATATCACATAGACATCTAAAACATTTCAATTCGTCATAACATTCGCATTCATCAAAATAAATAAACATGCATAACAAAAATCAATCACATCATCACATGTACAAATCCAAAAATAAAACCGATGTATATATATATATATCGTCAAAAAGATGCCCGTAGGCTACAGAACCGGTCCTCAGACCCCGCAATCATATCCAAAACCCAACCTAAGGCATCGGCCACCATGATCATGCAAGATCGGTGCGATGGGAACTACCCCCTGTGGTGTGGGTCCTACGGGACCCTACAGGGCGGCTACTGCTAGCCCCCGCATCATGCCTACTACCACCCCCCTCATCTAACCGCCTGCGATGAGATGATGCTGACTGCTCAGTCAGACTATCCCTCGTCCGTCGAGAAGATCTGCTGATCGAAGGCTCAGGGAGCCGCCCGCCAAGGCGGATGACCTCCCTCTCCAAGTCTATCCGGTACAGACACCACTCTGCCTCCCACCGATGATAGATAGACAATGCATCATCGCGCTGCACCAAAACTCTATCCCGCTCTGCCAACTGACCTCCCTCGTAAGTCGTGCAACCTCATCGCCTACATCCGACCCCACCCCCTCTGTATCTGCCAGACGCATAGGACTCGCGAGGATAGTAGCCTGCTCAGGCTCCAACTGCTCCTCCACATCCTGCATGTCCGACTGCTCCGGAACACCCAAGTCCACATCCTCATCTCCCGCATCCACCATGTCTGCATCATCCAATGGCCCTCCCCAATCACCCCCTACCGCCTCAGCATCCTCCACTGCCGCCTCCGTGCCTCCCAGTGGACCCTCTCCTCTCCAGCGCCGCAATACCCACCATGAGTCATACTCAGTGGTAGTACCGACGTCATCCACATCCAACACCTCAATCACCACATCCGATTCCTTTCCCAATGGCACGAGGACAGGTGGCTCTAGATCCCTCTCATCTCCCCGACGGCGATAGCCAACGGGCTCACCAGGCAACCCCTGGTGCACCCCAAACTATCGTGTAACCCGGCGGTACGAAAAGAACTCATGCTCCGTCCCATGCCGCCCAGTCAACCATCGCTCCCTCCATACCCGTTGGAGCCACTCTCCAGCCTCAGGCCAAGATGGACAGTCCCGATAGGGACACCAAAACACCTCCCCTGGAGTGAGCCGTGAAAAGGCATCAATGTAGTGATCAACTGCACCTGCCCATTGCCGACTCTGCCCCTGCTTCGCAGACCGTCGCCATAAAACCGCATAACCAATCTCCTCATCCTCCATCACCGCCCGAGACGTCCACGGTAACCCGGTAGGCCTCTCAACAGCTATGTGCTGCCAACCCCAGCACTGCAACAAAAAGCTACAACTGACACCCTTCCACTGTCGACAGCGGACCCCGTACAACTCCCCGTAAAGCTGTGCCAATAAAGTCTGTCCCCATCTCAGGATCAACGGTGCCTCTATCGGGCACTCTGCCAACTGCCACACCAAATCCAGTAGGTTCCACGGGAACCTCGCGCCTGACGAATCAGGGAGAAGAATGTTAGAAATGAGGCCCATCAGGAATGCGTGCCTCACTCCTAACACCCCCCTCTCCTTCCACCAGCCAACCAAAATCTCACCAGCCTGGCAATCTACCTCGGCTGTCTCCACTGGGTCTGCTACACCCAGCTCCCCCCCATGCCCAAAACATCTCGCGAGTATAGCAGTCCGCTGATCAAACGGAGATGTCCTAATAGGCAGACCATCTATCGAAATCCGAAGCAACCGATAGACGTCCTCAAGAGTAACAGTCATCTCCCCTGTTGGGAGATGGAAAGTATTGGTCCACGGATCCCAAAGCTTGATCAGGGCTGTCAGATAGGGCTGATCCAAAACCATAGGCTCTAGTCGAGCCACCTGCTTGATCCCAAGGGCATCAAGCCATTCCCAGTCGTCATTAGTCAAGGCCAACCGCGCCTCAGTAAAGGCAGCGGGTACACGGTAGCGGCTCCTAACAACCTGCAAGCAAACAAAAAAAAAAAAAATAATAAATAAATAAATGAAAAAGATAAAATTTTCAATTCTAGGGTTTCTAACCTTAGTTGTTAAACAAAAACATCACAAAAAATCTTAAAGTTTTGAAAACCGCAACACAAAAACAATGCATTAAGTTAAAGCAAAATAAACCCTAGGGTCACTTACAGGTCTCACCTCGGCTCCGCCGCTCGAACCAGTTTGTGCACTCATGATGGCAGAGAGAATTCCAGCAGCGCTTCACTTCGCAGAATTACCTCCTCCTCCCAGAGCTCCAAAATCGCAAGAAAAAAATGACACAAATGAGCCCAAAATCAAGTTTTGGCCCTTAAATAGGCCCTTTGCACTGGAATTCGTCCTTTACTGGGACGATCGCTCTGATCAGCGCTCGTTCCACCTAGGGACAAATTCTCCAGCTAGAATTCCTCCCACCAAGGGACGAATTCAGGCCAGCACAAAAAAAAAATCAAGAAAAATGACTAAAAATGCACTAAAAACAGACAATAAAACTGCCTGACAGGATTGCAAATGCAACTGACAACATGGGCATACAAAATCGACATCGGGGTCACAAATTATTACTATCCTACTCCCTAAGAAGGCTACCATAGCCGGACCGCTCCACGGGAAGACAAATTTTGACAATTTAATCCCAAAATGGTGCCACAAAAAACAACAAAACAACAAAAAATGCAACACAAAACAAACAATAAACATTGCCAGACACAAGTGCTCTTGCACTTAACCTCTTGGCATAGAAAAATTGATGTCGGGGTTTGCATTGTCACTATCCTACTCCCGAAGAAGGCTACTATAGCCGGACCGCTCCACGGGAGGACGGATTGCCAACAATTCAATCACCAAATGGTGTCACAAAAACAACAAAAACAGTACAAAATTCAACAAAAACACAGCAAAAACATTGCCGGGCATAAGTGCTCATGCACTTAACCTCTAGGTAAAGAAAATTGATGTCGAGGTCCAAATTATCGCTCTCCATGTTCCCCAAGAAGGCTATCATAGCCGGACCGCTCCACGGGAAATAGGTTTTCGACGATTTCACCTCATTATGACATCACCAAAAGGGTTAACACCCACCAAAAATAGGTCCATATGTTGGAAAAATTGCACACGCTTAACGGTAAACCCTCTAAAGGCAACCTTGCACAAGTCATCTTGGGTCAAGCGACTCATCGCTTCTCTCACGAAGGTCATTCCCTCATCGATTTGTCGCTTGAGGGGGTAGTCACACTTAGTCACCAATCAACAATCACACACCCAATTAAGGAAAACGACATGCATTCAAAGAATCATTGACAAAGACAATCACGCTCCTGCTTGGGGCAGTAAACAAGCAAAAATCAAATCAATCAAACACTTGGCATTTCATGAATCATGAACACAAGGTTCCCCCCGAGGATAAAAATGCCCTTCACTTGTTCATGATCGATCAATGTCCGAGTTCAAGTCACACCTCACCAAAACAAGTTAATACTTGAAATCAAATTCCTTAGCTCGTCAGAAGCAAGGATTCAAGAATGCATGCCCTTTCCATACTTGGGGCATCAAAAGTTGGTTAGGTTACCAAGAAACCCTAATCATTAGTGCTTTGGTTATCTATTTTTGCTCAACGATCGCATCACCCGTAGCGCTTCCCAAAAAGGGGCATCCGTAGACACCAAAACAAGCACCAATCCGATTATGTGACTGCAAACACTGATCGCTTTGACAAACACAGCCCCCAGGGCAGCCCTCAGAGGTTAAACAGTGGTCTTAACCACTTTCATAGCAATTTTGTAAGGTCAAGAAGCAATTTGGCACACTTGGAAACTTTGCCCAGTACTCGTCTCACCCCGAGACGAATTCAAAATAGAATCTGTCCCACCCCAGGACGAATTCTAAATCCGTCCCTGGGTGGGATGAATTCCAAGCTTAACGGGCAAAAAGGCAAATGGTGCCAAGTGGCAGCCCAGAACAGTCAGTTAAGGGCTCCTGCCTTGCACGCATGTGTAAGTGGACAGAGGGGCCGTTAGAGGACTGTTACAAAAAGCATTTATCAAAGTTCAAGTCAATGGAGGACTCCCCTCCCTCATGGGAAGACAAGACTGCCACATGGCGCCTATGGCCAACACATGGCATTGGTGCTTCCCTCCCAAAAGAGACCCCTTGGGTCTATAAAAGGTGGGACTTTTCTCACCCAAAAGATACAGGTTGAAGGAGTGTTCAAGCAACGAAGTGCTGTCGAATTGAAGACTCACTTGCATCCCTCTTGGTTCACCTTCCCACATCCACCAATCTCTTTTGCAAGGGAGGTTGTTGGGTGGCCTTTGGAAGCTCGAACCTTACCCAAATCCAACGCATGGACACCTGAACCTACCAATTCGCCGACCCCCAAATCCTAAAAGGTTTTGGGCCCATCCCTTGTGGATTGGCTCTAAAATCGAGGGCCAACGGTGGGAGGCCCACTTGGGCACCCCCGCACCTCCCAAGTCCTAATTTTAGTTTTTGAGCATTTTAGATTATTTTTTAGATTGCATTCTGTGTTACTAGGTCCGATTAGTCCATAATTGCAATTTTGTAACTTTTGGTCAGATTTTAGGATGTTTTGTATTGCTTTGTCGTTTCGCTAACTTGCAGGTGTCAAGGTCAAATTCCCGAGGGTGGAGGCCAAATTGGGAAAATCCGACCATCTGGGTCGTCCCAAAATGGCCCCAATTATATAACCCCCCTGTTTGCAGGTGTTTTGCAGGTCCCGGGATCCGACATTGGAGCAGCAGCAGGTCGGTTTCTTCAACTCAGAAGAATTCGTCCCACCCAGGGACGAATTACAGTCAAAATTCGTCCTGCCCAGGGATGAATTCTAGTTGAAGGTGGATTGGCCAACTGCCTCAGTGGCAGTGGCCTTCTGGTAACTTTTCTTACCTTCTGTTAAGTTCTGAAGCAATTTGGTTTCACTGTATTCACTGTTTCAGGCAAATATTCATATGCATATTTCGTTGGTTTTAGAGAGAGAATGCTTTTCATTTGTAGCAGGTGCTACTGACGTCTTGGTCATTTCTTTGTTCGCAGGAGAAGCAACAGAGGCGAAGAACTCATTGACATCAGCGATGGCATCATCTTGGCCCGCCCATTGCAATCGTGGGCACGCGGAAAGAGGAATCATTCAACGATTGTAATCAAACCCTATTTGCGCTCCTAGCCCCTGAAAAGGGAGGAGGCATCATTATAACAGAGATCAAGGGAAATTAATGAAAGGGTTGTGTTTTCTCTATTTGATTGCGTCTCTTCCAATGTGTCTCTTTTTCGTTTCATGCAATTTACATTTCTAGGACTTAAGCGTACTTAATTTTGAATGCAATCGCACTTGGTGTTTCCTTTGACCGAAATCTCGTGCTTTCACAACTTTAATACCTTACTCTTTCATAAAATTCTTCCATCATTCCAAGGCTACTTCAACCATGTTCATTACTACCAAAGCAGTTTTAGATTATGATGATAGAATCACCAAGGAAAAGTATGACTCCAACTCACTCAACCAATTCTCTGCTGCATCATCATCACCTTTCCCATTAATCATGGATATAACAACCTTTCTTAGGTTTCTATCCAACTCCACACTCACTTTGGCCCTACCAATACTGGATCCTATAGGTTTGTTTGTTGCTCCCTCTATCCTGCCTCCTCTAGTTTTTCTTCCCCTATTCAAGTCTTCTATGACATTTTGTTGTTAAACTATCAGCTCATATTTTTTGGCCATGTGAGTTTTTTGTTGGGACATTTCTTCTCTCTATTGCTCCATATGAATTTCTAATAGTTGCACAACTTTTGCAAGGTTTCCTTCATCCCTATTAGGCTCATTTGGAGGAGACTTATTCAATAATTTCATTCTTCTTTCCCATTGAGGATAGTCCCTACTAATTCCTATTCTTGGTCCTCTTATAGGATTTTCACTAGCTTCTTCCTCCCTACCTCCTACAAGATTTCTTGAAGATCCACCTCACAACATTCATGTCATTTGACCTATACGTGAAAGAAGTATGTTAATATATAAGTTTATATTTTTTTTTAACAAAATATTTAATAAGAGTTCTACAATTTTAAGATCTCTTCAACATTGATACGACATGTAACAACCCAAGTCTACTCACCTAGTTGTACCACATAAATAAGATAAGAAATCCCTTAGGGGTAATTTTATTTCTGATATTAATGTTTCAGTTCTAAATAGTGTTTTCATGTTCATAGTAAGTATAGGTATATAGGTATACCAAACTACTTTTTGGTTCAGTACTGCTATAGAAAGCCATCCAAGAGGACAATATTGACCAAATTCTATAAAAAGTGCCATTATGTGTAATCAACTTGTCTCATTTATTGCCCTCTTGTTTTGGTATGAGGATCGAACTACGACTAGGGTTATATTTTAGGGCTCATAACACCTAAAGGGTTGATTCATGCTTCCCCATACCTTATCATACTGAACCTTCAACTAACCAATCGACTTGTTCTATTAATTGTATGTAAGGAGGTTAGCATACATATGTCTAATATCTTGTTGTCTATCCATTATCTCTAGGACCAACTAGAGCCATGTCAATACCCTAATTTTGGTCTTGATCACAATGTCTATCATGACTCACAATAATTTTTCCATACCAATCATTGAGGTAGAATAAACTTATTTTTCATACATATTCCCTTCAGCCAAATGGTACAAGGACTTGTCACTTGTACTTTCGAGTAAAAACCTAAAGATGGCATCTCATACCCCCTTGTTACTATTTTAGACTAGGTCACTTATTCAAACCCATTATGTCAGGAAAACAATCGCTCTGAACACTTATTGTTTGCATTCCCGTACCTCAATAGCATTGGGTGTATTTAATTGGTCATCCCTTCCTGATGACTTCCCTGTTGATTTTTGTTTTTCTAGATTTTCCATTAAGTTTAAGGTGTAATGTTTGATAATAAAGGTTCAATTCTAAGCATTATTGATTACTCGGTTCAAATGAAGTCTCTTGAAAGAAGGTAAGCATAAATTTCTATCTCATACTATTTTGTATTTTAGAACACACCTAGATAATATGCATATCTAATAAACTTGCTCACAAAGTTATGGATACACATCCTAATGATTAGGTGGTGTAAATTTAAACATTCAATCCTATACCCACACACACCAAAGGTTTAAGTTAGTCATTTCCAACTAAAACTCCTATAAGTTTAGGTGGAACAATTTTACATAAGTCATTTAATGATAAATTAACAAAATTAAATTATAAAGGGTGCCTAATAGCTCTTGGATGAAACTTAACTATATTTCTATTTTTTTTTTGTTAATTATATCCTTTCTAAAATCTTTTTGTCTTCATATTTAAAACATTTAACATTACTTACTCTAATCTTTGTTTGGAACTACTGACTTCATAGAGTCTTATCTCCCTCGATATTATAATAATTTTAAGATTGAAAATATTTAAATAATTTAATAAAATTTATTTTATTTAAAAACTTTTATTTTTATTTTTTTTAACTCATTAAAATACTACTTATTTAATAACATCTATATCTAAAAATCAACTCTTTCAACTTAGACTTTTATTTATTTTAAATATATATCAATACTTTGCCTAGATTAAACTAGGGACTCACCTATTTACAAATAATACAATTGACATCCTTCTAAACAGACCAGTACTCCCGCTAAAAAAAATTATTCAACTTATTTCCCTCTAAAAAACATTATTCAAACGTTATTTTGGTTTTAGGTCTTTTCTCCGCCGACGCGATAAAACATTTAATTTTAATTGTTGTAGTCTGGTAAATTTGTTTATATATTAAAGAAGAACAAAGACTACCTATGAGAATGTGTGGATTTTCGAGGATCGTGATCTCTAACATGCAAGCGAAAGACAACACATGCGATTTTCTTAGAAGTTGAAAAAATCGGTAAGAGCCTTTTCTTTTTGTTTGAGTATTGGTTACTTTTCCTTTTCCTACCATCATAACATTTTATTTTAATTCAATCCAAAGTTTTTTAATTCACCTAAGTTGTTGAAAATTCAAATACAAGTTTTTCAGAATCATGAATAAATAAGTGACCTTGTTATTGATCTATATCTCTTTTTGCTTTTCAATGAGCCTGATTTGTTTGTTTGAAGGCACACCGTTTCGTACTCATTTCGGTTCAACCTACGAAACTGAAATTTTAGTGTTTGAAGTAAAGAAAGAGAAGTTGCTTAAAATGGAGAGGAGGGACACAGAATCTGTACTGTCTGAAATACCATCCTATGTGAAAGAGGAAATACTAGTTTTGCTTCCTATGGATAGTATAATTCGTTTCTTTGAAATTTCGAAGGAGTGGAACGCTCTATTGGCTTCTTCCCGGTTTATATACAAGTGGAATCACGTTTCAAACAGGATTCCATGGTTATTTTTGTGCAGGCCTGGACGTGAGGAACAGAGATACGGAGTGTATTGCTTCTCGGAATGTAGATGGAAGATCAAAAACCTAGAAAGATTCCCATGGGGTAGACTTAATTTCTTTTGGGGAGGATCTGAAGCTGGACAACTTCTAGCGGACACCACACATGTTACATCAATGTGTTGTCAACAAAGTATTTGTCTTTACAATCCACTGAACAAGACACTTTCTCATGTTTCTCTTCCTTTCGTACCTCCATATGATAACTGCTACGAAGCATTCATTGTGAGAGGGGATTATGGAGACACATGCATAGTGGCGATACAGCGACCTAAACCAAGAACTTTACATATCTATGATACTTCATCGAATTCATGGGCCAACGTGCTCTCCCTGCCGAGGAGTATCAATTGTTTTTCAGAAATTGTTTTTCAGAATGGATTGTTTTTCTGCTTTTCGGATTACCCGACATATGCTATTATGGTTTTCGGGTATAAAATTGCAGAAGATAACATACCAGATGTGGGTATTTTGCAGGTGCCTCGGTTGGGGCAAGATCCATATCTAAACGTCAGTACCAAGTTCTTTGCATGTGGGTCCTGCATGGTATTTGCTTGCCTAGTTTGGAACAACTTATTCTCTGGTATCGACGATTCAGTTATCTGGGAGTTTCAGTTTAAATCGAAGGATGATTACAATTGGAAGAAAATCACGAGGATTCCTCCGCATATGTTAAAACAGTTTAATGATTGTGCGGACTACAGCTTTTTCGGGGTGGGTGAATTTATTTGTATTATAGGGCACAAGTCTCAAGAGGTGAAAGTAACAACATACCATAAAAGACAAAATTCATGGCTGCTTCTTCCTCCTATCCCACTTTCGTTCCCCCTTTCGTTCCCCGGTGCTATAGCCTTCCATCCAAGGCCTGATATTCAGTTAAGTTGACTAGCTAGGAATGCTCAAATTTAAACTTTTTGATCGTTGTTATTCTTGGTAACACATAGAGGTTAAGCTATTAATTTTGCGTTGGATATTCATCATTGACGGGTCTTATGATGTGTTTTAGTCCTTTGGATTTGATGGCTTTTTAACCTGTTAGTTTTTATCTCGAAAAAATATTTGATATCTAGTAATAACAAAGCAAGAGGGTTTGATGGCTTTTTAACCTGTTAGTTTTTACCTCGAAAAAATATTTGATATATTTAATATCTAACAATAACACATCAAGAAATTAAGAGCCATTAATTTTATCAACTTTTGATTTGTAGTTTATATAAATGTTGTGTTGTTCATTTTGTGAGCTTTTAATTTATACTAATTAATTATAATTATTATAAATTAATTGTCAATTTTTTTTTGAATATATTAATTATCATTACTCAAAATATTATTTAATATATTATTATTAATAAATATTATTTTTTTTAGTATTTGATTCATTATTTTAATAAATATATAATAATGTTCTAAATAAGTTAAAAATAGATACTTTATATGCTAAAAAGAAATTGTAAATTTTATTTTAATTTTAAAAATTATAGAACGCAGGTTGTCATTTAGAAATCGTTATTTCTAAGTACATAATTTTAAGTTATTAAAATTTAACATTATTTTTAAATTTTTAAATTAAAATTATAATTTTAAATAAATATATATTTTTGATTTATTTTAAATAAATAAATTCATTTTTATAAATATTTAGTTTTGATGATAATTATTAAGTAAATTTAATTATAAATAATAATTATGGTTACTGGTAATGATGAGAAATTTAGAACTTTGAAGTTTAAGGTTCAAATCTTAAGTAGAGTCAGGGTTGGTTGTACATCATGTTTTGATAGTTAAAGTATTGTTACTTAACTATATATTGGGTAAACAACATCCTCCTCCTTCTAAGTATTAGACTTCATAGTTTAAATTTTTATTCATTATCAATAAATCATAATTGTTAATTATAATTAACTTTACTTAAAAATTTATAAAAATTATTTAATTTATTTAATAATTATTTAAATTTGAAGATTTAAATTAAAAAATAATGCCCTATTTTAATCATTAAAAAACAATTAAATCCTATGTAGATGCATGGTAGGTTGTACACTTTGAAAAGGAGAGTATAGTTGCATATTGCATAACCATATATTGGGTAAACAACATCCTCCATGTGGTAGTGTCAATAGAGTATGGTTACATAAACCTAAACAACATATTTCATGTGGGTACTGTCTAGAGTATGGTTACATAACCATATATTGGGTAAACAACATCATTCATGTGGTAGTGTCATGTGCCCTATGATTACTTAATACTTTAACCTTTTTTAAGTAGTATACATCGGTGTTTTTATGACTGGTTTAGTCCCTTCATATTGAATGGTGTTTGAACATTGAACCTCTTCAAAAGAGGTCAAATCCCTTAGCATTACAGTAACCCTACAACTATTACTCTTTTAACTAACACACATATTTAATAGCTTATATGTGACTTCTATTGAGGGTTGCTCCTATCAAAAATGCTAAAATATTACATTTGTTGCAACATATATTTTTATCATGGTTTTTTTAATTTCTTTTTTCACTTAAATACATTTTTCAACATCTTTGAAGTGCTATTTTTTACAATTAAATTTTTGACATCATTTTAATTAAAACAAAAAAAATTACCTAACCAATTAGCTTTTAAACTTTTAACTAATTAAATATCATTACCATAGAGGAAATTAATTTAGGCTGCAATAGCCTTCCATCCTAGGCCTGATATTCAGTTAAGTTGAACTACTAGAAATGTTCAAAGTTAAAATAATTGGTCGTTATTCTTGTTAACCTATAGAGGTTAAACTATTAGTTTTTGAGTAAAAATATTTGATATACTATAATAAAGCCATATTCCGTTGAGTTGAATAGCTAGGAATGTTTAAACTAATTGATCGTTGTTATCATTTTTAACCCATAGAGGATAAACTATTAGTTTTTGAGTGGAAGCTTGATATACAATAATAAGGCCTCATGATCCTTTCTAGCCATTAATTTTGTGTATTGTGTGGGATTTGATGGTAATTATTCTTTTCAGCCTTTTAGTTTTTAGCTTGAAAAATATTTGATATACTCTTCCTGCCCATTAATTTTGTTCTGGTGATTTTATCAATTCTTGATTTGCTTGATTTGTTGGACATGTATGAACTTTGTACTATGATTTTATCAACTCTTGATTTGTAGTATATGTAGTATATTTATGAACATAACAATGTTAAAGAATATTATTTGAAATGTTTTTTATAAAATTAATTTTATGTTCGTTTAATAATTTTAATAGTAAAATTTTTATTTATTAATATTTAAATATATTGACCACCTTATGGTGGTCACACTGAGCCGCTCACATGGCCTAAAGGTAGTTGGGGCATTCAAGGTGATTTCCATCTCATTAAACATGGTAGTTTGTTTTTCAGTAGGTTCGAGGTGTAGACCAATTGGTTCATCCAAACCCCATAAGGGGGCGAAGGTCCAAGGTTCAAATATTGGGCCTCACCGGAATGAACGCTTGTCCCTTTCCTGATACTTTCAGTGGCGTAAAAGGTTTAAAATGATTGTGTCATGGTGGTTATAGGGGCGGACTGCACGAAGATCTATGTGGTGACTTCTGGGGCGGACATCGCAGAATACTGTGGCGGCCATAAAAGCTGGACAGCCTTTTCGGATTCGTGGCAGATTCGTGGCGACTACCAATTCCACCATGTAAATTCAAATATATATATATATTATTTAATAATTTATTTAAATGGAAAGTTTAATTTTAAAATTAAAATTTAAAATTAATATTATCATATATTAGTTGTGAAAGTTTTTAAATAAATTAATTATCATTACTAAAAAATATTATTTTGATATGTTATTATTTTATTTATTATTATTTTTTTATTGATAGTAGAAGGATTTTTAAAGGGTTTTGTAGGGTTTTGAAAGGTATCCCAAACCTTAGATCTAGTAATAACACATCAATAAATACTAAGGTAGATTTCACAAATCGAATCTTAAAATTTAATGAAGCAACCTCCTAAAAAATAAGTTGCATATTTTTATCAAGAAAATACAAGATATTTTCCCATGATTAAACCACCGCGTGCTTAAGAATCTAAAGCACCAGAGAAAAATAAAAAATAGTAGAATAAGAAAAATATTATTGGTTAAAACAAATTTACAAATAAAAAATAGCTCCACCATCATGACAACAATTTCATCCAACAAATCATGTAATAGGACAATCTCTCATAACAACATCTAGTTTAATAAAACAACACTAGAAAATACCATCCAACAAAGTCCATAATATATCAAAAAATAAGCCCACAGGGCTCACTTGTCTAGCCAATGGAAGATCCACTAGATGAAAAACATCATAAATAATCACCAAGAAACCCACATATCCTGTTAGAGGAAACCACTCTCATGGAATTTGGAAAGAAAAATAGAAAATACCCATTGCAACATGTAAGAGAAAAAGGGAGTATCCCAAATAAAAATGTGAGTATTGGAACCCTAAGATCTGACTTGTCCACCATCCTGCCTCGATGAAAAAATATACCTGAACAAATCTAACCAAATAGAGCACACCATGGAGATAAAATAAAACCATATAAAAGAGGAGATCTAGTTTTTTTCACATTGAAAAGTCTTTGATGGTAGAAGAATGAAGAAATAGGAGTGAGGCCCTCAACCTGCACAAGCACTGCGTAGCATAGCTGGCGATGGTGGAAGGTGTTAAGACATGTTGTTGATAGGGAGGACGTGGTTTGAATCCCATGGGGTTTGCATTTTGCAAGGAAGGAAGATGTTAATTTTGTGAACAACATCAACGAGGACATAAAGGGAGGCTAGCGCCTTCCCCTCCCTATGGAAGCACCTAGCCCATGTGGTGGGCTGACACCTTGATAGGGCGCTCGGCTAGGAGAGGTTTCAAGGTTGAAACCCATCAATGCCTTTTTGGCAATTGAAGAGGTATGCACTAATGTCACATGCTTGGTTACTTGATTAATTTCAAAGATGCTAAAGTTTGAAAAATAAAATGTTTTTATGCTTTCTAATGTTTATTTTGCCTAAATTAAAATTGGAGATTGAGTATTTGAGGGAGATAAAAGGATAGGCAATAATATTTTTGAAAGGTTGATTTTTGGAGGTTGATTAATTGAGATTGGATTTTATAAGGAATAATTGAATTATTATTTTCATGTGTGATTTGATAAATTGCTAATTTCAAACAAGAATTAATAAGGTGTAATTAAGTTTGATTTTTTTTTTAATTGAGAATTATTTTGTGAAGAGGTTAGTGTATATTTTATCATATAACTATTGAAATTGGCAAACGAGGAAATTATGATTGAGATAGGTTTTCTAAGGTCACTTCTACATCAAACAAAAGGTATGGGTACATATTCCTAGTGAATGATTGTTGAATGTTGAGTTGGAGTGAAAAGGGTTTTTTTGGAATAAAGAGTTGTTAATAAAACCTTGTTTAGTGAGCATTGTTGAGTTTATTGTTAAAGTTTTTTTTTTGAATAAGAGTTGTTGATAAAACCTTGTTTGATAAGTATTGTTATTGATTTTGAGTGAGTAACCTGAAGTAGAGTGTGAAAATATCATGAGTATCATTGTTATGTGAAGTTGTCAAATATCATGAGTATCATTGTTATGTGATATTAGCATTATTGTTGAAGCAATTAGTTGAGTGAGGAACTTGAACTAGGGTTTGCAAATATCATGAGTATCATTATTATGTGAGATTGGTTGATAAGCATTTTTGGAACATTTGAGTGAAAGTTCATAAGTTTGGACTAGGATTTGCAAGCAAGGATTACTTCATTGAGTGATTGGTTGAGTAGAGTTGGTTGAGACTAGTCAAGTAGATGTGTTGAAGTGATATTTCAAGTTTTGTGAGACAAATTGTTGTATATTCTAAATTATTTTGAGAAAGCGATTGAGAGTTGATGAATGTGAAATATATTGAGTCTCTAACAATTATCTACATGTTTCTATGATAAAAGAGAGATTGAAAGTGATTGATAGTTTGTGAGTGTGAAGCATATTGAGTCTCTAACAATTATCCTTATGTTTCTATGAGATTGGATAAGTTCTAGTGAGGACTTATTGATAAAATTTGAGGTAATTTTTTAGAAAATTTGTGATATATTTATGTGAGATTTTGTGGAAGCTTACAATACAAAGTTTGAGGACAAATATTGTTGAGCAAATTGGACAATTTCTAGTGAGGACTTGTTAATAAGATTGGACAACTTCTCGTGAGGACTTGTTGAGTAGATTGGAAAAGTTCTAGAGAGGACTTGTGGACAAATTAGTGTGAGATTTTATTTAAGCTTACAAGGTAGATTTGAGATAAGTCTTTGAGAAGACTTGAGAGCAGAGTTGATTTATTGATTTGTTCAAATGTTGATTTAAGGTTTGGGGCAGATCCAGTAGAGTTGATTTGTGATTGGATCAAGCTTTGTGTTAATACTTGAGGATATATATTGAGGATATATTTGTGCTATACCGAAGGACCGTGTTTAGTGTAGATTAGAGGACATAGATTGAGGATAAATTTTTTCTAGACCTAAGGAATATGTTTAGTATAAATCAAAGGATAGAGATTGAGGATAGATTTGTCCTAGACTGAAGGATTATATTTAGTGTATATTCAAGGATAGATTTTGGTGCATATTTTAGGATAGGTTTGTGCCAGACAAGGTATAGATATTGAGCATATTTATGCTAGATAAAATAATTATGTTTAGTGCATATTTGAGATAGAGCTTTGGAGGTGACATAGTATAGATGATGACAATATCTAGTGGATAGAGGTCTATTATCCAGGGCAGTGAGGACGAGTGTCTTTAGTGGATAGAGATCCATTAGCTAGAGTAGTGAGGATAATAATTCTTCTAGAAGATCACTAGCCAAAGCTAAGGAGAAAGGAGTTCTCCTGTGGATATAGATCCATGAACTTGATTAGGGGATTGGTGTCTCCTTTGGAAAAAGGTCCATAAATATTGTAATAGGGAAATAATTCCCATGATATTGATTGAGAAAAATTTAGTGAAATATTTTCTCCGTGGAGTAGCCCACATTGGGTTAACCACATTAAATTTATGTCTCTATTATGTGTGGTGACTTGTGCATTGCTTTAATTACTTTTTTTGATATTGATATCTATACATTGCATAATATTTATTGGGAAAGAAAATTAAAAGGTTGTCTTATACTGTTCACCCCCCTCTTAGTATAAGCTTGTGTTCTTCGTCAATTCTCCCGAAAAAGGATGGTTTCGAAGAAGGTCATATTCCACTTTAGTCTCTTCTTTATTATTAATTTTAACTATAAAAATTATTCCCTTATTCCTAATAATTTTATTTACCTACCTTGTAGTCAATAAATGTGGCTTAATAGCACCATGCTCACAATGAATTCTAATTCTTTGATTAGATAAATCCAAAAAATCCACCCAAATTTCTTAAAAATTCAAAAGAGCTTTATGGTATTTTAATCAATCAATACCAAGAATGATGTCAAAGGTGTGCAAAGATACTTTATATAAATTCCATCTAGTTATTCCCTAAGGCAAAAATTATATGAGGGTCAAAAAGGTATTGGTTCACTTGATAAGTTTATCCTAATCCATACTTCACCTTCCAACTATTAGCCATGAACCTAGGTCTTTTATGTATGTCCCTTACTAATCTATTGGAAATAAATCTATTAGTTGATCCACTATCTATCAAAATGTATACATCCTTATCATAAATTTTACCATTAAGCAAAAGTGGAGTAACATGGCCATCAAGTACGAGACTACCTATCACTGCAAAGATCTTGTGGGTGGCTTCTTCCATAACTTTATGGTGAATATCAGCTTTATGGGGGTATGTATTGGCATAGTGGGGTCCTTGTCATACATGACAACCATTTGGAGGTGCCCAATTTCCTCTGTTATTATCTTTGTTCCTGCCTTGAGGCATAGTATTCTCATGATTGGTTGATCTCTAATTAGATATTTTAGGATATCTTTTACCTTCCTTTCTGAACTTATTGCTCTAAAAAATATTTCTATTTCTACCTTCCTGATTGTTCTGATTTCCTCCTCTAGAGTTTTTTTTTGCTCTTTCTCCCACTTCATAAATCAAACACATTTTTGCTTCCTAAGTTCATATTTTTCCTTGTTAGATAGCTTTTGATAATTAAAATATGCTTTTCTAGTTTCTTGGTTAGCTTCTTCTTTTCATGCTAAATCAAAAGTAGTAGGAATATCTACAGGGTTATGCATATTCACCACTATCCTGATCTTAGGATGTAGTTCGAGAATGAATTTTTGAACTTTTATCTCTTCATTGTTCTCATACTCGATTGCATACTTAAGTAATTGGATATACTTTTGATGATAATATCTAACTAAAATAGCTTCTTGTTGTATATTATTAAATTATTTGAATATTTTCACATAATATTTCTTAGTTAGAAATCTATTCCTAAATTCTTTAATAAAATCCTCCCACTTGAGATCTACAACTTTAATACCTTACTCTTTCATAAAATTCTTCCATCATTCCAAGGCTACTTCAACCATGTTCATTACTACCAAAGCAGTTTTAGATTATGATGATAGAATCACCAAGGAAAAGTATGACTCCAACTCACTCAACCAATTCTCTGCTGCATCATCATCACCTTTCCCATTAATCATGGATATAACAACCTTTCTTAGGTTTCTATCCAACTCCACACTCACTTTGGCCCTACCAATACTGGATCCTATAGGTTTGTTCGTTGCTCCCTCTATCCTGCCTCCTCTAGTTTTTCTTCCCCTATTCAAGTCTTCTATGACATTTTGTTGTTAAACTATCAGCTCATATTTTTTGGTCATGTGAGTTTTTTGTTGGGACATTTCTTCTCTCTATTGCTCCATATGAATTTCTTATAGTTGCACAACTTTTGCAAGGTTTCCTTCATCCCTATTAGGCTCATTTGGAGGAGACTTATTCAATAATTTCATTCTTCTTTCCCATTGAGGATAGTCCCTACTAATTCCTATTCTTGGTCCTCTTATAGGATTTTCACTAGCTTCTTCCTCCCTACCTCCTACAAGATTTCTTGAAGATCCACCTCACAACATTCATGTCATTTGACCTATACGTGAAAGAAGTATGTTAATATATAAGTTTATATTTTTTTTAACAAAATATTTAATAAGAGTTCTACAATTTTAAGATCTCTTCAACATTGATACGACATGTAACAACCCAAGTCTACTCACCTAGTTGTACCACATAAATAAGCTAAGAAATCCCTTAGGGGTAATTTTATTTCTAATATTAATGTTTCAGTTCTAAATAGTGTTTTCATGTTCATAGTAAGTATAGGTATATAGGTATACCAAACTACTTTTTGGTTCAGTACTGCTATAGAAAGCCATCCAAGAGGACAATATTGACCAAATTCTATAAAAAGTGCCATTATGTGTAATCAACTTGTCTCATTTATTGCCCTCTTGTTTTGGTATGAGGGTCGAACTACGACTAGGGTTATCTTTTAGGGCTCATAACACCTAAAGGGTTGATTCATGCTTCCCCATACCTTATCATATTGAACCTTCAACTAACCAATCGACTTGTTCTATTAATTGTATGTAAGGAGGTTAGCATACATATGTCTAATATATTGTTGTCTATCCATTATCTCTAGGACCAACTAGAGCCATGTCAATACCCTAATTTTGGTCTTGATCACAATGTCTATCATGACTCACAATAATTTTTCCATACCAATCATTGAGGTAGAATAAACTTATTTTTCATACATATTCCCTTCAGCCAAATGGTACAAGGACTTGTCACTTGTACTTTCGAGTAAAAACCTAATGATGGCATCTCATACCCCCTTGTTACTATTTTAGACTAGGTCACTTATTCAAACCCATTATGTCAGGAAAACAATCGCTCTGAACACTTATTGTGTGCATTCCCGTACCTCAATAGCATTGGGTGTATTTAATTGGTCATCCCTTCCTGATGACTTTCCTATTGATTTTTGTTTTTCTAGATTTTCCATTAAGTTTAAGGTTTAATATTTGATAATAAAGGTTCAATTCTAAGCATTATTGATTACTCGGTTCAAATGAAGTCTCTTGAAAGAAGGTAAGCATAAATTTCTATCTCATACTATTTTGTATTTTAGAACACACCTAGATAATATGCATATCTAATAAACTTGCTCACAAAGTTATGGATACACATCCTAATGATTAGGTGGTTAAATTTAAACATTCAATCCTATACCCACACACACCAAAGGTTTAAGTTAGTCATTTCCAACTAAAACTCCTATAAGTTTAGGTGGAACAATTTTACATAAGGCATTTAATGATAAATTAACTAAATTAAATTATAAAGGGTACCTAATAGCTCTTGGATGAAACTTAACTATATTTCTATTTTTTTTTGTTAATTATATCCTTTCTAAAATCTTTTTGTCTTCATATTTAAAACATTTAACATTACTTACTCTAATCTTTGTTTGGAACTACTGACTTCATAGAGTCTTATCTCCCTCGATATTATAATAATTTTAAGATTGAAAATATTTAAATAATTTGATAAAATTTATTTTATTTAAAAACTTTTATTTTTATTTTTTTTAACTCATTAAAATACTACTTATTTAATAACATCTATATCTAAAAATCAACTCTTTCAACTTAGACTTTTATTTATTTTAAATATATATCAATACTTTGCCTAGATTAAACTAGGGACTCACCTATTTACAAATAATACAATTGACATCCTTCTAAACAGACCAGTACTCCCGCTAAAAAAAATTATTCAACTTATTTCCCTCTAAAAAACATTATTCAAACGTTATTTTGGTTTTAAGTCTTTTCTCCGCCGACGCGATAAAACATTTATTTTTAATTGTTGTAGTCTGGTAAATTTGTTTATATATTAAAGAAGAACAAAGACTACCTATGAGAATGTGTGGATTTTCGAGGATCGTGATCTCTAGCATGCAAGCGAAAGACAACACATGCGATTTTCTTAGAAGTTGAAAAAATCGGTAAGAGCCTTTTCTTTTTGTTTGAGTATTGGTTACTTTTCCTTTTCCTAGCATCATAACATTTTATTTTAATTCAATCCAAAGTTTTTTAATTCACCTAAGTTGTTGAAAATTCAAATACAAGTTTTTCAGAATCATGAATAAATAAGTGACCTTGTTATTGATCTATATCTCTTTTTGCTTTTCAATGAGCCTGATTTGTTTGTTTGAAGGCACACCGTTTCGTACTCATTTCGGTTCAACCTACGAAACTGAAATTTTAGTGTTTGAAGTAAAGAAAGAGAATTTGCTTAAAATGGAGAGGAGGGACACAGAATCTGTACTGTCTGAAATACCATCCTACGTGAAAGAGGAAATACTAGTTTTGCTTCCTATGGATACTATAATTCGTTTCTTTGAAATTTCTAAGGAGTGGAACGCTCTATTGGCTTCTTCCCGGTTTATATACAAGTGGAATCACGTTTCAAACAGGATTCCATGGTTATTTTTGTGCAGGCCTGGACGTGAGGAACAGAGATACGGAGTGTATTGCTTCTCGGAATGTAGATGGAAGATCAAAAACCTAGAAAGATTCCCATGGGGTAGACTTAATTTCTTTTGGGGAGGATCTGAAGCTGGACAACTTCTAGCGGACACCACACATGTTACATCAATGTGTTGTCAACAAAGTATTTGTCTTTACAATCCACTGAACAAGACACTTTCTCATGTTTCTCTTCCTTTCGTACCTCCATATGATAACTGCTACGAAGCATTCATTGTGAGAGGGGATTATGGAGACACATGCATAGTGGCGATACAGCGACCTAAACCAAGAACTTTACATATCTATGATACTTCATCGAATTCATGGGCCAACGTGCTCTCCCTGCCGAGGAGTATCAATTGTTTTTCAGAAATTGTTTTTCAGAATGGATTGTTTTTCTGCTTTTCGGATTACCCGACATATGCTATTATGGTTTTCGGGTATAAAATTGCAGAAGATAACATACCAGATGTGGGTATTTTGCAGGTGCCTCGGTTGGGGCAAGATCCATATCTAAACGTCAGTACCAAGTTCTTTGCATGTGGGTCCTGCATGGTATTTGCTTGCCTAGTTTGGAACAACTTATTCTCTGGTATCGACGATTCAGTTATCTGGGAGTTTCAGTTTAAATCGAAGGATGATTACAATTGGAAGAAAATCACGAGGATTCCTCCGCATATGTTAAAACAGTTTAATGATTGTGCGGACTATAGCTTTTTCGGGGTGGGTGAATTTATTTGTATTATAGGGCACAAGTCTCAAGAGGTGAAAGTAGCAACATACCATAAAAGACAAAATTCATGGCTGCTTCTTCCTCCTATCCCACTTTCGTTCCCCCTTTCGTTCCCCGGTGCTATAGCCTTCCATCCAAGGCCTGATATTCAGTTAAGTTGACTAGCTAGGAATGCTCAAATTTAAACTTTTTGATCGTTGTTATTCTTGGTAACACATAGAGGTTAAGCTATTAATTTTGCGTTGGATATTCATCATTGACGGGTCTTATGATGTGTTTTAGTCCTTTGGATTTGATGGCTTTTTAACCTGTTAGTTTTTATCTCGAAAAAATATTTGATATATTTGATATAGCTTTTAAACTTTTAACTAATTAAATATCATTACCATAGAGGAAATTAATTTAGGCTGCAATAGCCTTCCATCCTAGGCCTGATATTCAGTTAAGTTGAACTACTAGAAATGTTCAAAGTTAAAATAATTGGTCGTTATTCTTGTTAACCTATAGAGGTTAAACTATTAGTTTTTGAGTAAAAATATTTGATATACTATAATAAGGCCATATTCCGTTGAGTTGAATAGTTAGGAATGTTTAAACTAATTGATCATTGTTATCATTTTTAACCCATAGAGGATAAACTATTAGTTTTTGAGTGGAAGCTTGATATACAATAATAAGGCCTCATGATCCTATCCATTAATTTTGTGTATTGTATGGGATTTTATGGTAATTATTCTTTTCAGCCTTTTAGTTTTTAGCTTGAAAAATATTTGATATACTCTTCCTGCCCATTAATTTTGTTCTGGTGATTTTATCCATTCTTGATTTGCTTGATTTGTTGGACATGTATGAAATTTGTACTATGATTTTATCGACTCTTGATTTGTAGTATATGTAGTATATTTATGAACATAACAATGTTAAAGAATATTATTAGAAATGTTTTTTATAAAATTAATTTTATGTTCGTTTAATAATTTTAATAGTAAAATTTTTATTTATTAATATTTAAATATATTGACCACCTTATGGTGGTCACACTGAGCCGCTCACATGGCCTGAAGGTAGTTGGGGCATTCAAGGTGATTTCCATCTCATTAAACATGGTAGTTTGTTTTTCAGTAGGTTCGAGGTGTAGACCAATTGGTTCATCCAAACCCCATAAGGGGGGCGAAGGTCTAAGGTTCAAATATTGGGCCTCACCGGACTAAACGCTTGTCCCTTTCTTGATACTTTCAGTGGCGTAAAAGGTTTAAAATGATTATGGCATGGTGGTTATAGGGGCGGACCGCATGAAGATCTATGTGGCGACTTCTGGGGCGGACATCGGAGAATACTGTGGTGGCCATAAAAGCTGGATAGCCTTTTCGGATTCGTGGCAGATTCGTGGCGACTACCGATTCCACCATGTAAATTCAAATATATATATATATATATATATATATATATATATATATATATATATATATATATATATATATATATATATATATATATATATATATATTATTTAATAATTTATTTAAATGGAAAGTTTAATTTTAAAATTAAAATTTAAAATTAATATTATCATATATTAGTTGTGAAAGTTTTTAAATAAATTAATTATCATTACTAAAAAATATTATTTTGATATGTTATTATTTTATTTATTATTATTTTTTTATTGATAGTAGAAGGAGTTTTAAAGGGTTTTGTAGGGTTTTGAAAGGTACCCCAAACCTTAGATCTAGTAATAACACATCAATAAATACTAAGGTAGATTTCACAAATCAAATCTTAAAATTTAATGAAGCAACCTCCTAAAAAATAAGTTGCATATTTTTATCAAGAAAATACAAGATATTTTCCCATGATTAAACCACCGCGTGCTTAAGAATCTAAAGCACCAGAGAAAAATAAAAAATAGTAGAATAAGAAAAATATTATTGGTTAAAACAAATTTACAAATAAAAAATAGCTCCACCATCATGACAACAATTTCATCCAACAAAGCATGTAATAGGACAACCTCTCATAACAACATCTAGTTTAATAAAACAACACTAGAAAATGCCATCCAACAAAGTCCATAATATATCAAAAAATAAGCCCACAGGGCTCACTTGTCTAGCCAATGGAAGATCCACTAGATGAAAAACATCATAAATAATCACCAAGAAACCCACATATCCTATTAGAGGAAACCACTCTCATGGAATTTGGAAAGAAAAATAGAAAATACCCATTGCAACATGTAAGAGAAAAAGGGAGTATCCCAAATAAAAATGTGAGTATTGGAACCCTAAGATCTGACTTGTCCACCATCTTGCCTCGATGAAAAAATATACATGAATAAAGCTAACCAAATAGAGCACACCATGGAGATAAAATAAAACCATATAAAAGAGGAGATCTATAATAGAGTGTCCCAATTATAGGAAAACCCTCCAACACAAAAATTTATGAAAGTAAAAATCATTAGAGTCCAATTGTAGCCTAGTCTAGTTGTCTATCCATAAACAAAGCTAGATGCTGAGGTTCCTTCAGTTGGCCCAACCTCCTTCCTCTAGCCCCCCTACAAGGTTTATAGGTGCCCAAATTTCCACCCCACGATCATACTTGTATATATAGTAAAAGCAACCAAACCGGAGATCCAAAAACTCAAAAAAAACCTAGATAGAAGACCACACCACAACATCACCAGATGTTAAGATCCTGTAGTAAACTTAACATTATTCTCCTCATCCCCTAACTAAGGTCCCAGCTACCCATTCTTCCTCTCAATAAGCCAGATATAGATGCAAATTCAACTACTAATCGAATTTACTGTCCAAAAGGGCATCTGGATGAATTTTGGATTGTCCCAAATAGAATGGTGGAAATGGTACAATTCTCTCTCTGTATTGATACAATGATTATGATGGTGGAATAGGGGTTTTAAAGGGTTCTTTAGAGTCTCTTTTTAGTTTTAGTTTTTAATTTTTTTATGCCAAATCTTCATAGGAACTCGTGGTATTTGTCTTTTCTACTACAATATATATTTGAGTGGACTTTGGTATCCAAAAAATGTAGTGCAACTCCAGCTATAGAAGCTTCTCCAATGTACCTATCTTCTACACACATAAAAAACAAATAGGGTTAATAGCACCTGCCAACCAATGATAAAAAATGATGTTGTAAAACCCTAACTGGATAATCATACAATATAGAAAACAAAAGTAAATAAACTTGAAAGCCTTACAAAGTAAATTTTATTGAATATACTATGTTATACTCTCAGCTCTATAAAAATGTAAGTGCACAGTGGTGGACTAGAAACTATAGGTACACAGTTGTGAAACCACAAATGCGTGATTCTGACTATGAAATTGCGGACTAGCGGTTTGGGCTGAAACACAAGTTGCTTTGAGAAATGAACTTTCAATATGTGGTGGTGTATGCCTTTAGCTCCTTTTTTTGTGGGGTAAGGGTATATTTATAAGCCCCTTAGGGTTTTGGATGGAATTGGGAGGTGGTAAGCTTGGATTTCCAAGTGGCCATTCTAGGCTACCAAATGCAGAGAACAATTATAGTGAGTCACTAAGTGTGCCTCACTTAACTGGGGTGATGTGGATGCAAGTGGAGTGGTATGTGGGATCCTACCCCATGTGAAGGGATAGGGGGACAAGGGTGGATGATATGTGGCATGGGTGTTGGGTGAAGTGTCTAGGACACATGTCCAATGGGTAGGTAGGGTATCCTAGGATGATTTTCTAGATTTAACAAATTTGGAAAATAGGATAATGTGTAGGGTTTTATATCCCTAAGTTGGAACTTAGGTATATAATTTATTATGCTATATTTTGAGGTGGGATGGCATATGTGGTTTTGTGGGTGCTAAATTTTGGTATCTTCAGTTACACCTTTTTGTATTATGTTGTGTGCAACACAATGTAGTGCAAAAACCAATGACACCTGATTTTATTTGGATGGAGACACAAAGAATGAATGACTTGTAAATTTTAATTTTGGCTTACCCCCTCAATTGGTGAATGGGTAAAGAATGAAAATACACGAAGCAATTGATCAAATGTAGATGATGAAATGATGTAGATGATTGATTTTTTTGATGTGATGACTAACTTGATACCCCAAGTTTTGGGATTGTTTGTATTTATACAAATTTGTTTTTAGTTCCTTGATGAGCAAAGTGTTGTGGTGAAATCATTAACCATATTTGTAAGATCGTCAGTCCTGCTACAATTAGTCACTCCTTGTGCATTGGAGTCAGTCCATTTAGACCTTGATACTTGAGTGGTTTTTTTATTGTACCAAAAATTGATTGTATTATTTTTTTCTTTGGACCTACAGAGAGGGGTTGAAGGATAACCTTGGAAAATTTAATTTAATGCAACCAAGCTCAATGATTGAGGTACCTAGTTGGTACAATGTGAATATGTGTCCTTATGGTGAGCTACCCATATGACCAGAGTGCATGGATTACCAGACATTATAACCGTTAGGTGTATAGGGTAATTCACTAGATACAAGGCTCACTAGATGATGTGATTGATGACGATGATGAAAAAGCAAGTGAGATTTTTTTGTTTTCTCTAATTCCAAAACCATGGGTGCATAGTTTTGCTAAGTCAGAACCATGTGTCTGTGTTTTTAGTCACAAACCGTGTGTCTAGGATTTTATGCACTCGACAAAATTTAGATGTGCAATTTCCATCGTAAACTATGGGTGTGTGGTTTTCTCCACAAAAGGTAGTTATAAATAGGCGTGTTGTCATTTTCATTCATTCAATTCTACTAGTTGGATTTAATTAATTTGATATAAGATATTAGTGAGATGGAGACTAGTGAGGGGAGTGGCAATGGTGGTAACGCACGTATGATTTTTGAGGTGGTTTTTGGAAGTGGAGGCTCAATTGGAGAAAAATTCGATGTGTGCTATGTGCAGGTAGGTCTTCGAGGCCCTTGTAGCTTATTACATATGTTTATTTATTTTATGTGTTTTTATTTGTTTATTTGTTTTTTTTTTCTTTTCATTTTTTTAAATCATTAAATGGAGATGCTAATTTTTTTTTTTTCAAAACATGCATGAATGTTTATTTGTGTGTGATATGTGGAATGTGATCTAGGATGCATGAATTTTTATTGTGTTTTTTTTACTACCACGCATGGGGTAGGTTAAATTATTATTTTTTTGATATGATGCATGTTTATTTTACTATGGTTATTCAATGCAATGTGATGTAGCCTAGAATATATATTGTTTTTATTTGTTTGATTTCCATTTTTTTACTACTGCGCATGGGGTAGGTTGAAAGTTTTTTTATCCTTGTTTCTATTTTATTTTTCTTTCTTTATGCACTGATGTTTCTTTTTTATTTTTCTTACAGGTGAATATTCTTGATTCCAAGCACATATGGAATCACACTATCTAGAAAGTGTGGAAGGCCCTTACAATTGATGATTGGGGGTTCCTTGAGGTAGTGGTCTTAGATGGTTATAGGTGGTAGTCTACTATTAGGGTAGACAAGGCACTTATTTTCTACTTTGGTTGAGATATGAGACCCAGATAAGGGTTAATTTTAACTTCCCATAGTGGATATTAGTATGACATTAGAGGATTTTTATTGCATATTTTGAGTGCATGTCAAAGGTCCACCAGTGATGGTGGATCATGACAAGCAGGAGGTACTCAGACCTATATTTGGTGAGTTATGGGATGTAGACTATAGCAAGGAAGGTATTTCCTACCTTGAATTGTTTAAGGCCAAGAGGTTGGGTGTAGTGCCTACCATTCTTATGTACATATTGAGCAATATTGTGTTGCCAAATAGGCCTAGCTATTCAAATTAACTGAATATCTATTGTTCTAAAATTGATGTTAGATTCATAGAGGTTGGCATGGATATCTAATCTTCTTTTCTAGGTTTACAATGAGTTGTATGATGTGAAGAGATAGGAACAAAAGACCCTTAGTTGAAGTTCGTTGCTTCAAATTTGGTCATAAGAGAATATTATTGTGGGTCACCATCTGGGAATTTCTTGTGAATGTGATCCTCTTGCTCCTGACACATATCAGTGGTTACTTAATGAGGAGCCTTCTCCCACGTGTCCTTTAGTTGAGGTTGCTACCTACATGGATAGTTTGAGTGAGTTGACTAGGTACTAGATGTTTTGATGCCCATGGAGGGGCCTGGATTTGGAGACTTATGTTGTAGATCTTCATCAAGTTCGATGAGGGTGATGGGTGATTGGCAACCAAACTTAAGAAATGGATTTCATCTAGTTCTATTTAGTGCAAATATAGTTTAGATTGGTGTAGGGTATTCCTTATGTGTTAGTGATATATAGGTAGTGGGGTTATGAGCTAGGCCTACCCTTGACTCCTAAATTTTAGATTGTGGATGATGCATCCAATAATCCAATCATCAAGGTACCTGATGTGGATGATATGGGTACTACTACAAATTTAGATGCTTGGTTTACTATGCAACCTTATTGGAGATTGAGTTAGGATATCGATGATGCAGATAGTGGGGATGAGACATAAACTAGGGATCAAGCCCTTAGGAAAGTGAAGCTCTACCAGGATAATGATGTTGGGATTCAATATATCATAGAGATGTAATAGCCTAAGGTGGATGTGGAGTATGAGGTTAGCGAGAAGAGATATGGTGGTGATGGTGATGGTGATGAGGGAGAGTAATAGGTTGGAATGGGAGAGGAGGATGTTCATCCTCACCATATAAAGGAGTAGTGGGACATACTCCAGCCTGAGTGAGATAGTCTAGATTTGAAGGTGACTCATCTAAAGGATGAGTTGGCTTGGTATTAGGGTGAGGTAGCTTAGATGTAGAGTGAATTGGATGGTCTACATGGTAGACCTAGTAGGATGACATCATGACTTGATATGTGGAGATCACAAGGCTATGGGGTGAGGTGACTCACTTGTATGGTGAGTTGTCTATGGTGTAGGTTGCATTAAGTGAGGGGGATGCTACAACTATGATTACCTCCCTTAGGGCATAAATATCTCAGTGAGTGGCTAACTAGGGTGCATATTTGAGGACCATCTATAGGTAGGGTGCATACATAGATATGCTAGAAAGTGTTTTGCATGAGTGCAAGATCCCTATACCTTTTCGTTCATCTTCATCAGTTTCAGGTGAGCGGTAAGATTTATCAAAACCAATAAAGGTAATTTTTTCTAAATAATCATTCAAAACCTCTTTGAATAATTATCAATAAGGCAACACTATTCGTTTAAATGGTTCAGAACTCTTTCAACAATGATCAATAAAGCAACATCATTCACTCAAATCATTCAAAAACTATTTAAACAATGATCAATAAAGCAACACCATATGTTCAAATGGTTCAAAATATCTTTGAACAACTATCAATAAAGCAACACCATTCATTCAAATGGTTCAAAATCTCTTTGAAAAATGATCAATAAAGAACACCATTCATTCAAATGGTCATAGTATAAGTATCATGGCCATAGTTTTAGGGATCATATATCCCATACAATTGAGTAAATAAACCAAGTTCTCAAAAGGTATGCTGACCATGAAGCTCAGTTTAATCAACTTTAGCTAGATAAAAAATGGTTGTATCTCTTAAATTGCTAGCATCAGCTAGAAAAACAAAGGATTGAACAAAAAATTCAAGAGACCTTGCACAATGGGGTTCCTACCCCAAATACATATAGACAGGGGTTCATCAGATATAACCCACTTTTAACCAATATAGGCTTCCTAGGTCTAATCAAATGGTGCCTCCTTGATCTTCTAGACCTAATCAGGACTTACCTCCTAGTCCAAACATAGATCACCTTCAACAAGCATTTATTCCTCCTTGTAGGTCCATTGATGAAACACCTTACAGGGCCTATGATGATTTGGAACCAGAAGAGGAATACCTAGAAGCACCTTATGGAGGTATGGTTGATGATAATCAACCATCATGCCATATACTTAAAATTCCTTGTCCCCAACTATGGAGCTATAGTAAAGAAGAGGAGATCAAATATTATGATGCGTATAGAGAATTGCTTGAGTGCATGGAAACCATAGAGAGAAAGATAGCTGAATATGGATAAGACAAATCTAATTTGCACTATTTGCATAGTCAACTGCTTCACCCATCTATACCTTCCAATCCATATCAAAAGCATTTTAAAATATCCAAGTTGGATAGAATTAAAGGAGAGGAAGATGCACACGAGCATGCCACTAAGTTCATTAATTAGTACTTGAGTATCCAAGAAAAGGATGATTTACTGCTTAGAACATTTTTATTATCCTCTTTGGCCCAACTGTAGAGTGGTATAATCAACTTCCAAGGCACAATGTCCATACCTTTGAACAATTTGTAGATGCAATCCTGGAATGTTTCACCTTCAATAATAAGATAAAACATACCTTAATAGAGCTGACGAGGTTAAAGTAATATGATGATGAGTCAATAACAAACTATAGTAATAGGTGGTGAATATTTCTTGCTAAGCTACCTTACTTATTACCAGTGTTTGAGGTGAATCATATGTTTTTAAAGAGTTATCTAAAGCCATTATCACTATTGCTATAACTCCAACAATATCAAACTCTTGAAGATGCTCTAGCATAGGCTAGAACCATAGAATAAATTAAAATTCAAAGGGGAGAATCACAAAACCCTGCAAGAAAGAGTGGACTAAGAACCCAAAGGGCAATCCAGCATAATAAAAACCAGTAGCAGTGAATCAAGTTAACATCAATATCCCAGGTCCTGTGCTACCAAAACCACCTCAAAAGAAAAATTATTAGGCCCAACCCCCTCTTGCAAGTTTTAACATCAACACTAAAGATAAATAGAGGCAAAATCATCAATTTACCCTAGGTAATAATTTACGCCCTTTACTAAGTTTATGGACTCACTATTTGATCGTCTATGTATGAAAAAAGTGATTACTTTACCAAAAATTATATTATACATCTAGAAGACCTATATTATACATACCATAGGAATATTTGACATGACTTGCCAACGTGCTATGGTTTCAAATACCTAGTACAAGATATGATCAAGAGGAATGACCTTTAGGTGGATAATCCTCTCATAATAAACAATAAATAAATGGGTGCTTTTAAAGACCCATTACCCACTCATGAGGTATAGGAAGCCCATGCTAAATAATTAAATTAGGTCTATGTGACACCCCCTCAATAAGGGATTATCGAGATGGTTAGCATTGTGATAAGAAATATATGCTACCCAAATCAAGTTCCACCACCTACAACTTCAAGTGATATTCCTTCATGTGGGATGTAAAACTATACCAAAATTATGCCATGTATTAGAGGGTGCAATGGACTATAATATATTTTTGTTTAGACCTTGGATTGGGGACATGAAGTACATCCCCTCTATTTCTCACCAATGTTTGAAGTATACTTATGAAGTTAAGTACACGTTGTCTCTACAAACCTTGAGTCTTTTAAATACTATAACTTGGTGCAGCATATCCCCGAGTTGAACTTACAATCGACTCATGTGGATTTCTAATAAAATACGTTCATTCAAGGTATTATTCCATCACCATCACCTTTCATTACTTCATTACCATCTTCTTATATACTATCATCATCATTGGCACCTTCAGAAACACCTTCGTCATCATCGAATCCTCCATAGAGGAACATGTTGAAGACATTGATTGATGAGATCCCTCCCATCATATTTACTATTTCTATGAAATATCTCATGAGGTAAGCGTTGATTCATCTCAAGCCTCAATTCCATTTCCTCCATATTCACCACCCCAGGTCATAGTCCATTTGGCCTATATAGGTTTAGGACAATACCTAGTGAGGAACATCACAACATTTCTAGCTATTGAGATAGTGTAAAATATGGGATGACATCATCTTCCCATAGGTACCATTATACCTCTAGAGATACCCCCCAATAAAATGAATTTCATATATAGGGGTATTGAATATGGAACATAATCATCTCCTCAACAAGAGGATGAAGAACCTTTCTCTAAGGATATTAATTACATGTCTAATATTGACTATGCATTGTGATATATCCATCACTACCGTTGGCATGGCTATGATTTGGGGTTATATGAACAAGTTACTTGTGTTCCTTTCTAGCCACAATATCAATTGCAATATGATAAATATGGTTTAGGATACAACAAGCCTGTGCCTTTCAACGTCCTCACCAAGATTTTAGAATGCCTAGGTATGAATTATAGGGATGAGCTTACACATGATACCTATGCTAATCATAATAATGTCCATTATTTAGGGGATTATTTTCCCATAAATATGATAAATCAAGGTATATCTCATGATTTCACCGAATATTAAGAAGAAAGTGAAGGACTGTATGCTCTTCTATCTGACATTAAGGAAGAGGATCAAGGTCCTCCTCAAGAATGGACAATGGATGATGAATTGGTTTACGGTGTAGTACCCATCAACTACCCTATTTTAGATGAGGAATACAAGCAAGTCATTCCATTATATGATGAAGAAGAATTCTACATATGTATGTTCCTAGTGCAACATCCCATATGGAGATAGCTTTTTCCACTCAAAGAGCAATCTCATTGCCTATCATATAGACCATAGCTGGTCATTCCACCTCCACTGCAACCACCCCGGTGAGTCTTGCTACAACCTGTTGTCCCTAGATACAATCACCCATCCAATGGATATCATTCATCTATAAACAAGATTTCCATAGATCTTACTACACCATTGTATGATCTGAATAACCCATCAAAGTCATTGCACCTTGACCTTGAGGAAATTGACTTTGATTGGGGAGACTATTCCTAGTCTCCATCAGAGTATTGGTCTTACGATGAAATATTACAACCATTTCATTTTTATCCAAGATCCACTCGAAATATATTTCACATTGAGGTTGAGCACGGATTCGCAATTGATGATGTAAATCCAGTCGACAATATTCATTTCATCCCCACTATACATTAGTTGGAAGAGGGATATTATATGTCAATTGAGCCAACAATTGATAGGGATATCGACATAGATCTTGATAATCCCCAATTCATCAAGCTAGGGGAAGGCTTATACCCTAATGAGTAATATTATTATAGATAACTATTAAAATAGAAGAAGTAAGCTTTTGCATGGTCTTATAAATTTATGCTAGTACTATATCCCAATTTAGTCATGCATAATATTACGATTGATCCAAATGCAAAACTCGTTGAGAAAAAGTTGTACAAAATACATCCAACAATTGCCTTAATGGTAAAAGATAAATTGCAAAAACTATTATAATTCAACTTCATTATATCATTTGATTATCCACCATGGGTTTCCAATATGGTACCTATCAACAAACTTGATAGAAAGATTCACATTTGCATTGATTTTAGATATCTAAATAAAGCGAGTCTTAAGGATGAGTTCTCATTGCCTAACATTGATACACTAGTGGATGCCACAGTAGGTAATGAGATGTTATCCCTAATTTATGGTTTCTCTAAATACAATCAAATTCACATTAATCCATAATACCAACTCAAAACGACGTTCAGAATACCTTGGGGAACATTTTGGTATAAGGTCATACCTTTTGGTATCAAAAACACTGGTACTACCTACCAATGAGCTATGACTTATATATTCTATGAATACATGAATAAAATTTTGGAAGATTACATAGATTACTTATTGGTTAAGTATTTACTTTGCCATGAGCACATTGATGTATTGTTAAAAGTTCTAGATCATCTCATTTAACATAATGTGAGGCTAAATTCCAAGAAGTGCATCTTTGTGTCACATATGAAAAACTCATGGGATTCATAGTCTCTAAACAAGGCATATAAGTTGAGCCAAATAAAGTTAAGGCAATTCTAGAAATACCTCCCCCCACTATTATCAAGCAACAACATAGTCTGCAAGAAAAGTTTGCATCTATCATGCGCTTCATAGCGTAATTATCAGATAAGTGTCAACTTATGAACAAGTTGTTACACAATGGGGTCACATTTAAATAATATGATGAGTGTCAAACCACATTTTATAAGATTAAAAAATATCTGGTTTCACTGCCAGTATTAGTGCCTCCCTAAATAGGAATGCTATTCTATCTATACATCTCAACTATTGAGATTGCGTTGGGCACCATGTTGGCCCAAAAGAATAAATTACACAAAGAATAGGATACATACTATATTAGTTCCACCTTGGTCAGGTATGAAATATATTATGCATATGTTGAGAAACTATTCTTAGCAGTGATATTCGTCACTAAAAAGCTATGCCATTATATGCTCAATCATAACACATATGTAGTATCAAAAAAGAATCCATTACGATACATGATGAATCAAACTTACCATAATAGTGGCACAAAGAAATGGATTATACTATTGATGGAATTTGATAAAAAAAATCAATTAAAGGTCATGTCATCACCGATCAACTCGTAGAGGCTCCCATTCAGGATAACAAACCTCTTAGTTTAAAGCTTCCCGATGATGGAATCTTGCAAATATCAGAATCACCTGATCTTGAAGATCCTAAAGCATGGGTTGATATTACTCTACTTTTGATGGATCTAAGTATGAGCAAGGGGGTGGCACATGAATTATGATTTTTACACTGAAAGGGGCTCTAATACCCTTGTAATTCAAACTAGATTTCCTATGCACCAATAATAATATCGAGAATGAAGCTCTTCTCATAGGCCTTCAAATGATAATCACCATGAAAATAACCAAGCTCAACATTTTAATTGATTTCTTGCTCATAAGGGAATATTGCAATGTAGATGCTCAATATTGCAAGCCTACAAATCCTTAGTGGATAAAATTTTGGTAAAATTTGAATGGTATGATATTGAGGCACTCCATCATTTATATAATCATTTTACAAACACAATGGCCTCCTTAGGGTCTTTCATCCCGTAGAATCCATCTGATGATATCACAACTATTCAAGTCAAAATACTATCACAATATTCCACTAAGTGTGAGGAGATTCACTCCATACCATAAGTCCACATTATTTAAATTGAACCTTTTCATGAGTGGTTCTCTCAAATTCACAATTGCTTGAATAATATCGCTTGGGGAAATTTATTCCCTCAAACTCCTTTTGATAGCATCACAATGCTATATTTACAAGTTCTCTCACAATCAGCATTCATGAGAGATGAACTACAAAAGGATCAAGTAATTCATGCAATTGAGGCTTCTTCAAATCAAGACTGGTCCATCCAGCTAAAATATTACCTAAAGCTTGCTAATATCCCTTCTAGATTTTTGCAATATGCAAAACACTAATTCAATCAAAAACAAAAAAATGTCTTACTTGGAGACATATTGTATCATAAAAGTTATGATGGTATCCTCCTTTGTTGCTAAGGACCTCAATAGTTAGTTTGGGTAATCACTCAAGCGCATGATGATACATGTGGTGGCCATTTGAATAGCATGGCCATCACAAAGTGCATTCTTTGCATGGGCTATTATTAGACAATTTTAGAGTAAGATTGTTGCACTTATGGTAAGAAGTGTATCAAGTGTCAATAAAATGCTAATTTGACACATGTACCTTCTCAGAACTTACAACCAATTCAATCAGTTTGGTTGTTTTCACAATGGGGGTTTGACTTAATTGAAAAAATCTCACCCACTTCCTCAAGTCATCATACGTTCATCATTATAGCCACCGAGTACTTCACAAAATGGGTGGAAGTGATTCCCTTAATACTACGATTGGACCTCACATTTTGTATTTCATGTTACATAATATCATTTGTTATTTTAGTATCCCATATAAAATTGAAAGCACAAGGATACGAAAAAAAAAATGAAAGTGCCCAATATGATGCTTATAAAATCAAACTTAACGCTTATAGCCTATGTATTGCAAAGTGCATAAAATAAAGAGCATAGAAGAATTGACACAAGATGAAAGCAATATAAAATACGACCCTTTTTATTGATATGCTTTTCAGAGTTGTGTTACAATACATCTCCTTCCTTTTTAGGGGATAGGAGCGTCAAATAAGTTTCTTATCGCATCTATAAACAACAATCCTTCTTCCGTGTGCCCACATATAAGATGGGTGGACCAAAACATCACTACCACTTGTGTGTATGATTTTTCACTCCTTCCTGCTCTTCTGATGTCAAAAACCTATGTTCAAAAAAACAAAAAATATTAATAGCACCTGCGGGCAGAATAAAACATGTATTTCCCAAAGCCTAATGTTAGTATATGCGTGAAAATATTAAAACGATGATCAACTGATATCAGATTGACCTAAAATTTTAATAGAAGCACAAATATGTTATTAGGAAGCCATTGCAAAAAGAACAGTCTAGAAAATCCTCACAGATTTGTATTCGCTCTAGGGTGGGACGAATAGACCTGCAATAACCTATCAAAAAGCACCCTCTTCAATGTCCTATCCCGGAAGCTCCAAATGACCTGAAAACTTGGGTTTAACTAATTGGGGGTGTTTGGGGAAGACCCATAAGGTCATATTTCTCCAATTTTACCCTTATAACCCAGACTTTGTTGGTGCCATCTGCAAGTTAGTAAAGGTAGGAAATGACAAAAACCTGATCAAAATTGCTCAGAATGAAATGAAATTTGAAATGTAACCTATTTAAACTATTTAGAATAAAATGAAAAAGAAAAACCAAAGAAATATATCACATATTTATATTCATCCTATGGTGGGGCAAATAGGACTGTGACAGTTTGGGGAGCACCCGGGGGCAGGACGCCCACCGTTTGGGACACTATTTCAGCACAAATCCACTTGGGATGCGTCCAAAACTACTTATGGGGTTTCTTCAACAAATTTTGTGGATTGTTGTTGTCAAAAATTGGGTTTTGGGTCTAAATTTGTGTTTCCAATACTCACCCAATAACCTCCCTTTTGAATGAGAGATTAAGGATGTGAAAGCACAAATCGCAAGTAGGTATGTAAATTGGCAGCACTTCATTGCTCAAATGCTCCTTCTCTGCATCTCTTTTGGGTGGGAAAACTCCCCAATTTATAGACCTTAGGGTCTCCTTGTTTAAATTGCGCATGCGAGGGCGCCACTTGAGTTAACTGTCCTATTTTCAGAGAAAATCTAGTTCCCTAATTTAGAATCTCCTTGCATGAGGTCTCTAAAATAAATACATGCATGACTGAAGTCTCTCTTATTGAATAAAATCTATTCCTCACAATTACATGGCCTGAAGCCTCAGTTAACTGGCAAAGTTGCTGAGGTTTGACTTTTTTTGCCAGTCAAACCTTCTATTCGCCTCACCCTGGGGTGAATGATGATATTCGTCATTGGGTGGGACAAATGCCAATTTTTATTCATCTCGGGGTGAGACGAGCAAAGAGCAAGGTGCCAAAAAGATGCCAAATTGACCTTTGACCTTCCAAACTGCTTTTGGGAGTGGTTAGGACCACTGTTTAACCTCTAGGGTCTGCCCTGGGGGTTGTTTGTGTCAATGCGATCATCACTTGTTGTCACATAATCAGATTGGTGCTGTTTTGGTGTCTACAAAATTAATTTTAGATAATGGGCCACCTTTCAAGAATAAGGATGTGCACACTTTAAAAAATAAATATAACATCTAGCATAACTTTTATACACCCTATTATTCATAAGCTAACAGAAAATTTGAGGCGTCAAACAAAATAGTAATTGCAATCTTAAAGAAAATTGTTAAGGATAATCACAAATATTGGCATAATCAATTACCTCTTGCCCATTTGGCCTATCACACTAGTATTCGAACACCCACTGGGGAAACTCCATTTTCACTAGTGTATGGTGTTGAGGTTATCAAACCTTTAGAGCTAGAAATCCTATCGTTGCACATATCCACACAAGAGTTCATCAATGACAACATCATGCGATAGACTCACCTAGACTAATTAACCATACTTGATGAACTACACGATAATGCTCTTGAGCACCTATGTGTTTATAAATATTGTCTTAAGAGATCCTATAGCATGAAATTCCATCATAGAGACTTTCAGGTTGGTGACCTTGTTCTAAAAGATAACCAACAAAATTCTAACTTTTTGCCCCATCTACGAGAAAATTTTATGGTAAACTGGTTAGGTTCATACATTATCACTACTTAGATTGGACCTAGAACTTATCACCTAGCTTCCATTGAAATATGTGAGGAGCCTGAACCCTTGAATGTTCTTCACCTATGACCGTTTCACATATAAAGTATTGTGACCTCACCAAAATGCTCCAAAGGTATGTATAAACTCTTTGGTCATCCCAAAATGCTCCAAAGGTATCTATAAACCTATTGGTCATCCCAAAATTCTCAAAATGTATCTATAAACCCTTTAGTCATCCAAAATACTTAAAATGTATCTATAAAGTCTTTGGTCACCCCCAAAATTCTCCAATGGTATTTATAAGATATTTGGCCACCCCAAAATACTCCAAAGGTATCAATCAGCTCTTTGGTCCCCCCAAAATGCTCCAAAGATATCTATAAGCTCTTTGGTCACCCAAAACACTCCAAAGATATCTATAAACTCTTTGGTCACCCCAAAATGATCCAAAGATATCTATAAGCCCTTTCATCACCCCAAAATACTCCAAAGGCATCTATAAGCCTTTTGGCCACCCCAAAAAAACCCAAAGGTATATATAAACCCTTTGGTCACCCCAAAATGCTCCAAAGGCATCTATAAATCCTTTCATCACCAAAAATACTCCAAAGGTATCTATAAACCCTTTGGTCACCCCCAAAATCCTCCAAAGGCATCTATAAGCCCTTTTTGTCACCCCAAAACACTCTAAAGTTATCTATAAATCCTTTGGTCACCCCAAAATGCTCTAAAGGTATCTATAAACCCTTTGGTCACCCCAAAACACTCCAAAGGTATATTTAAAATCTTTGGTCACCTGAAATGCTCTAAAGGTATTTATATAACCTTTGGTCACCCAAAATACTCCAAAGGTATCTATAAACCCTTTGGTCACCCAAAAAACCTCAATGACATCCATTAAGGCCATTGGTCAAATATGTATATATTAATAAAAATTCAAAAACATAATTAAAAAAAATAGTGTATTACATTGCATTTCATATTGCTGCATTATACAATCACTTGCATTAGGCATACCTATCATTGCATTTTCCATTATAGAGTGGATTATATAGGTCTAGCACCATATTTATCCACTAGTTATTAATACTCGTATACATTTCAATTATCATATTCATTTACATTTTCCACCTTTCATATGTGTGTTTGTTTCCCTTCACCTAGTCATTTGTTACAAGGTGTCATTATGGTTTTTGGTCACTCAACCTTCTCTAGTTTTCGTTTTCAGATTTTATAGAAATCTATCATGATTTTTAGAAGGTAGAGGCCTGGTTTTATTATACCTTGGATATGTCATAATCCCAAACATGTTTTTACACTAATAAATCTAAGTTTTACACAAGGAAATATGAAACCTATAAAGTGTTCCATGTTACCCTAAGTGAAAAGTTTATCTCGCTCATCCCCCTGTGTGGATGGTTCAAAAATTCTAATAATTGACAAAAGGAAAAGCTCCTCATTACCCAAAATAATAAAAATCCCTTGCTTCACATAAAATTGAGACAAGTATCCAAAGAAAATAATAAACAATGGTGGTTACAACATAATAATATTTAAAAAAAAAATGGTTTTCACCATTAACAAAAGTATAAAGTAAAATAAACCATGGTTCTCACCACTACAAAAATACCTTCCTCACAAAAATAAAAATGAGCAAATCCCTAGATAAAATCAAAGATAAAAGAAAATAAAGGAGTATTGAACTTGAATCCCTAGAATTCTAAGTATTTGACAACCACAAGATGATCCTCATTATAGGTTGGGTGGCATCAAGCCCGCCTATAAATGGTGGTATCCTTACGCATGATGATATTTCTATCATATAAGCAACTTGATTTTGTACAGACTAATGTTTGCATACAGATGAGCTAGCTTTTCATAGCCTGTATTACCTAGTGGTCTAATCCAACTATATAAAAAACTTAGGATAATGATACTCGTAGGGTGATCTTCAATATAGATGGGCTGCATAAATCCTATTTGGTACTGGTGTAACTTTATGTGATATCATAAAAATGAATTCATATGCACACATAGGTATATTGAATATCTTGTTCATTCTAGTAGATTTATATGTTGCCAAAAAGTCTTGCATAGTTAATATACAACGTTTGACTAGATAACTAGTGTTTGAGTCTCATGAAAATATCAAAGATATTATATAACATCATATTATGCATTCCATTCCATATCATTTTATCACATGTTTGTCAATTTACATTTTCACAATCCATTACATAATATCATGATAAAAGTGAAAATAAATAGATGAAGTTTATACAGTATATGGTGCTAGCATCTAGTGTGTCAAATAGTAGTCATAATTCATCATACATATTAACAAAGAATCAATTTCATTATGAAAACATTCATGTACATATCATCAATCACATCACAATACAATACATGCATCCATAAAAGCATCAGTAAAGCAAACATAAGTATTGCATACATTTAATAAAGAAGTAATGAAACACATGATGACAAAAAAAAACTCATATATACGTATATGTGGGATAAAAAATACATCATAATCTATAATTTACCTGTAGACTACAATAAAGTGGGTCCTTAGACATCATACTGCAAAAAATGTAAAAAGAACCACAGAGTCTTAAAAGTTATGGTCATGCAGGATCGACACCATGACTCTCACCCCCACCCTCATTTGGTGCTCATCAAGAGCTCCTATATATGCTCTCCCTTGTCCTATATACTCTTCTCATATATCTAGGTGCCATCATCCTAGCCAATGACTATCCTGTACCACTCCTCCTACTTTGTTAGGAACCACTAGCAGAAGAGCGAGCTGGTAAGTGCCCTCTAAGGCACGCTATCCCATACTCCAAATCCTATGTGTAGGTAGTGTCATATCAATAATGAGCTTAGTTCTTTCTCATTAAGGTTTAGATATGTATCACCTCCTCCTGTAGTCTAGCCATACTATCACATCTAGATCCCATATAGCTAGGGCTCTCTGATACAACTTGTGCTCAAAGAGTAGCTAAATCTACTACTTGCCTATCAATATTAGCCTATGTAGTCTACACTTGTACATATAGGAGAGCCCTCTCCTATTAATACTCTCATATACCTCTGATTATCTCACCCTATAGCTTAGCAATAATCGTACCTCATATGGCCAACTATGTCTACACATGCTGCTCATCAAAGTCATCCTTAGCATAGTCATCCTACAGATCCTCCATATCTAGGATATCTATCCACTCATCATCTACCCGACGATACACATATCCCTCACCTAGGTCTAGCTCCTCCTCATCTCGATCATCATAATGACCCTCATATATAGCCTCCCCATGAGCCTCCTCTATCATCATAGTTGTACCACCCCGTACAGGTCCATCACCCCACAACTGGCGCATCACCTACAAAGAGTTATACTCTACTATGGTCCTTGCATAATCTACCTCAACAACTTCCTCCATAGGTTTTACCTCCTCTCACACTATCTCAACTATAGGCTAAGTAAGTATCCTCTAATCCCTACAATGGTAATAGATCACTGGCTCGCTAGGTACTATAAATAAAGCACAATTCCATGCAGGAATTACTCACTCAATACCATGTCTATATATGAATTTTGTGCACTCGATCATATAGTAAATACTCTAACTTAATCCCACGTCTACCAACTAACCATATTCCTTGCCTCACCCAACAAATATGTGCCTCAACCTCAGGCCATGTTGCAAAATCCTTTGAGGATCTCCAAGTAACCTCCTCTACCCTAAGCATGCAAATTACTATGCATAATGATCAATCATGCCTGCATAGGGATGGCTCTGACCCCTCTCTTGGTATCACTACCATAGGATCCCATTATTTATATCCACATTTACAAGCTATGCATGTGTCATCCAAGGTAGTCCCTATGGTTGATCCACAACAATATGTTGCCATCCCCACACCTATAGTATAAAATTGCATCTCAAGCCATTTTGCCTATGATAATAGATCTCATATATCGTCATAAAGCTATGCCAACAATATCATACCCCAAGCTATCACTAATGACCTCTCTATGGTGCACTCCACAAGTAAAAATGCCAACTCCAAAAGGTTCCAATGGAACCTATCTCCTAATTAGTCTAGTAGCAACATGTTGGAGACTAGTGTCATTAGTAAGGTGTTATCATAATTAAAACATTTACCTCATACCATAGCTCCACTAATATACCTTCGCTAGGCAAGTATCGTACTGCCTTGTGCCAATCCTCTACAAAGTATATCTACAAAATCGTATCTAATAGGGAATGACACACAATGTTTCTAATTTACTATGGATAATATTTTCTACATGTTATAGTTTCTATTTTACATTGGATAAGATTTTTGACAGCTATGTTCTTATCTAATATCCTACTATATGTACCTATTTAAAGGTCTTTTATGCATAAAACAAAGTAGTTCTTTTGAGTGCATTCTTCTTTGTTTTAGGTGTCATCTTCTGGTGGATTATCCACATCAGTATCTCTAAGATCTTGATGAGTACATACAATCAGATGCCTCTTATCAAAATGTGCAAAATTAGGTAGATTTCCTCTAACATCATTATCATATCTCTAGTTGGTAATTGGAAGGCATTGGTGTGAGAGTCCCATAGATCTATCAAAATGATTAGGTAGGATCTGTCCCCATAAACTAGCTCTAACTATATCACTTGCTTAATACTAATGGTATCAAGCCATTACCAATAATCCTATATCAATATGTACCTGGTAGTATGAAAAGGGTTGGAACTCAACATCGACTCTTGATCACCTAACAAATCCAAGCAATCTTAACCAAGATGTAGTAAAAATACCTCAAAATTACCTAAAAATAGCAAAATAGCCTAAAATAAGGACCTTTTGTCCCCAAATTTATGGTCATCCCACCCAATAAAATCCCCCAAATTGGTATCCATCCCACTTAAGGATGGCCACTAGTGGCCATACCACCCAGGGACGGCCCCAAAAAATGCTAAAAAGGGCCTTCCTAGCCCCAAAAAAACAACATAAAACAACATAAAAAAATAAAAAATATGGAATAAAATTGCACAAAAACTATAAATAAAGCATAAATTCCTATATATTAGCACTATTGAGTTTCCTTAACCAATATTTAGTGTTTTCTGTTTGAAAATGCACAAATAATTACATTTTCAAGTTCAATAAAGTATATGAGCAAATTCAACCCTTACTTGTCTTGCACTGACTCCATCTCTCATTGAGTCCTACGGCTAAATCATGGTTATTATTGGATAGTATTAGTAGTACTCTACTTCAATAAACCAATGTCCTACTCCTCACCTCTCATTTTACTAAGCTAGAAGTGTGCAAATGAGAAATTTTTGTCCATTTTGGACTTATAAAGGCCTACAATGAGTAGTGGTCATCCTAGTGTGGGATGGCATGAAAATTGGGAAAATTTCCCACCCTAGGATGATAATAAAATTTTAAGCCATCCCACCCTTGAATGGACACAAAAAAATCGTACAAAAACAGTTAAAAAATAAGGAAAATGGCCTAAAAACCACCAAAAATAGGTCAAAATTGATGAAATTCACAAAGGATAAAAATTGAACACAATTTGCTCATGTATTAATTGAAAATTCTCTACCTCAATACCAAAGAAGGCCATTTTGGTTGGACCACTCAACGGTAATGAAGTATTTAGTTCTATTCTACCATGAAATATCAACAAAACCATCAAAAGCCTCACAAAATTGATAAATATTACAATGGATAAAACTGAAGGAATCATAATTTAGTCATATGGTTTAAGTTAATCATCACTTTCATCATTATTCATGCCCTCATTGACTCATTTCTTGAGGGGGTAGTCATAATAACTAATTTTTAATCAAAATCAACACTCAAACACTCAAAAGTGCAACTTGCATACATTCAAAAGAATCATTGTCAATGACAAATTTCAAGCCCATGCTAGGGAAAGTAATGTAGCACAAATTCAAAATAAAATCTTGGTATACTTGAAGCCTTGGTAAAGGTATTCCAAAATAGGTAAAATAAAGAACCAAGACCAAGTATACCCTAAGCTCCAAGCCTATCATTACAGGGTGGTTGAAAGTTATACCAAAATAAATCCTTCAATTATGTCAAAAGCAAGGATTTCAAGAATGTATTCTCTTTCCAAAATGGAGGTATATAAAGTTGGTTAGTTCACTAAATAAACTTAATAATTTTATTATTTAGTCATCAATTTTTTCTTCGTGTTCTATTTCACACAACTCATCTCAAAAAGGGGCATCTATAGACACTAAAATTGTGTAAATTGGATAATATTGTGATGACACCAATATTATCGATACCATGTGGTCCCATTGGGCAACCTTCAAGGGTTAATTACGGGTCCTAATCACTCCTGGGAAGGTTCACCAACTTTTGAGAGTTTTTGGGCCATGTAGACATGGTCATCCCACCTGAGGACAACCATAGTTCATGGTCGTCCTACCTAGGGATGACCACAAGCAATCATCCTTGGGTGGGATGGCCATGGTCTAGACCCCTAAAAAATTCAAGGGTGGGATAAATTAAAATCAATTTCTGCCATTTATCCTACCAAATAACTTATGATGGATTGGGATACTATCTAGACCAGTACAAACTGCAAATTGGAGGTATCCTCCACCCAATGCATGGCAAAGGCGTTGACAAGTGGTGGCACCTACCTTGCATGCTCCAATTTGTCCCTTTACCCATTTGGACATATTGGGATATAAATTGGAGTGTTTGTTAGAATATTTAGCATATATTATATTACATTAATGTAGTTAACAACATTATAGGAGTGGTTCGTAGTTTTCTTTATTCAGTTTATGAACCACCCAGCTTGGAAACTGCCTCAACGGAGTTTATGTAAATCTTATATATTTTCCAGGAATATGAAGAGCAAGGTAATGATTCAGTTTCTAATATGGCATCAGAGCATTGAATGATTTTTGGGCAATGTGAATTTTTATGGGCAATGTGCTATTCAGGCACTCCATTACTAGATTCACTCCATTACCAGACGATGCATTCACGCTGAAGACTACAATTCGAAAGCACTGACATGATAGGGGTCAGTTATTCTTTTTTTTGCGCTTCAAATAGCGTGGAGGAGCTTTCATAGTGGAGGTGGTGCCACACAGCTTGCATTGTCATCGTCTTCATTGCCGGTAATATCAACGGTGGCAGTTTTGACGGCCAAAAAAACCTTGGATTCTCACCAAAACCCCGAGCGATTCATGTAGTCTCAAATACGGCCGTGTTTCAAGAAATCAGGCGACGAGAAAGACCTGCAACCATATGCAGGGAGACCTGTTGTCTTCGGTTCCCGGGTCGGCTCAACTCAGATCTGAGGAAGCAAGCTGACGGTGAATCTGATCTCCTTTCCCGGCCTGCACTCGCGTGGGTTCCATCAATTCTTCATGGTGGGATTCGCTCCGGTGACATCACGTGGGTCCCAAAACACGGGATGATGAAATCGTGAAAATAGTCGTCTTCAGTCGAAAATCAAACACGGGATGATGAAACCGTGAAAACAGTCGTCTTCAGCCAAAAATCGATGCACAACGCTTGCGAGCAGGAGAAGCCATGATGGACATTAGGCTGCATGCTCAACCACGTCGAGGTCGATTGCAGTTCTGGTAATGGAGCAAACGCATCGGAGCTTGACAGTGGCCACGATGGTTCTACTGGTGAGTGCTTAAGTCTTTTGCCATGGGGAGGTTGGGGTTTCAAACCTCTTCGAGTTGCTGACAAGATGACGCCCGAGGAGGGCATTTTGATGCCCCATCGATCCTGTTGACACCTCGAGGGCCCGGTGATGCCCAAGGAGGGCATTTTGACGCCCCGAGGGTCTTGTTGATGCCTCGTCGAGTATTTTGATGCCCCAAGAAGTTTTGGTGACACATTTGTTTTTGTTGTCATTGCTTTTAATACATGTCAATTGCTTATTTTTCTTTCAAAAGCAATTGTTTTAAGGCATTATACTCTATTTTGCCCTCACTTCTTACAAGATAGAGGGGGGAATTCAAAATTTTTCAAACCCTCAGAAAAATACTTAGATAGCAACTCAAAGGTGCATTTTCGATTTTACTCGACACCTTCTTTTGTCAACATTGGGTGCATTTTCGGTTGAACCCAACACCTATGTGAGAAGCATTTTGTGAGCATGCTTGTTTGATTATTGCATTTTTTTTTTGCAATTAAAAATCATCTACATCAAAGCATCCACTACTTCTCTCAGCACATGTTGCACAGGTTCTCCAAAAGTAGTTATCTCTTTGCACAGGGATCTTCATTGATCATCTACTTGATGTTCTCTCACCAACACTACTTTTCTCCTAGTTTTGTTTTTTGACTTAATTACCTCCAACTGATTATTCTTCTTCTGAAGATTCTCAGGCAGGTGTCATTAACATATCTTTGCATGAAATTTTTATCCCCATTGCTATTGTGTTTAGGCGTAAATCCTGACGAAAGTCTTGGACTCCAAAGTGTTTAGGGGAAGTTACGCCCCACGCATGCAGATTCATGTCTTTCTAAGGTAGGTGCCATCAACAAAGCAATCCTTTTCGCATACTGCCTATGTTCCATGTACCGTTATGATCTTTATAATACCTATAGTCTCCCTCACGTAAGGGCGGGTATTGTTTTGATTCAATTCAGGTATAACTGGCCTGGCAACGGTATATCGAAAAGGGGACCATTTGGTGCTATAAGGAACCCTAAACAATGGCTACAGTGCAAAGTATCTTTAAGATGCCCAATTGCTCAAAGGCACCAATTTTGTGCCATGGAAGCATAAAATGAAAGCCATTCTTCAAGTCAAAAAATTATGGGATGTCGTCAGTGGCACTACCTCTCGTCCCACCATAGCAGGGACAAATCAAGATACATTTGATGATCAAGATAGGAAAGGCCTTATGTTTTTGTTACTTGCCATAACATATGAGGTTCAACCTCATATTTGTGATGCCACGACCAGTAAAGATGCTTGGGAAGCATTAATTATTATGTATGAAGGAAAGAATAATTCCACTATCCTTCACCTACAAACCCAGCTTCACAATCTCAATATGAATTCAGGGGAAACTATTGAATTGTTTCTCTGCAAAGTGGAAAAATTGAAAGCTAAAATCAATACTATGGGAAGACCCATAGATGATGATCTTTAGACATCTGTTATTTTGAGGGCACTCCCACTATCTTACAAAAGTTTTATCACTTCACTCAATGTTTCTGGCATAAAATTAACTTTTGTTGAATTGGTTAATTTACTTCAAACTAAAGAAGCCAATCAAGTACAGAATGATGAGGAACTTGCCACTGCTCTTTCCACCCATCAAAAGGGTCACAAGCAAGTATAGTTGTAGAAGGGAGGGTCTTCTTCCAAAGGCAAAGGCAAGCCCAATCTCCAACGAGATAAATATTGCAAGATCTGTGATATGAACAATCATGATACCAACAGGTGTTGGTTCAAAAACAAACAATGAGAATGATCCCTCACAAAATAAAAAAGGCAAGGGGAAGCAAAAATATCCCCAACATCGCAAACAACAAAAGGATCATGTTGTTTATGCAGATTCCCATTCAGATGATTCTAATTCATCTTTAGATAATGACTCCAAAAGAGCACACAAGATGCTCATGACCCATACTGCCTCCTCCAAATCAGATGTTGTATGGTATATTGATTTTGGAGCAAGCAAACATATGACTAGGAACAATTCCTGGTTTCAAACCTTTCACGCAAGAGAAGGCAAACTTTTCACTATTGCAGACAATCAAGTCTATCAAGTACAAGGTGAAGGGGATGTTACAGTCACACTCCCTAATGGTGACTGTGCCATAGAGAAGGTTCTCTATGTTCTTGGCCTTGCCAAAAATCTATTATCTATTCCACAGATGCTAGATAGAAATATGGATATTGTTTTTCAAGTTAAAAAAGGAAAAAATAGATGTTTCATCAGTCACCAAGATCACAACATTGCCACTGGCTCCTAAAAACATGGATTATTCATCTTGGATACAGTTTCCACATCCCATACTGCCCTCATTGCCACTACAACAAAAGCTAATTCCTTATGGCATAAAAGATATGGGCACCTCAGTTTCGGGTATTTACTCGAATTAAGCAAATATGACATGGTCAAAGGGCTTCCTCAGCTTTCATCCATTCTTCTAGTGTGCTCAGATTGTCTAGCAGGGAAACAACATTGAGTTCCATTTGAGACAAGTTCTTCTCGCTCTAAGAAACCCTTGGAGTTAATCCATGCAAATCTATGCGATCCTTTTCGAACCAGTCATGGTGGAAAGAGGTATTTTCAGCTATTTGTTGATGACTACTCCCACAAAATATGGGTCTCCTTCTTTGCACTCAAGTCAGAAGCTCTTCTCTACTTTCGTCAGTTCAAGAGACAATTTGAGAAAGAAACAAGTTGTTCCATCAAAACCCTCCACTCAGATCAAGGGGGGGAATACACTTCCAAGGAATTTTTAGCATTTTTGGAAAAACATGGGATCAAGAGACAACTCACTACAGCATATACACCGCAGCAAAATGGAGTTGCAGAAAGAAAAAATTGCTCCATAGTAGAAATGAGTCGGTGTATGTTAAAAGGAGAAAACTTAGAAAAACAATATTGGGCAGAAGCAGTAAACACATCTTACCTACTAAATAGAGCACCTACAAGGTCTCTACAAGGAAAAACTCTACAAGAAGCCTGGAGTGGTAAGAAACCCTCAATTTCTCATCTAAAAATTTTTGGATGCCAAGCTTTTATGCATATTCCTAAACAAAAAAGAAGGAAACTAGATGAGAAAACTCAAAAATGTATATTTCTTGGTTATGATGAGTATTCAAAAGGATATCGGTTGATTGATCCTATAACCAAGAAAACACACATCAGCAGAGATGTAGTATTTGATGAAAATTTCACATCAAATAACACACTTGTATACCTTAAGGAAGATGAACCTAAGAAAGAAGCGACACCTCCTCGGAAGAAGGTTCTTAAATGGTATACTAGTACATTGCAAGATTCAAAATTGACATCACTTCCAGATCTAACTCTAGATCAACTCGCTACTCGCAGTATGACTCAACACAAAAGAACAGATGATGCAACATCAGTAACAGATGTTGATGACCTTTGTCAACATTTTGATGATTTATCTGTGAATGTAGAAGAAGATGAGGATATAGATATGGAAGATGAAAAAGTCTATCTAACAATACTAGATGAAAAAGAACCCACATTCGTCTCAGATGCACTCAGTAAAGATCAATGGAAAACTGCTATGGATGCAGAACATACATCTCTAATGAAAAATCAAACTTGGAAGTTAGTGACTTTGCCTTTAGGAAATAAACCCATTGGTTGCAAATGGGTATTCAAGATCAAATATAAGGCAAATGGTGCAATATATAAATATAAATCCTGACTTGTTGCAAAGGGCTATGCACAAAAAGAAGGCATAGACTATGAAGAGACATTTGCTCCTACTGCTAAAATGACCACTATTCAAGTTATGTGTGCAATTGCAGCTCAATTTGGTTGGCAGCTACATCAGATGGATGTAAAGAGTACTTTATTAAATGGTGACCTATAAGAAGAAGTCTATATGACTCAACCTGAAGGTTTTGTAGTTCAAGGGCAAGACCAGAAAGTCTGTAAGCTGATCAAATCTCTATATGGACTTAAACAAGCTCCTCGAGCTTGGTATATAAAAATTGATAGTCACCTAGTGCAACATGGATTTAGAAGAAGTCTTGCAGATCCTAATCTATATATCAAGAACAATGGTTCTAAAATAGTAATTCTAGTACTATATGTGGATGATCTGATCATAACAGGCAGTTCAAAGAGTATGATCAAAATAGTAAAGAAAGATCTCAATACCTCTTTTGAAATGATAGATCTTGGACTTCTCCACTATTGTCTTGGTCTAGAAGTAACTCAATACAAGCATTGCATACAAGTTACTCAAAAGAAATATGCCAAGACTCTAATTGATAAGTATCGGATGATTGACTGCAAGCCCAAAGCCACACCAATGGAAGCAGGACTTAAGTTATCCCGATTCGATGAATCTCCTAAAATAGATAGTACTCTCTATCGTTAGCTGATTGGGAGTCTCATCTATCTCACAAACACTAGGCTAGATCTTAGTTTTGCTGTGGGTTATCTTTCACGATTCATGGAAGATCCTAAAGTTAGCCACTGGAAAGCAACAAAAAGAGTTCTTCACTATGTCCGTGGTACGACATATATCGGCCTGGAATACAAAAAGAACAAGTTCTATCTTCAAGGGTACATGGACTCTAATTATGCTGGATCCATAGATGACCGAAAATCAACTGCAGGTTATGTTTTTCACCTTGGATCTAGTCCTGTCTCTTGGCATAGCAAGAAGCAACATGTTGTTGCTATCTCTTCTACTGAGGCAGAATATCGAGCAGCTAGTGGAGCAGTCTGCGAGATCATATGGTTACGTCGCATCCTCACAAATATGGGCCTTCCAAAGAAACTTCCTTTATATTTATTTTGCGACAATCAAGGTGTTATGAATCTTGTCAAGAATCCTATATTTCATGATCGCACCAAACACATTGACACTAGGTGTCATTTCATTTGAAATGAGGTTCCAAAGCATCATATCCAGCTCCACTACATTCCCATAAATGAGCAAATAGCGGACATCTTCACCAAAGCGCTTGCTCGAGTCAAATTTGAATTGTTTCGCAATGCTATGTGTAGTCAACATTAATGTAATAAGGGGGGATGTTAGAATATTTAGCATATATTATATTACATTAATGTAGTTGACAGCATTATAGGAGTGATTCGTAGTTTTCTTTATTCAGTTTATGGACCACCCAGCTTGGAAACTGCCTCAACGGAGTTTATGTAAATCTTATATATTTTCCAGGAATATGAAGAGCAAGGTAATGATTCAGTTTCTAATAGTGTTTCCCCTCAATTTGAAAGAGATTTATTTATAAATATTCACCACGAACTGCTACCGAGATTCACTCTCACCTTTTGCCCTCATATTTGCCCTTGGAATATTCATCAATCGAAGGAGTTTTAAGGTATCCCAAAATACACACATCCCTTCCAAAACACACTAATTATTGTGAATCAAATTACCAAATTTAACGAAAACATCCCTATGAGTATTCTAGACCAGATCCAAGTGGAATTGGTGATAAAAACCACCTTGTTTTGTGGCCATCCCCACCTGATATGGTTAATATTCCCAAATGGATCACCCTGGGATGGCAATGAATTGGCATACAATTTTGAATCAATTTTAGTTTAGATCAATTTTAGAGTAGTTTATAAGCATTATATTTGAATTTGGTAAATTTTGGAGTAGTTTTGGATCTTTAATTAGGGTTTTTTTTTATGATAGTCCTAATTGGCCCACCTAGGGATGACCATAGATTTTGCTCATAATTTCATTTCAATTTCTACATAGATCATTACAAAAGTAGATAATATACATCATGTTAATTTTTGGTATCATTTGGAGTAGTTTTAGATTATCTATTGCACTTTTTATAGCCTATGTTGCATGCATTTCATGGATATTAGCTTAATATACACATGCTATTAACCATTTTCAATTTATTTTTTGTAGGTACAAGTATTCCAGTGCATGAGGAAGGAGCTAAATATTTGAATAAGGATAGCTCATTTAGCGGTAACAAAAACCCCCACCTCAATCATGAGTACAAGAAAAACACTCAATATGTATTAAAAATTTATGAAAGGATTGGATCCTTCAACATTGTAATTGAATTGTATCACTTGAGAGCCCTCAAGAAAACATTTTGTAACCTTATATTTGACAAATTAATCAATATAAATAAAACCCCATTTTATTTCAAATATTTGTCATCTTCATGCTTGTTTTAAATGTCTTTTTGTAATGCTTAAATAGATAAGTGCTTTTCATTTCCCTCTACTTGGTGCACTGTTTTTTATGCTCTACACTTATTTTCACAAGATTGACTTTGTACTGAGTCATGCACACCCTTTTTTAATCCTGGTACACGACTTGAATCAAGTCTTCCTTCCATTGTGCTCTTTGTAAAAATTTCCATTCACTATCAGCTTCAAACAAATTTTATTTTCTCTTTTTTATTCCATACATCCTTCTACATTAATAATCATTCAATTGTGATGATAATACAAGCTGCATGATGACCCCTTAGATACCAAGGTGGTATTAGACCATGACCATGTAAAAACATTCTCTGAATCCTCGCAAACGTCACCCTTGTTGATTGTGAATGAGATCGTTGCTTCAGTATCAATCTATCGCACTATCCGATGAACCTTGCACAAATGTCTTCCTCCGATGTCTCTTGTCTTCTAGCTACTAGCAATCCGTATAATCCATCGTACGCATGCCAACATCATAAATGAAATCTCACCCCACTAGTGAGACAATCCTCATCATTCTATGCACAACTGCATTATCCTTACCTACTATTTTTATTTAGCTCTTACCAACCAGAACCATCCCATTTCATTTGAGAGTTGTAAAGCAATATTTTGATGATGCCCTACTTGCATTGCCACTTGGCATCACCCAACTCCTCAATTTCATCATGTTATCAAAGCTTTTACTCAATTCCTATAAAATATCACACCTTCGACACTCGTTACAAAAAAACATACCGTAGCCCGCATAGAGCCTGTATTTTACCATGGTAAAAGCAAAATTTCTCATACCAACTAACACATATCCTTGGAATTTTAGGTGTACCACTACTAATAAATTCAATTATATCTATAATACCATTTTGCTCAGTTGTTAAGCGACATATGGCTTCACTTTAGATTGTTGGCAGCGATATCATAAATTTAGAACACCTTTTAAAATACAAATTTATTTACTGGTATCTTTGATGTTGCAAGATGCGCTTCATTTCTTCAAACCCATGTAGCAAAACATCTCTGGGACTAGTTCACTACTCAACTATGCTACTACCGCAACGATGGCTATCCCTATTGATATCTTAGAATATCTGATGTCATGTATATTAGACTTGAACATGTCCAATTGGGTGAAATCTCATTTTAGTCATAGACATCGATGTAGTATTTGTGCTAGTCAATCCCCTTTGCCAATTCTTTGACAGAACACCTTAAATCTAGGTGATGGCATGTTTTAACTATGGATTTTAAAATTTTCTTGTTTGGAGATCCACCGAACATTTGAAATTTTTGTTGTTAGCAAAACAGAACCTGCAACTAAATTTATGTGGAATAACGTTACTTCTCTTTACCCACTATACATTACTGTCACTACCGCATCCTGAAATGATGCTTCTATGTCCCCCAAATAAATATTATTTACACGACATCATTGGCTATACATATATGCTGCTTTGAGTGCCAAAACCATTTCCATCAGATAAGTTTGAAATAGATGGCCAAGCAGATGCCAAACAAGATGAGCTCTATCAATTATTCTTCCACTACAAAATGGGGTAAAGTGTTGATTTACGATTCATCACCTCTGTAACAAGCATACGATAACATGTTGCAACTCACTGTGATGCATCAACTCGTAGCGTACAATCTCGACATGCACCTGCTCAGCATCTGAGGTTGGGCTTGTCAATCAACTCTTCCTCATCAACGATTATGTCCATCTGCATCATAAGTTCTTCATCCATAGCATTGTTGTCCATGGTTTTGTCTACCTCACCGATCCAAATCATCACCCCGTCAACCTGCTACAAGCCACGTTAGACCTGCGTGGTATAGGTCCATCTTGCGTATCTAGTCTATGTGGGGACTACCACCATGATATTGGTTCTCGGTCCTATCACTATGTGGTCCTATTTTTAGGTTCGTATTTTCTTCGCCACCACCATGGTCAAAGGGACAATTCATAAAGTAAGTTTTAATTCAACAAAAAAATAATTCAAATTACCAAAATAATCAATTTGACTACAAACACTACTTTGAAAAATAAACAAGACCACACTCTAACATGACAACAAGTTGCCTTTATTATATTTTATTATATATATATATATAAAGTGTTATTTATTTAGGTTTGATTTAATTAATTTAAAATGCTTCAATTCAAAATATCAAAACCTAACAAATATAACCAATACTAAGAGCTAAAATCAAAGAAATTAAACTGTAAAACTCACAAAAACTAGACACCTAAAAGAAATAAAAAACAAACATTAACCACATCCATGGGTAGTGACCCATCAAAATTAATACTCAAAGATAACCAAGACCCCAAAAACTCAAAATTTAAAGTGGGTCTCTAATTTTGAAGTAAGTTGTGCAATGGCCACAACACTAAGGTAAATGTGTTTTTTTGGTTAATATATTTAGGGTGAATGTTTTACTATTGATAATCTCAAAAAATGTGATCTGAATATTCTGAATAGATGCTTCCTATTCGGCAAGGATTTGGAGTCTCCTTTACACCTATTTTCTTGCTGCTCCTTTACCCTTGAAGCAGGGTTATTCATAGTGGCTATTTATCACCAAATTGGATAAAATTACAATTTTCAAAATTTGGAATTGACTAATATTTGGGACCCTTGACTAGGGCCCATTAGCCAAAAAATTATATGTGCAGGTTTTTTTGGTTCTATTCACCCCAATTTTTTAATAATTTGAACATTTTAAGTTTAAATTGCCAACATTACCCCTAGTAATAGTGAACGTTCTACATGTGTTTGGACATTATTCGCTTTAATTTCAAAATTAATTCACCAAATTTTTATAAATACATTTTGGGGTTGACCACTTATGCATAACCTTACCTTAAAGTGTTCCATCTATCTTATAAGGAGCTGGGAGTGACTTGGTTTCCCCCCAACACATTGGAGAATTTGGTTGACCAATGGACATCTCATTTCGTCTCTTTGTTGTTTCTAAAAATTTGGGTAACCTTATTTATGGTAGCGGATTTGGAAGGAAAGAAATTTTTAAGCCTTTAAATATGTTTTTCTTCTAGAATCCTTTATTTCTTTGAGGGCAATTGTAGATATTGTGGAAAATGACAAATCTTTAAACATGAATAGGATAACTTGTGATAAGGAAATTGGGTTGGAGTGAGTGTTGGGATTTTCAACTCAACCTCAGAATATGGTTGGTCAAGTGGCCTCAGAAAAATCAAATATCTTCTGGGAACACCCTTTGCCTAGGTGGCCAAATTTAATTTTTTATGGAGCATCAAAAGGAAATTTAGGACTGGCAAGTGCAAGGGGCCTATTTAGGAACTCTAACAAATAAATATTGCATGCCTTTATAGAAATATTGGGTCACAAAACCACCCAATTTGTTGAGGCCTAGGCATTATTTCAAGGAGTCTCTTAATTGAAGATGGTCAATTGCAGGAAGTTGATTATAGAAGGAGACTCTCTGAATATAATAAATATAATTAAGTGGAATCAAACTCCATCTTATACTGTGTCAAATTTCATTATGGAAGCTACAAGAATGATTCAAATTTTGGAAGAAGTTCAATTTTGTTCACTTTAGGGAAGGTAATAAGGTTGTGGACTTCATTGCAAACCAAGGCCTTCTTTAGTAATCCTTTTCTAGCTCTCATAGTAGTTCCCTTTTAAGGTCTAATAGTGGACTCTTCTTTTCCATATATTATGGGGTTTTGAGAAGATCCACCTCACAACAAATGTGCTATTTTACCTGCTTGCAAAAGAGCAAAGTTAAAGATTTGGTTTAGATTTACCAAATTTACAAAAGATAATTATTTTTATTTCTATAATTGAAGGATATTATAACCTTATGCTCTGATACCACATGTAACAACCCAAGTGTACTTGTCTGGTTGTATAACCCAATCTCTCTCATTGGTTCCACAAGGTGAAATTTTTTGTTTTGTTTTTCTAGAAAACTCATACTAAAGATAATATTTTTTTTTGAAATAAAAATGCTTGATGTACACCCAAATTTATTTCTAATATAAGGTATATCAACCACATTTAGATTTTAATCACTACAAATAATTCCCAAGTGAGCGAGATTGGTCAAATCCCATAGAAAGTGCCACTTTTGAGGGTCTAACTTCTCATTTTTCATCCTCTTGTTCTAGCATAAGTGTAAATCAAATTTTGGGGTTATCCTCTAGGGCCTATAACACCTAGAGGATGGACACATACTATCCCTATCCCTTAACATAATAAATCTCTAACCAATAATAGCCAACTTGTTCTTGACTTAGCATGCAAGAAGGTTAGTGTATATATGCCTAGTGCCTAACTGATTGTCCACTCATCTAGAGTTAGCTATGGCAACATCATTATTTTGATTATGGTATTGGTATCTCTTAACCTTTTATGACACATGATAGATTATCCCATACCAATCATCATGGACTAGAATAGTTCCCTAATCATACCAGACATTTCTTAGTAAAAAATGATGCAGGAACCTATCATTGTACTACCCACACAATAATCTAGATGAGATGTCTCTTACCACCCCTCATCACCTTGTTGTTCTAAAAAATATCATCAGGAAGTGGTCATTCTCAATTCATAGTGGTTACCATCCCATAACCATCGGTATTAGGTATTTTAAAAATTATACATCCTTTCTCTATGACAATAATTAAAAAGGTATTCTCCCTTTCTTGATGATATAGTTAAAATTTTAAATTTTTCTATAAGGGATTCAAATCTCATGTTGGTGTAACCCTAAACTAAAATAATTCTCCTCTTCTCTTAATTCCATCCATTTTACATATTCATTCTAACTTAATGATACATAATATATTAAACTAACATGTCGTGCTCCTAAGTACAAAAGGCCTACTTTTTATTCTAGGTCTAACTAATGCACAAAAATCATGTCCCTATCTAATATCCAAGTATAATATCATAAGCATATTTTAATATAATTTTATTCATAATCTCTATGAATAATATTTAGCTTCCATAATTTTACTACTATGAAGCCTTATTCAAAACACCAATGAATTTGTTTTTAGCCTTTAATAAAAGAATTCCACATTAAGCATTTCTTAATAAAGCATGCTACTTTTAGAGTAACCAAAATTTAAAACCATTCAATTTTACCATAAGCATTTTTATTAAATTTTATTAACCAAACTTAAGGTCACCTAACCATTTAATATTCTAGAAAAACTTGTATAAATTACTTTGATAATAAAAAAACTATAAGTTGATGACAAAAGTGACGTAACTAAAGAAAAAACTATACCTCCACTAAGGAACATATCCAAGAGAAAATAAGATGTTTGACTAACTTGGGTTTCACACACAATGTAAATTATTTGGACCATATATGGCTTATTGTTGGTAACCTATTTTTTTTTAAGGCCATATATTGTAAATAAAACCAATAGATCAAGGAGATAAGTTTTAGTTTCAAGCAACATGAACCCTAAGTTTTTGTTAGAAAAGGGAAATTATGTTTTAACAACTCTATTTCCCCAATGTCACGATAAGGCATTAAAATAGGCTTAAATATTATAATATCGCAACATGCATGATATAGTAACAAGAAGAGGGATGCCATATTAAAATAAAATGGTTTCAATAGATTATTTAATGCACATGAACAACCTAATCCAAGGGTTCAATAATAGTTTGAAAACTTTTGTTGTACTATGTTAAACTTGATAATGACTTAAATAACAAACATTGTATAACCAACCAAAACTATGGAAATATTTTAACCCATAGATTATTTGGTGTTTGGCACAAAAAAAATTAGTTTTTATTTTAAAACAAAAGATAATTAAAAGATAAGGAGTAGAATTAAATAATGCTTCAGCCATCTATGGGTGTTTTTGGACCACTACCCACATGCACTTTGGTCATAAAGTGTTGAAAATAAATGAATTGCGTAATATGGAAATACCCAATGTGAAATTGGCTAAGTCCAAATATCACTAGGAATTTTACACTTGGATAGGGCATGAAACAACCCTAGATATCAAAACCAACCAGGGAGTATGAATCTGCTAAGTTTGGAGATGACCGGGAATTTTACACATGACCGAAGCCCGAATTGGTGCTGAACACCCAACCTGACCAAGGAGTCCAAAGCTTCCAAGTCTAGGAGAGACTAGAAGTTTTATACTCTACCAAGGCCTAAGAAGATATCATATATCTGGTTAGACAATGAATCCTATAGCGATCAAAATAATTACACATGATTGAAGCTCGGAGAAGTCCCAGATGTATGACCTAGACATGGGAGACCAAAAATTTTTGCAACCAACTAAAACCCAGGGTAGTCTAAAAGTTTTGACACTGGAATATGAGGAAATTTCCAAGTCCAAGAAGCATTAGTGGAATCATGACTAGTCGAGGTTGGATAGGTACCAAATACCTAGCTCTGGAGTTTTGTACATGGCCAAATCCCAAATTGGTCCTGGAGACCCGACCCATGACAAAAATATACTACATTACAAAAATAAACTAAGTATCAATACCACCAAAGAATTTTGACCTGATAGAGACCTGGAGGGTTTCCAATCATTTACCTAGAAATTTAAAGCCAATAAAATAGAACCTAGAGGGCACCAAATGATCTGAATGTGATTGGATCTTGGATAGGCACAAAATCCCTAGCCTAATACTGAAGTTCAATACTAGAGGCCCAAAATATTTTGACCAAATCAACACCTGAAGAGGTACCAAAACCCAAGCCTAATACCAGATAACATGAGATCATAAAGAAGGTAAAATTTGAGACTATCAAAGGTTTTATATCTGGCTAGGATGCACCAAGGTACTAGACACTTGATGCATCTATCTCGATCAGGTCCAACATTGAATTAATTTCACAAGTAATATCATTATCCTAAGATACCTGTTTGATTTAAGTTACCTATCAAAGGAATATCAAAAGCATAATTTTGTTCATGGCCATCATGCAGGATACAAGGTGGCTCAACTAAAAATAATCAACAAATATGAATGAACCAGATGCAAGTAGTAGGCTCAGCACTACCTAAAATGTATAGATTTTGGCAAATTCAATAGGCCAAGATGAGACTGTTGTGGTGGCCATACTTCCCAATGGTCCAATCAGTTGGTATCTCATATGATATAACAACATTTTGTTTCTAGAATAATGATATCTCTTGATAATGATGTGATTGTAAAATATCTATATATACAAGGATATAGAATGAATATTGGTTGGCTCGTAGGTTTTTACAATTCATATGTAAGGCTAGACATTGTGCCTTAATGTAAATAGACTATTATCTAGCCTCTAGTTCAATTCATTCATAGAGTATGTATGTATGTGTTGATGACTGCATATTTCTAATTTAAGCATGTTAAATATTTATGGTGATAATTTTGAATCTCGTATTTCCATTGTACTCATTTACTTGTCAAGAATTTGTGGTTTGATAAGGATACAATAGATTAAGATTAACTACTATGTGTTTTTTTTTTCAATTAGCTGGTTTGTTAGGTAGTGGGTTGTTTAGTTGCATGATCCTTGTTATTCCATGTCTTGATATTGCTTAATTTGTACCACTTTAAATTTTGTCTCTAGTTTATTTCTTTTAGCACCCTTTTCCCCTCCAATTTTAGGAATAGTTAGTTGTAACTTCAATGAACTGATCTCCTTTGAATATTTAGCATGGTAGTTCTATCGATCTCCTTTGCCTTTCAATGTGGTAAAGGTATGTGGATGCACAAACCTTTCCATTAGACAAATTTTTGATCAATAATTTTTGTTACATATTGGTGGAATGTAAAGGTCCCTTACTTATATAATATAAGGGTAGGTGATAGCGTTTATTATAAAATCCCATCAAAATCACCTGGAAAATTTTCTCAAATCCAAATATCTACATCATATGACCATTTGCCTTCAAATCTAAGCAAAACTTGGTGATATTTTATTTTGATCCACAATCTCCATCACCTATCAACTCCATCTATTGAAACCTAGAAAATACTTGCATATCCATATTTTATTATGTTTTCCTCCATGTATTTCTAGATATAATACCATAAGACAAGCAACTAGAGAATTTGAGGAACCAATTGAATTATTAGAACTATAGTTTGGAAACTTAAAAATTCATCAAATATATCCCCTTGTTTCAACACCATATATTGTTCTAGTTGAAGATCTAACTAGTGCAGCAACTCCAGGTGCTACCAACCCAACTCCAGTAACCCATCCCCTTGCACAACCAATAATGGTTCCAAATCTAAATTAGAATTGCCCAACCTGGAACCATATCGAAATTTTGAATGTACTTGTCCAAAATCCCATTTCCTAGGCTACCCTAAAAGCACTACCAACATATGATGGTACTTGCAAAATAGTGTATGAAAACTACCAATATTTGGTGGCATTGGCTGCCATACATAATATCCAAGATGAAGACATCATGATAAAGTTATTGGTAATATCTTTGAAAGAAATATGTTATACTGGTGTAGAACCTTTTTGGACCTAACAATAACTTCATGGAATACACTGGATACTAAATTAATTGAATAATTCAATGAATAGGCAGATCCCTTCTCTCTATTAAACTGGTTCACTAGCATCCAAATACATATGCAAGAGGAAATCATAGACTTCAATGGTATATTCATTCAAATATGGAAAAGAGTACCGCAAGGCATACGCACAATTGATAAACATACAATGTACCACTATTTAATGGTTTTTCCTTCTGATATGGGGATGTACATAAGGAAATATCACGTACACATATTCCAAAAGGTTTTTCAAGAATCGCTAAGAGTTGAGAAAGACCTTATTGTTGTAGGAACTTCAAATTTTATAATACTCGTATATCTAGAACTTCCTCAACAACAATCACCATTTTCAGCTCCACCAAGCTCTTTTCTAGCATATACTCCATTGACCAATTTTCCATCATGGCCTTCTACTCTAACTCAACAAGCATTGCTTACTCCCTCAAAATTTTGATAACTCTCAACACCTACTATTTTCTTGGTATTACCAGTACTTGATTCCAATATAATTGCCCTTCAAGAAATGATGGTAGCCTTTAAAATCTCACAAATAAGTTCATAGCCATGAAAATATGAGAAGCAGAGAGGAATTTTCAACAACAAGGTTCTCATTTGTCATAAGATATCAGGTTGCTTCCACTAGAAAGCCCTTAAAAAAGTTGAATGCCATGTACACCAACCAAGGGGAAGAACCTTCTTCAAAATATGAGTTCATTTATTGGTGCTCAACCTATAATGATCCTCATGGTGAAAGAACATGCATGATGCATCAATATTACATCCAAAAAATTACCATTGAAAAAGTAGAAAATGCATAGAAAGAGCAAGTGAACATGATGAGGGAAGCAGATGAATACAACTTCATGATGCCAGTTGAAGAACAAGTGGTGGTTATTAGAAGACCTAGGAAGAAGCCTCTATCTATTGATCCAAAATATTTGTACCCTTTCAAGGTACCTTCTCAACCAAAATATATTCCAAATAAGGATGTACCTCTACCTGCCCAGTTCAAAAGATAACACAACATCAACAAAAGAGAACTAAGGAAGGTGAAGGAAAGGAGCATACTCAAGATAAACTAAGATATACTTACCTAACCAAACAAGAGAGTATTTAAGTGGCTCAGGAATATAAGAACAAATATGAGTAACCTAAAAAATATATGACAAAATGGGTAGAATCTTTCAATTTTAGCATTGTAGAAGAATTGAAGAAAATACCATCTAAAATCAACATGTATGATGCACTCCTCATCTTGGGACAAATTGATATTATGCAGGTATCTCTCAAATCGGTTAAAATCCAAGGAAAGTAACATGGAGAGCTGAATCTAGCTCAGGGCCACCCTACTTCAATAACCAATAAGAATAGGCCATCTCCATTTTATTTGTCCTTACATATGGAGGGATGGGTGGTACACAATTGTATGATTGACTCTAGAGTAGCTACCACTGTTACGCCCAAAAGAAGTTTGTAAAGTAATGGATATGGAATATAAAAAAAGAAGTCTTGGAGTGTTGTAATTATATGGTACACTAGTCAAAATGATGGGAGTAATTAAGGATGCTCCTATAAATCTACATAGAATACCTCAAATTACCATCATTTAATAGGTTGTGGTGGTGGATTTAGAATATTTTTTTGGTATGTTCTTATCAATAGAATTCACTACTAATATAGGGGGTTATTTGTCCTTTGATTAATATCATATGGAGGTACCATATATAGAAAAAGATTCAATATCTTATCTGAGATGCCATACTTATTTCATATAGAGAATATTGGGGAAAAACTACAAACAAATGTAGTAAACTTAATCAATGAAGAAATAAACTTAGTGGATTAAGTACTAGATGACCTTGTTGGACATTTTGAGTAGATGAGTTGTCATTTATGTCAAGAGTGAGTGGTCATTGATGTCAAAAGTCAGTTTTAGTGAGTATTACAAGGAGAAGCAGTTCCACAATCAGTACAAAAAGGAGAGTCCACCTCCAGTTGGTCAGATCAAGTTCTAGGTAGTTATATGTGGTCCAAAGTGCAAAGAAGAAGCCCAAGAAAATAAAATTATAATATTTTAATTATAATATTAAAAATGGAAATTTGAAATTAATTATAAATTAATTAATATAATTTTATTATAAATTAATTTAATTAACTTCCAAAGTTATTTAAGTTAATTATAATTTATTTTTTTATTTATATTAATTTAAATAACCCTAAAGAGGGTGTAGACACCAAAACAGCACCAATCCGATTATGTGACTACAAACAATGATCGCTTTGACAAACACAGCCCCTAGGGCAGCCCTCAGAGGTTAAACAGTGGTCTTAACCACTTTCATAGCAATTTTGTAAGGTCAAGAAGAAATTTGGCACACTTGGACACTTTACCCGATATTCGTCTCACCCGGGGATGAATTCAAAATAGAATCCGTCCCACCCCGGACGGAATTCGAATTCGTCCCCGGGTGGGACGAATTCTAAGCTTAACAGGCAAAAAGACAAATGGCGCCAAGTGGCAGCCCGGAACGGTCGCTTGATGACTCCTGCCTTGCACGCGTGTGTAGGTGGATAGAGGGGCCGTTAGAAGACAGTCACAAAAGGCATTTATCAAAGCCCAAGTCAACGGAGGACTCCCCTCCCTCATGGGAAGACAAGACTGCCACATGGCGCCTATGACCAACACATGGCATTTGTGCTTCCCTCCCAAAAGAGACCCCATGGGTCTATAAAAGGTGGGACTTTTCTCACCCAAGAGAGACAGGTTGAAGGAGTTTTCAAGCAATGAAGTGTTGCCGAGTTGAAGACCCACTTGCATCCCTTTTGGTTCACCTTCCCACATCCACCAATCTATTTTGCAAGGGAGGTTGTTGGGTGGCTTTTGGAAGCTTGAAGCTGACCCAAATCCAACACATGGACACCTGAACCAACCAATTCGCCGACCCCCCAATCCTAAAAGGTTTTGGGCCCATCCCTAGTGGATTGGCACCAGAATCAAGTGCCAACGGTGGGAGGCCCACTTGGGCACCCCCGCACTTTCTAGGTTTTAGAGCATTCTAGATTACTTTTTTAGGTTGCATTTTGTGTTATTATGTTGGGTTAACTCACAGCTGCAATTTCATAACTTTTGGTCAGATTCTAGTATGTTTTGTGTCGCTTTGTTGTTTCAGTGACTTGCAGGTGGCGAGATCAAATTCCCGAGGGTAGAGGCCAAATTGGGAGAATCCAACCATCTGGGTCATCCCAAAATGGCCCCAATTACATAACCCCCTTGTTTGCAGGTGTTTTGCAGGTCTCGAGAATCGACATTGGAGCAGCAGCAGGTCGACTTCTTCAACACAGAAGAATTCATCCCACCCAGGGACGAATTGCAGTCAGAGATCGTCCCACCCAGGGACGAATTCCAGAATTCATCCCACCCAGGGACGAATTGCAGTCAAAAATTGTCCCACCCAGGGACGAATTCCAGTTGAAGGCATATTGGCCAGCTGTCTCAGTGGCAATGCCCTTCTAGTAACATTTTCTGTCTTCTGGCAAGTTTTCAGGCTGTTTAGAATCATTTTGTTTACTGTTTTAGATAAATGTTTGCATGCATATTTCGTTAATTTTAAAGAAAAAACACTTTTCACTTGCAGCAGGTGCTACTGACATATTCATTGTTTCTTTGTTCGCAGGAGGAGCAGTAGAGGTAAGGACTCATCAACGTAAGCGGTGGCATCGTCTTGGCCCGTCCATTCAAATGTGGGCATGCGGAAAGAGGAAGACTAAGTCACGTATTGTAACCAATACAAATTTAATGCTCCTAGCCCCCAAAAAGGGAGGAGACGTCTATGTAACTAAGGATAAGATATTTGAATAAATAGGGCTGTGATTTCTTTACATCTTTTCTTTCATTTTAAAATTGTCTCCTTTCTTCGTTTTTATGCATAGGATTAAAGTGTTACATTTTGTCTTATGTTGCATAATTAGTGCTCCCTTTGCCCGAAATCTCGTGCTTTCAGTGGCGATCATGGTGGGACCCTATTCCCTGGTTTTTAAAATCACAAAAACTGATTAAATTTTTGTGTTTTGTGCTTGACAGGTACATTTTTTTGTTGCAGACTGCTATTCGTCTCTGGCAGGGACGAATTCTATTCTAAAATTCTTCTAACCCTAGGACGAATTCAAATTCGTCTCTGGGAGGGACGAATTCTGTTCTGCAATTCATCTCCCAAAGGGACGAATTCCTGCCTATAGATTTTCAGAGCAAAAATTCAGAAGCAACTGGAGCAGGCAGAGAAGAGGTAGGGATTTTTATAATCTCTGTTAAAATTTCTATTTCTATTTCTATTTCTTTGACTATTTTCATTTTATCCTGCATGCTTAGGGAAAATCATTCATGCTTGTTTCATTTCATTAAATAAAATGAATCCCACACATCACGAAACAATTTTAAACCAAGGAGCTGGTCGTAAGACCCCAGCCCTTGAGCAAGACCAACGGTGGGTTCATCACCACCTTGGATTAGCTTTGCATTCATTTCCCGATTGTCAACTGTTGTTAGGCATAAATCCTGACGAAAGCAGACCGAGTGTCGCTGGGGTGATTCCCATGCGTGCGAGGATAAGTTTTCTATGGTAGGTGCCATTAACAGGACAATCCCCCTTTTGTACCGCCTACGTACCACGTACCTTCTGCTCTCACGTACCTATAGTCTCCCTCTCGTAAGGGTGGGTATATAGAGAGGTTGGTATATCGGCCTAGTTGGTATATTGAAGGGGCTACCGTTTTGGGAGTTATATGAGCCGTCATAATGCATTTAAACGATCTTCAAAACCTACAAAAACAAAAAAAAACACCAAAATGCACTAAACCAATTTAGGGCACACCAATAATCCTTAAAAGAGATAATCATGGTTTTGTGAATGTGTGTGCTTAATTCTGCTTAGTGTAGACAAAAAAAATCATAAACGAGATAAAAACTTATTTAGATAGCATAGAAGCACCGCAATGGTGTACACCCGCAGTCAAGCCCAATCAATGGCAGAAGCTCCGGAAGGTACACAAAAAGTAGGCGCAAGTAGCCTTCACTTCAGTCCTAAGGATTTGGTCATACCGCCTTATAGGTCTAACCTACAAAAGAATCCAATTCAGAATCCTCGGTGGGGTATGCCTATTCAAATAAGCCCCTTTCGGGAAGATGCCTTACATGTAGACCTTGACATAAATAGAAAATCACCTCTTGAAGTTAGGCATGAGTGGCCACCGCACGATGAAGCGCTAGACAGGCACACCGTCCATTTGGAGGGGCAATGTGGATATGGCGTCCCTTCTTTACCTATCATCAGAATAGAGAGACCAAATCCAGAGCATAGGGCTCCTTACATAGGGCGACCTAACTCTACCCACCCCCTTTACACCCGTGAAAGGGAGTACGAGGAAAGCCATCACATTCCTCGAGGGCAACAAACAATGCGGGAACCTTCCATTTCTGCACCAGCAGGATATCATGATCACCCCTTGAGGCCAGAACCTCGAGCACATATCGCTTACCTCGACAGAGGGAAGCGACCCATTGAAACCTTAGACCAGCAAACTCGAGGTAAACACATAGAAGAAACATTTGAACCTCCTAAAAAAAATAGGGTAGACCAAATTGACCCAGCTGTCACCAGATATACCGCCCGTCAAGCCCAAATCATGCGGCTTAAACAAAGTCATCAGGAGATAGAGTATAGACACCGCTTGGATAGAGAGCGCATGCAACGTGAAGCGGATGAGTTACGCTATGAAATACCTGAGAGGGGGCCAACCCCTCACATCCAAAGAGCTAAAAAATATGAGAGGCGTAATCTGTTGGTGCAGGACATGTCTCCACGACCTCGTCAAGCTCTACCTCCAAGACCTCATAGATTCGAGAGGGAGGCAACTCCCCAAAACAATGATGGGTACCTTCAGCAAGAGCTTGATCAGGGTCATAGGTTTCACCCAAAGACTCCTCAAGAATTTTACGAGGAGTATGAACCAGAAGAGGAATATGTTGAAACTCCCCATCAAGGTAGGAAGGATGCCATTCGGCCACCCCTCCATAGGCCTCCAGTTTACCGTAACTTGCAACAAGAGTGAACAAGAGAGGAAGAAATAAAATCTTCCGATGCATACCAAGCGCTATTGGAGCGTTTGGAGTCTGTGGAGACAAAAGCTACTGGGCATCAAAAACCCACATTACGTCTACTCCGCAGTAATCCGGTGCATCCCTCAGTGCCTACACCTCTTTACCCCGAACACTTCAAGTTGCCTCAATTGGCAGTTTTTAAAGGTGAAGAGGACGCACGAGAACACGTTACACGATTTCTAAGCCAATGCTTCGACATCCAAGATAATGACGCATTGTTGCTTAGAACATTCATAACCACATTCGTAGGCCCTACCTCGGATTGGTTCACACAACTGCCCAAACACAGCATAAGCAATTTATATCAATTAGTAGACGCATTTCTTGAACGCTTTGCCTTCAACACAAGGAAGAAGGCATCACTAAGTGATTTAGCGAGCTTCAAGCAATTTGAAGAGGAAACAATGGCAGTGTACAGGAATCGATGGAGATATTTGCTTTCTAGGTTACCCTACCATCCTCCTATGTCTGATCTCACGTAGATGTTCGCAAAAAGTTGCTTAAAATCAATCTCTAGTCTATTGTTACTGCAAAAATACGACAGCTTAGAAGAAGCTTTGGCGCAAGCCAGAGTCATAGAAGAGATTAAGATAGGCAAAGGCGCAATTGCCAAGCCTAAGAAGAAAGAGTGGAATAAAACCACTAAAACTAGGACAACACAACCACAACACGCTGCAGTCAACCAAGTTGCGATAAATATTCCCGCGCCTGTGCAAAAAACGCAGCCTCAAAAGGCTAACTACCAGGCAGTGCCTCCTACTTATGAAAGAGATAATAGAATACAGGAGCAAAATTACCCGCGTCGCCCTAGGCAAAATTTCACCCCATATGCGGAGTCTAGGGACTCCTTATTTGACCGCTTGTCAGCGGCAAATTTAGTCACTCTGTCGAAAATCCAAATTATAGACCCTAACATTCCCAAGCCTAGGGGGTACAAAGAGGAATTGTATTGTAGATTCCATAGGCGCAGAGGACATGACTTGAATGGGTGCTGGAAATTCAAAGACCTAGTCCAGGATTTGATCGACAATAGAACATTGGTTGTGGACAACCCCATCGCACCAAACAACCAGCAAATGGGGGTATTCAAGGACCCCTTGCCAGCCCACAAGGCACAAACAAAACCACTCTAGATTAACGAGGTGCGACAAGATCTTCCCACACAAGGATTTGTGGGAATGATTAGCATAGTAACAAGGAACAGAAGGTACCCGGCAGCTGCCCCTGAGGTAGCTACAAAGGAAGTTCTGGAAACATCGCATCCTCAACAACGCCCAACGCAGTTACCTCCGCCTAGACCTGAGGTCACGATATGAACCAAACTCACATAGAGTTTGCGGACCACGTCGGCTAGGCTGTCCATCTACGAGCTTATTCAACAATCAGCTCCCCATAGAGAAGCTCTTATGGACATTTTAAAAGCCATTGAATTACAACCCCACAAGGCAAATTCTTTCAACGCCTTCGTGGGACATGTGAAACAATGTACGGAGCTGGTCATCACATTCAGAGAAGATGAGGTCAAAACGATATCAAATGACATGGCAGATCCACCCCTGCACGTTATCACACGGGTCAACAGGATTTTGTACAAGAGAGTGGTGATAGATACTGGCTCGTCTAGTAACATCATAACCATTGCATCCTTAAAGCATTTGAAGCTGCCAGTCTCTCACATCACAGCCTCCACGTACACACTACGAACTTTTAATGATGCAATATGCTCGACAGTCGGCACGGTTGTTCTGCCAGTCCAGGTAGGACAAAAGTCAATACCTACACTGTGCCATGTGCTAGAAGGTGAAATGGCTTATAATATACTGCTAGGGCGGCCTTGGATCAGGGATATGAAATGTGTCCCTTCGATCGCCCACCAGTGCTTGAAGTGTGCTTATGAAGGAGAAATACATGTAGTCCCAATGGACTTAGAGCCCTTCAAGTATTGCAATGTGATACAATTCATACCTCAATCGACCCTCCCTTCAACAACATTTGGATTTCCAATTAAATCCATCTAAACAAGGTCCAATACCGCAGGCACCACTAGTGGCCAACAAGGCAAAATCCTAGCCAGGTGAGACTTCATCATTGGCTCCTTCATCATCAATGCCACCTATCATGGCCCAACAGAAGGACAAGGGAAAACAAATCATGGAAGAAGTTAAGCCCTTAGAAGAAAGGTTGCCCATAATTTCAACAATAACAACAGAGGAAGCGCCCAACGCAACGAAAACCAAGATTCCTGAACCACCAAACATGGAATGGACTTAGGAAGGACTACCGTTTCCTCCCACCCAATCATCAACAATCATCGTTGAAATGTCCAAGATAGGCCCCGGGGAATACTTAGTGCAAAATGTTGTGGCAACCCCCACACCGGATTCGAGTACAAGACATGGGAAGACCTCGCCTTCCCATTGGAACAATCGTCCCTCTAGGCTACCCACCGAACCAGACAAATTTTGTGTATGGGGGCTTTGATCATGGTCTTGAACCATGCCAACAAAAGGAAACAGATGAAGAGCCTTTTGTTGAAAACATCAATTATCTATCAAACCCAAAATTTGCCCTAAAATATCTCGGCCAATGCAATTGGCATGGATACGGGCTCGGCAGATATGAGCAAGGGATGCGGATCCTTTGCCAACCAAGATATCAGATGCCATATGACAAGTCGGGGTAGGGTTCAACCATCCCCCGCCATTAGACATCTTGGTTGAAAATATGCAAGGCCTAGAAATAGGCAACAAGGGGGGATTGGCATTGGGTCCTTATGCCAATCCGAATACGGAATACACATTGGGAGACTACCTCCCATGGTCAACAAACACCCCTAGAAGCAACAGTAATCCCTCTTATTTGCTAGAGAGAGGCGAAATTTCAGAGATTAATCCTCAAAGAGAACATCAACGGCTGCCAGACATCTTTCTGAAACTGTTCCCCTTAGAGGTTCCAGACAAAATAACACAATCTCAAGAGAATCAGGTCCCTCCACTAAGAGTGGAAAAACCGTAATGGGACCAGATTAATTCACTAGAACAGGAAGAGTCCTCAATGTCGCAAGCAACAAATGCTGAAGAGAATGAACAATTTTGGATCTATGAAAGTGATTCAGAAGATGAGACTGAGATGATCTATCTCAGACATGCACGACAAAATCACCGTGCTCTAACTCATGAAGATCTAATGGGACAGATGGGTATACTATTAGGACATGAATGGCACGTAGACCCAACGAGGTGGGACCAAGTGTTAGACCTATGGCTCCAAATTCAAGATGAGCATCGTCCACCTCGAGATCCCATCATGACAACAGTGCCGAGGGAAGACCCCGCCTTCCTTTTCACACATAGAGATGAATTTGCACCTAGAGAGGATCCATTCGTGCCCGTTCTCATAGAGCCAGATCTAGAGTATAGGGAGCATCTAAAAGAATCAAGTCATCACACCCATGGTTCTGGAGACCAAATTCATTCCATCTACATGATCTCCATTGATTTGACCGCACCCATCCGCAATCTGACCTATCCATCACGGTCATTGCATCTAGACATGGATGCCATCGACTGGGATCACATCAATTCACCATTGTCACCATCAAAGTACTGGCCTTTCGGTGAAATGCTTCATTTTACCCTAAGGACAACTTAGGATATTTTTCAAGCTGAAGAGGGACCCGAGGTTCCAAACGTAGATCTTAACTCAGCTGATGATATCCATTCAATCCCAACTCCACATCAGTTGGAGGACGGATCCCACATGTCAGTCGAGGAGACGACTGACGTAGACATCGGCATAGATCCAATGAATCCATGGATTCTCAAGCTGGGGGTAAGCCTTTCCCCTGAAGAGCAAGTCGAATATATTGCCCTTCTCAAAGAGAAGAAGGAAGTTTTTGCATGGTCGTACAAAGATATGCCAGGGCTAGACCCGTAGCTAGTCATGCACAATTTAACGCTTGATCCAAAAATCAAGCCTGTAAAGCAAAAACTAAGAAATATGCACCCAACAGTGGCCTTGATGGTCAAATACGAATTGCAAAAGCTGTTGGATGCACAATTTGTCATCTGCATGGATTATCCACCATGGTTGTCCAACATGGTTCCCGTCAAGAAGCCCAACGGGAGTATTCGCATATGCACCGACTTTTGAGACCTAAACAAAGCGAGTCCTAAGGATGATTTCCCCTTGCCAAGCATCGACACATTGGTAGACGCTACAACAGGTCATGAAATGCTCTCCCTAATGGACAGTTTCTCAGGATACAATCAAATTTGTATCAATCCTGAAGACCAACTCAAAACGGAATTCACAACGCCTTGGGGGACATTTTGCTATAAGGTCATGCCTTTTGGCCTTAAAAATGCTGGTGCTACATACCAACGTGCTATGACTTATATCTTCCATGATTACATGCACAAAACTTTGGAAGATTACATGGATGATTTGTTAGCCAAGTCTCTCTTGCGCTCAGATCATCTTGGTGACTTAATCAAGATTCTCGATCGCCTCATAGAGCATAATGTCAGACTGAATCCCAAGAAGTGCGTGTTCAATGTCACATCTGGAAAACTCTTGGGTTTTATAGTCTCAAATAGAGGCATCGAAGTGGACCCAAACAAAGTCAAGGCAATCCTTGAAATGGCTCCCCCAACCACTATCAAGTAGCTCAGAAGTTTGCAAGGAAAGGTCGCGTCGATTAAACGCTTCATAGAGCAATTATCTGACAAATGCCGACCCATGAACAAATTATTGCACAAGGGGGTCACATTTCATTGGGATGAAAAGTGCCAGTCAGCCTTTGACAAAATCAAACAATACTTGGCTTCACCGCCGTATTGGCACCACCTAGACCAGGTGTGCCGTTCTACTTATACATCTCAGCCTACGAGGTGGCACTGGGCGCAATGCTAGCCCAGAAGAATGAACTTCACAAAGAACAAGCTACTTACTATCTTAGCTGCACCCTGGTCAGTTACGAACTTAACTATGCATACGTTGAAAAAATCTGCTTGGCAGTGGTGTTTGCTACCAAAATGCTACACCACTACATGCTGAGAAACACTACGTATGTTGTGTCTAAGGAGAATCCATTGCGATACATGATGAGTCGTACTTATCATAGTAGTCGCACGGCGAAATGGATCATGTTGTTGACGAAATTTGACATTGAATTTATTGGGTAAAAATCTATAAAATGACAAGTCATAGCCGATCAACTAGCAGAGGCTCCTCTTGAAGATGATAAGCCTCTGGTCATAGAACTACCCGATGATGGGGTCTTCCATGTCTCAGAATCGCCAGATTCTGATGAGCCCTGAGTCTCGAGCCGACATAACCTTATTTTTCGATGGTTCTAAATGCGAGCAAGGGGGTGGCGCAGGAATTTTATTCTTCACACCGCAGGGGCGCTCCAATGCCCTGTCATTTAAATTAAACTTCCAATGCACCAACAATAATGCGAATATGAAGCCTTGCTCCTAGGTCTTCAGACAACAATCGCCATGAACATCAAAAGATTGAACATCTTTGGCGATTCGCTGTTAATCGTCAATCAAGTCAAAGGGGTATATCAATGTAAATGCCCAGTTCTAAAGGACTATAAAGCCCTCGTGGACAAATTCTTGGCAAAACTTGAGTGGTATGACATCGAGGCACTCCCTCGATCATCGAATCATTTTGCGGACACAATGGCCTCCTTGGGGTCACTAATCCCGCAAGACCTTTCCGGTGATATAACAACCATTCAGGTCAAAACCTTATCGCAACCCGCGATGGAGCGTGCAAGCTCAGACTTGACGCCAAGAGTCCACATGATCCAGATCGAACCATCTTCGGATAAGTTCTTTCGAATTCGAGACTATTTAAAACGTGCAAATTGGGGGTCTTTGTTTTCCCCCACTCCCATTAATAGCAACACAACGCTATTCTTACAAGTTCTATCCCAATCAGCATTTGTTAGGGAAGAACTTCAAAAGGGATTGGTTGTTCATACTATCGAGGTTTCTGATAAATAGGACTGGTATTTACCCATAAGAGACTACCTCAAGTTAGGTAATCTTCCCTTTGGATTGACGCACGCCGCAAAATGAACATTCAAACAGAAAGCGACAAAATATGTCTTGATAGGAGACATTTTGTATCGTCGAAGCTATGACGAAATTCTTCTTCGTTGTTTGGACCAACAAGAGTCCACTTGGGCAGTCGCCCAAGCGCATGACGGTACATGTGGTGGCCACTTTAGCGGTATGGCCATCGCAAAGCGCATTCTTCGCATGGGCTATTATTGGCCATCTTTAGAGCGATATTGTTGCAAGTATGTCAAGAGGTGCATGAAATGTCAACATCATGCCAATTTAATGCATGCACCTTCCCAGGCCCTATAGACAGTCCAGTCTGCTTGGCCATTTTCGTAGTGGGGCCTCGATCTAATCGAAAAGATCTCCCCTGCATCATCAGGCCATCACACGTTTATCATAACGGCCACAAAATATTTTACCAAATGGGTGGAAGCAATTTCGTTAACCTCAATGAAAGGACCCCGTATTGCGGAGTTCATCTTGCATCACATCATATGTCGTTTTGGTATTCCATCCAAAATAATCTCGGATAATGGGCCATCATTCAAGAACAAAGACGTGCGTGCTTTAACCACAAAGTACAAAATTTAGCACAGCTTTTCAACACCCTATTATCCGCAAGCAAATGGGCAAGCAGAGGCATCAAACAAAATGCTAGTCGCCATCCTTAAAAAGACCATCACAGACAGTCATAAGGATTGGCACATACAAATCCCACTTGCCCTTTGGGCTTATCGCACTAGCATTCGGACGCCCACTGGGGCAACTCCATTTTCACTAGTGTATGGCTCAGAGGTAGTAATGCCTCTCGAGTTGGAAATTCCATCCCTATGCATATCAATGCAGGAGTTCATCGATGATAACACTGCGCGGTAGGCCTGATTAGACCAACTTACGTTGCTTGACGAACGACGTGTTAATGCTCTCGAGCACTTACGTATCTATCAAGAGCGGCTTAAGAAAGCTTACAACATGAAAGTTCACCTAAGAGACTTTCGGGTTGGTGATTTGGTTCTGAAGGAAAACCAACAAAACTCTAATTTTTTGACCCATATGAGGGACAAATTCGTGGCAAATTGGTTAGGTCCTTATGTCATTGATAGTAAAATAGGACCCGGGACGTACCGGCTAGCTTCTCTTGATGGTATCAAGGAAACAGAACCCTTGAATATTAGTCATTTGCGACCATTTCATATCTAAGAAAGCCATATCCCAAAAAAAAAAAAAAAGCTCCAAGGATTATCGCAATCTCTTGGTCATCCAAAAAGCTCCAAGGATTATCGCAATCTCTTGGTCAATCCAAAAAGCTCCAAGGATTATCGCAATATCTTGGGCACCCAAAAAGCTCCAAGGATTATCGCAATCTCTTGGTCAATACAAAAAGCTCCAAGGATTATCGCAATCTCTTGGTCAACCCAAAAAGCTCCAAGGATTATCGCAATCTCTTGGTCACCCAAAAATCTCCAAGGATTATCGCAATCTCTTGGTCACCAAAAAGCTCCAAGGATTATCGCAATCTCTTGGTCAATCCAAAAAGCTCCAAGGATTATAGCAATCTCTTGGTCACCCCAAAAGCTCCAAGGATTATCACAATCACTTGGTCAAACCCAAAAATCTCCAACGATTATCGCAATCGCTTGGTCAAAAAATCAAGAAATTCAAAAAACAAAACAACAAAAATCATCAAAAACAACAAAGATTTGCATCTCAATTCTAGGCATACTGAAATTCATCAAAGAATTAATATTCTCGCACCTCATCTTCACCTTCACCAAAAACAATCCATCAAAATTACAAAATACATAGCTGCATTAAGCATTGCATCCATACATTGCATATTTGTAGTCATATAGGTCAAAGGCACCATAAGCTGTAATAGCTCTGATAGTCCACCTTGTTCCGCATTGTCTCATGTTACATAAACAACAAAAACACCATGCATAACTTTTACCGCCCTATAGTCAATGGTCTGGGAATGTACCAAGAGTTTCAGTAATTCAGTCATCATTTTCCTCTTTAGCCATGTAGTGTATCAAGTCGAACAGATTTTACGAAGGTAGAGTCATACTTGAAATAAACCTTGTTATGTAACATCCCAACACAAATCAAAACACTAAAATTCCCAAATTATGTGAACGAAAGACGAAACCTGCAAAATAATCTAGGTCACCACAAGCGAAACAGTTATCTTGCTCATCCCCCTATGCGAATGACCCCTAGAATGCTGAGAGTTGGCAAAAGGACAAGCATCCTCCCTACCCAATTCCCTAAGAATCCCTAAATTTCTCAACAGTTGCAAAACACAAAAATTTGCAAAATGTCAAAACTCCAAAATTTGACAAAATACAGTGCACACATCAAAGGGCACAAACGATAGTGATTTTCATCACTACATATCCCCAATCCCTTGCTCAAAAGAAAAAAAACAAATCAAAATAAACAGTGATCTTATCACTACAAACGAGCAAGTATCCCAATACAATTGAAGAAAAGAAGGGAGTTGACCTTGAATCCCTGGAACCCTCAGCATTCTATAGGTCATAAGGCAAGCTTCAGTACCAATTTGGTTGATAGCCTATTGGTAACAGAAGTAAACCTCCCGCATGGCGATATATCTGTCACATTAACTTGCGTATAGATCAATATTTGCATGTGGATGAGCTAGCTTATGGCATCCTGGATTACACCGCAGATTAATCTTAGTACATACAACAAAGGAATTCGTGGAGCTAATTAGGTGATCCTCAGTACGAGTTCGGTTGAAAGCCCATCCGCACTTGGCGGTATCCTAACAAATACCACTAAATGAACTCAATTGCACACACAGGGATATGAAATAAGCTGGGTCAAAAACAAGTCTGATTCATACCTTGGTCAAAAATTCTTGTAAGATAAAGTACAGTCATGGATGGTGAGTTAAAACTAACTGAATCTCAGAAAACCTTACATTCATTCCAAAACCATCTGCGCCACTTATCATCCTTATGATACCATCAAAAAATACAAAAACAGAAAAACAATGTAAATAAAGAGCTTCTTAAACAGCCAATAGTGCAATCATCACAAATGTCATTCATCCATTTCACCTCGCATATCACATATACATCAAAAACATTTACATTTATCATAACATCTGCATTCATAAAAATAAATAAACATGCATAACAAAAATCACATCATCACATGTACAAAACCAAAAATAAAACCGGTATATATATATATATCGTCAAAAAGATGCCCGCAGGCTACAAAACCGGTCCTCAGACCCCGCAATCATATCCAAAAACCCAACCTAAGGCGTTGACAACCATGATCACATAGGATCGATGCGACGAGAACTACCCCCCATGGTGTGGGTCCTATGGGACCCTGCAGGGCGGCTACTACTAGCCCTCGCATCATGCCTGCTACCACCCCCCTCATCTAACCGCCTGCGACGAGATGATGCTTGATCGCTCGATCAGACTATCCCTTGTCCACCATGAAGATCCACCGACCGAAGGCTTAGGTAGCCTCCCACCAAGGCAGATGACCTCCCTCTCCAAGTCTATCCAGTACAGACACCACTCTGCCTCTCGCCGATGATAGATAGACAATGCATCATCACACTGCACCAAAACTCTATCCCGCTCTGCCAACTGAGCCCACAGAATATCCCTCTCCTACCGCGCATCCCCCAGCTCCTGCCTCACATCCCCCAACTCCAGATCCCGCATCCGCAGCAGCACTGTCAGTCGTGCAATCTAAATGCCTACATCCGACCCCACCTCCTCTGTATCTGTCGGACACATAGGACTCGTGGGGACAGTAGCCTACTCAGGCTCCAACTGCTCCTCCACATCCTACATGTCTGTCTACTCCGGAACACCCAATTCCACATCCTCATCTCCCACATCCACCATGTTCGCATCATCCAACGCCCCCCCCCAATCACCCCCTGCTGCCTCAGCATCCTCCACTGCCACCTTCGTGCCTCCCAGTGGCCCCTCTCCTCTCCAGCACCGCAGTACCCACCATGAGTCATACTCAATGGTAGTACCGACGTCATCCACATCTGGGACCTTAATCACTGCATCGAACTCCTTGTCCAATGGCACGGTGACTGGTGGCTCCAGATCCCTCTCATCTCCCCACCGTCGATAGACCACGAGCTCACCAGGCAACTCCTGGCGCACCCCAAACTATCGTGTAACCTGACGGTACAGAAAGAACTCATGCTCCGTCTTGTTTCACCCAGTCAACCACCGCTCCCTGCGTACCCGTCGGAGCCACTCTCCAGCCTCAGGCTAGGCTGGACAGTCCCGATAGGGACGCCAAAACACCTCCCCTAGAGTGAGCCGAGAAAAGGCATCAGTGTAGTGGTCAACGGCACCTGCCCATCGCCGACTCTGCCCCTGCTCTGTAGACCACCACCACAAAACTGCATAACCAATCTCCTCATCCTCCATCACTGCTCTGAGTCATCCACGGTAACTCTGGTAGGCCTCTCAACGACTATGTCTTGCTGCCCAAGACTCGCAACAAAAAACTACAACTGACACCCTTCCACTGTCGACAACGGACCCCATACAGCTCCCCGTAGAGCTGTGCCAACAAAGTCTGTCCCCATATCAGAATCAACGGTGCCTCTATCGAGCACTCTGCCAATTGCCACACCAAATCCAGCAGGTTCCACGGGAACCTCGCGCCTGACGAATCAAGGAGAAGAATGTTAGAAATGAGGCCCATCAAGAATGCGTGCCTCACTCCTAACACCCCCCTCTCCTGCCACCAGCTAACCAAAATCCTGCCAGCCTGGAAATCCACCTTGGCTGTCTCCACTGGGTTTGCTACACCCAGCTTCCCCCCATGCCCAAAACATCTCGTAAGTATAGCAGTCCGCTGATCAAACGGCGATGTCCTAATAGGCATACCATCTATCGAAACCCAAAGAAACCGATAGATGTCCTCAAGATTCATAGTCATCTCCCCTATCGAGAGATGGAAATTATTGGTCCACGGATCCCAAAGCTTGATCAGGGCCATCAGATAGGCCTGATCTGAAACCACAGGCTCCAGTCGAGCCACCTGCTTGAGCCCAAGGGCATCAAGCCATTCCTAGTCATCATAGGTCAATGCCAACCACGCCTCAATAAATGCAGCGGGTACACAGTACCGGCTCCTAACAACCTGCAAAGCAAAAAAATAAAATATCAACACAAACACAATAAAAATATATATATAACAGATCAAATTTTCAGTTCTAGGGTTTCTAACCTTAACTATTAAACAAAAACATCACAAAAAATCTTAAAGTTTTGAAAAGCGTCAACACAAAAACAATACATCAAATAAAAGCAAAATAAACTCTAGGAACACTTACAGGTTTCGCTTCGGCTCCGCCGCTCGAACCAATGTGTGCACTCATGATAGCAGAGAGAATTCCAGCAGCGCTTTGCTTCGCAGAATTACCTCCTCCTCCCAGAGCTCCAAAATTGCAAGAAAAAAAATGACACAAATGAGCCCAAAATCAAGTTTTGGCCATTAAATAGGCCTTTTGCACTGGAATTCATCCTTGACTGGGACGAGTGCTCTGATTAGCACTCGTCCCACCCAGGGATGAATTCTCCAGCTGGAATTCGTCCCACCCAGGGACGAATTCAGGCCAGCACTTTAAAAAAATCAAAAAATGACTAAAAATGCACTAAAAACAGACAATAAAATTGCCCGACAGGATTGCTACTGCACCTGACAACAAGGGCATAAAAAATTGACATTGGAGTCACAAATTGTCACTATAATACTCCCTAAGAAGGCTACCATAGCCGGACCGCTCCACGGGAAGACAAATTTTAGACAATTTCATCCCCAAACGACATCACAAAAGGGTCAAAACCCACTCAAAAACAGTACAAAATTCAACACAAACAAACAACAAAAAACATTGCCGGACATAAGTGCTCTTGCACTTAACCTCTGGGCAAATAAAATCGATGGCGAGGTTCAAATTATCTCTCTCCTACTTCCCCAAGAAGGCTAACATAGCCGGACCGCTCCACGGGAAGTTAGGTTTTCGATGATTTCACCTCATTACGACATCACCAAAAGGGTTAACACCCACCAAAAAAAGGTCCAAATGTTGGAAAAATTGCACACGCTTAACAATAAACCCTTTAAAGGCACCCTTGAACAAGTCTTCTTGGGTCAAGCGACTCGTTGCTTCTCTCATGAAGGTCATTCCCTCATCAATTCGTCGCTTGAGGGGGTAGTCACACTTAGTCACCAACCAACAATAACACATCCAATTAAGGAAAATGACATGCATTCAAAGAATCATTGACAAAGACAATCACGCTCCTGCTTGGGGCAGTAAACAAGCAAAAATCAAATCAATCAAACACTTGGCATTTCGTGAATCATGAACACAAGGTTCCCCCGAGGATAAAAACGCCCTTTGCCTGTTCATGATCGATCAATGTCTAAGTTCAAGTCACACCTCAAAAAAATAGGTTAATACTTGAAATCAAATTCCTTAGCTCGTCAGAAGCAAGGATTCAAGAATGCATGCCCTTTCCATACTTGGGGCATCAAAATTTGGTTAGGTTACCAAGAAACCCTAATCATTAGTGCTTTGGTTATCTATTTTTGCTTAGCACTGCATCACCCACAACGCTTCCCAAAAAGGGGCATCTGTAGACACCAAAATAGCACCAATCCAATTATGTGACTGCAAAAACTGATCGCTTTGACAAACACAACCCCCAGGGCAGCCCTCAAAGGTTAAACAGTGGTCTTAACCACTTTCATAGCAATTTTGTAAGGTCAAGAAGCAATTTGGCACACTTGGACACTTTGCCCAATATTCGTCTCACCCAGGGACGAATTCAAAATAGAATCCATCCCACCCCAGGACGAATTCTGAATCCGTCCCTGGGTGGGACGAATTCTAAGCTTAACGGGCAAAAAGACAAATGGCACCAAGTGGCAGCCCAGAACAGTCATTTGATGACTCCTGCCTTGCACGCGTGTGTAGGTGGATAGAGGGGCCGTTAGAAGACTATCACAAAAGGCATTTATCAAAGCCCAAGTCAACGGAGGACTCCCCTCCCTCATGGGAAGACAAGACTGCCACATGGCGCCTATGACCAACACATGGCATTTGTGCTTCCCTCCAAAAAGAGACCCCATGGGTCTATAAAAGGTGGGACTTTTCTCACCCAAGAGAGACAGGTTGAAGGAGTTTTCAAGCAACGAAGTGTCGCCGAGTTGAAGACCCACTTGCATCCCTTTTGGTTCACCTTCCCACATCCACCAATCTCTTTTGCAAGGGAGGTTGTTGGGTGGCTTTTGGAAGCTTGAACCTGACCCAAATCCAACACATGGACACCTGAACCAACCAATTCGCCGACCCCCCCAATCCTAAAAGGTTTTGGGCCCATCCCTAGTGGATTGGCGCCGAAATCAAGTGCCAATGGTGGGAGGCCCACTTGGGCACCCCCGCACTTTCTAGGTTTTAGAGCATTCTAGATTATTTTTTTAGGTTGCATTTTGTGTTATTATGTTGGGTTAACTCACAGCTGCAATTTCGTAACTTTTGGTCAGATTCTAGTATGTTTTGTGTTGCTTTGTTGTTTCACTGACTTGCAAGTGGCGAGATCAAATTCCCGAGGGTAGAGGCCAAATTGGGAGAATCCGACCATCTGGGTCGTCCCAAAATGGCCCCAATTACATAACCCCCTTGTTTGCAGGCGTTTTGTAGGTCTCGAGAATCGACATTGGAGCAGCAGCAGGTCGGTTTCTTCAACACGAAGAATTCGTCCCACCCAGGGACGAATTGCAGATCGAGATCGTCCCACCCGAGGACGAATTCCAGAATTTGTCCCACCCGGGGGACAAATTGCAGTGAGAAATCATCCCACCCAGGGACAAATTCCGATTGAATGCAGATTGGCCAGTGTCTCGATGGCAATGGCCTTCTGGTAACATTTTCTGTCTTCTGGCAAGTTTTCAGGCTGTTTAGAATCATTTTGTTTACTGTTTTAGATAAATGTTTGCATGCATATTTCGTTAATTTTAAAGAACAAACACTTTTCACTTGCAGCAGGTGCTACTGACATATTCGTTGTTTCTTTGTTCGCAGGAGGAGCAGCAGAGGTAAGGACTCATCAGCGTAAGCGACGGCATCGTCTTGGCCCGTCCATTCAAACGTGGGCACGCGAAAAGAGGAAGACTAAGTCACATATTGTAACCAATACGAATTTAACGCTCCTAGCCCCCAAAAAGGGAGGAGACGTCTATGTAACCGAGGATAAGATATTTGAATAAAGAGGGCTGTGATTTCTTTACATCTTTTCTTTCATTTTCAAATTGTCTCCTTTCTTCGTTTTTATGCATAGGATTAAAGCGTTACATTTCGTCTTATGTTGCATAATTAGTGCTCCCTCTGCCCAAAATCTCGTGCTTTCAGAGGGTTATAAGATTAAATTAAAAATCAAATTTGAAATTTATTTTAAAGCATTGACATTTTATTGCACAAGGCCTTCATGTATAAAAGGTGACAAAAATCTTTGCCTTACTTCCAGCATATCATCAATCAAATTTATAAGCTGCAAAGTATTGTGCGCAAAAAGGAGAAAGAGTTTTTCACATTTTGAAAGGTCTCCAATAGTAGAAGATTAGATAAATAGGAGTGAGTCTCATATTACCTCACACAATAATGTGTAGCGTAATTGGCAATAGCAGATGATGTTAAGTCTTGTGGCAGGCAAGGAGTGTAGGGTTTGAATACCTCCAAGTTCATTTTTCAAGGAAGAGAGGGTATTTTCATTTTTGAACAATACCAAAATAAGGGAATAAAGGGAGGCTTGTGACATCCCTTCCCTATGAAGCACTTAGCCAACATGGTGGGCTAGCACCTCAATAAGGCACTCAACTAGGAGTGGTCTCGTGTTCAAAACCCATTGAGGCATTTTGACTAGTGTTAAAGGTATGCATTGATGTCATTTGTCTCGGTCACTTGATTATTTTGGATATTTATAAGGTTGAAAAAAATAAAATAATTTTGATGGTTATAATGTTTATTTTTTCCTAAATTAATTTAGAAATTGATTATTTGAGGGAGATAAAATGGTAGGCAATATTATTTTGAAAGTTTAATTTTTGGAGGTTAATTAATTAAAGGTGGAAATTATAAGGAGCAATTGAGTTGATATTTTTATGTATGATTTGATGATTGCTAATTTTAAGGAGTAATCAGGTGTAATTGAGTTTGATTATTTTTGTAATTGAGAAATATTTTGAGAGAGTTTTAGTGTGATATTTTGTCATCTAACCATTAAAATTGGCAAAGAAGAAAATTGTGATTGAGACAGGTTTTTAAGGGCACTTCTACATCAAAAAAAATGTATGGGCACATCTTCCTAGTGAGTGATTGTTAGATGTTGTGAATGCTAAGTTGGAGTGAAAAGGGTTTTTTGATAAGCATTGTTGAGTTTGATTGTTGAAGATTTTTCTGAGTGAGAGTTGATGATAAAAACCTTATTTTATAAGCATTGTTGGAAATATTGAGTAAAGCTTTCATATGCTTGAACTAGGGTTTGTGCAAATAACATGAGTATCATTGTTATGTGAAGTTATGAAAGAACATGAGTATCATTATTATGTAAAGTTGTGAACTATCTTGAACTAGATGTTGTGAACGATCATGAGTATCATTGTTATGTGAAGTTGTGAACTATCTTGAACTAGAGTTTGTAAAATATTATGAGTATCATTGTTATGTAAAATTGTTTGATAAGCATTGTTTGAAATAAGTGAGTAAGTGTTCATATTCTTGGACTAGGATTTGTGAGCAAGGGTTATTTCATTGAGTCATTGGTTGAGTAGAATTTATTGAGCCTAGTCAAGTGGATGTGTTGAAGTGATAGTTCAAGTTCTATGAAATAAATTATTCCATATTCTAAATTAATTTGAAAAAAGAGGTTGAGTCTTTGTGATTGTGAAACATATTGAGTCTCTAACAATTCTTTATATGTTTCTTTGGTAAAAAGAGATATTGAAAGTGATTGATCATTGTGGTGAATGTGAAGCATATTGAGTCTCTAACAATTCTCTATATGTTTCTGTGATATTGGATAAGTTCTAGTAAGGACTTGGTGTGCAGATTTGAGGTAAGTATTTGAGAATACTTATGGATAGATTTGTGTGAGCTTTTGTTGAAGCTTTCAATACAAATTTTGGGATAGAGATTGAGAGAAGATTGGATAATTTCTAGTAAGGACTTGTTGAGCATATTTAAGGTAAGTCTTGGTGAAGACTTGTTGAGAAGATTGAACAAGTTCTAGAGAGTACTTGTGGACAAATTAGTGTGAGCTTTTGTGGAAGCTTACAAGGCATATTTGAGATAAGTATTTGAGAATACTTGTGATCAGAGTTGATTAATTGATTTTTTCAAAGCTTGAGTTAAGGTTTGGGGCAGATCCAATAGATTTTATTTGTGATTAAGTTTTTTGTTAAGGCTTAAGGATAGATATTGAGGACATATTTGTGGTAGACCAAAAGACTATGTTTAGTGTATATCTGAGGATAGATTTTGGTACATATTTGAGGATAGGTTTGTGCCAGACCAGAATTAGAGATTGAGCAGATTTATGCTAAATTGAAGGAATGTGTTTAGTGTAGATTTGAGAATAGATTTTAGTACAAATTTAAGGATAGGTTTGTACCAGACCAAGTATAGAGATTGAGTATATTTGTGCTAGACTGAAGCACCATGTTTAGTGTAGATTTAAGATAGAGCAAAGAGTAATCTTTGGAGGTGATAGAGTATAAAGGATGACAATCTCTAGTGGATAGAGATCCATTAGCCAGGGTAGTGAGGATAGGTCTTCTGAGTGAGGATGGGAGTCTTTAGTGGATAGAGATCCATTAGCCAATATAGTGGAGGTAGCATTTTTTCTAGAAGATCACTAGCCAGAGTAGAGGAGAAAGGCATTATCTTGAGGATAGTTATCCATGAACTTGGTCAAGATATTGGTGTCTCCTTTGGATAGAGGTCCATAAACATTGTAATAGGAAAAGGATTCCCAAGAGATTTATTGAGAAAATATTAGTGAAATATTTTCTCCATGGAGTAGCCCACATTGAGTGAACCATGTTAAATTGGTGTCTCCATTGTGTGTTGTGATTTGTGCATTATTTTGATTACTATTTTTGAAATTACTATTGATACATTACATAATATTGATTGGAAAAAAAAGTTAAAAGTGATCTTATACTATTCAATTGGTATCAGAGCAGGTTCCTTCAAAAGAGTTTAATAGCTTGAAGGAAAATATTATAAGAACACAATGGATTCTAAGAATTTATCCTTAGTTAATTCAACACCACTATTTTATGGAAACGATTATATATTTTGGAGTATGAGAATGAAGATTCACCTGATGGCACTTGGCAATGAAATATGGGAACTAGTTGAAAATGGATACACACCACTAGCTACTCCACCTATAGATAAATATGGTAAGATTCTACATCATTACAATTCAAAATCAATGAATGCAATTTTTATAGGTTTGCATAGAACAAATTTCATAAAGGTTATGCATTGCAAATCAGCAAAAGGAATTTGGGATAAGTTGCAAAGCATATATGAAGGAGATAAAAGTATCAAAAAGATAAATATATGAAATATCAAAAGACAATTTGAAGAATTAAGAATGAAGTATGAGAAAAATATTAGTGCTTATCTACTTCGTGTAGACGATTTTGTTAACGCCATGCAAGGACTTGGAATTGAGATTGAAGAATCTAATTTTTGTGATAATATCTTGAGATCTCTCCCAAAAATATTTAGTGAAAATATATTTGCTATAGAGGAATCAAAATATGGTGATATTTTGATAAGAGATGTATTACTTGGTATTATTACAGCTTTTGAGATGAGAACAAAAGAGGAACCTAATCTCCAGAAGGAAGCAACCTTCAAAGCGACTAAGAAGACAAAGGGCAAGAATTCAGATTCAAGCAATGAGTCATCCAGTGATGAAGAAGTAAATTATGTTATGATAAATAAGGATCAAAGAAGATTTAAAGATGCAAAATATATTAGGTGTTTCAAATATGGAAAGTATGGTCACTATGCAACTGATTTTCAATAAGTTAGAAATAGCAATGATGAAGAAAAATAGGATTATAAGAACAAGGAATCATAAAAAATATAGGTACCAAAAGAAAGGTAAGGATGGACAAGGCAAACAAGGAAAAAATTTCTTTCAAAGGCAAAAGAGGAGTTACTATGCAAAAAATGCAAGTAAGTACTCGAGTTATAGTGATAATAGTTTCTCAGATAATGATAAATGTGAAGTTCTATTTCTGATTGAATAAAAAGAAGAAATTAGGAAAAATTCACAAATAACTCAAGTGTTTTAGATGTGGTAAATTTGGACATCTTGAAGATAGTTGTACAAAGAATTATTCTTGTTTCATTGATGATGAATATGAATATACACTTGAAGTACTAGAAGAGAATATTCTAATGGCACTAGAAGAAGAAGGAGGTTACCCTATAGAAGACAAATCAGAAGAGAATGAAGATGTTTTCAAAGGTAAAAAAATAGAGGAAGAATCATAAAAGGAGAAGTTGATCTTGAGGGAGAACTTATTTATGCTCTTAACACATTGAAGAAGATAAGAAAGCAAAAATCCCCACTTAAGATTCAGTTTCAAGAATGTGATGAAGAAAGAGGAAAGCTTATAGAAGATCTAAATAATTCAATGGCTAATACAAAGAGGTTCAAAGATAAGTTAGAAGCAAAGATCTTAGAATGTGAAATATTAGAACAAGAAGTAGCTCTACTAAGGTAAGAAGTAGAAAATTCTAAGTATAAGCTACACAATCTTGAAAAGATCTCAAAGGTCATAGATAATATGATCAAGGTACAAATATGGTCAACAAACATAATAGGTATTGGTTTTGAACATGTACAAAAGAAATAAGAAGAGGAGTCAATCTCAAGTTTTGAAGAAGAGAAAATTTAGAAGAAGACAACAAGAGATAAAGTGAGACTTCTGAGGATGATTTGGACAATATAAAGTTCAACAAGGAAAATAATAATGCACAAAAAAGGAACAGATGAAATAAGAACCAACATAGGGTAAAAGAGACTACGATACCAATGAGTTCAAGACAAGGAAATTTTAATGGATGATGTTTCTCATGTCATAGATTTGGACACAAGGCTTCACAATGTAGGACACATGAAATACATGAATATGGGAACTTCAGAACTAGACAAATTTTTTGTGGGTATTACTACTCATGTAATCAGTTTGGTTACAAGGTAATGAATTTTAGGTTCCATGATAGGAATAGATATGGTTTCACTAGAAGAAATCCCAAGACATTTGCACCTTCAAGAAATAATAATATTAAGTGTTACAAATGAAATAATGATGGACATACAATAAAGTGGTGTAGAGCAAAAATTCTAGAGACAAGCAGGAACAAAAACAGTCAGAGAAATCATAAGAATTAGATGAAAAGGAAAGTGGACAAAGGTGAAGATCAGTGCTTACTGGGAGTAGAAATACTCCCACCCCAGAATTAACCACCTCAAGAGGAGGTGGAGGAGGGGCTAATATAAGAGACCTAATCTTAGCCCCAAGCCCCAAAGGTGACCCTTTTCCATTGATTTCAAAGGGATATATATTTGAGTAATGTGGAGAGGTTTGATTTAAAAAGAGAGCATTGAGCTAGGGGGAGCAGTTTCCCAGGGGAAGTAGAACAAAAACAAGGTTAAAGAAATTTGAAAAAATAATTGGGTTTCCATCAATGAAAAAGGGGGATATTTTTGGATATTTTGAGTAGATGAGTTGTCATTGATGTCAAGAGTGAGTGGTCATTGATGTCAAAAGTCATTTTCAGTGAGCAGTGCAAGGATAAGTAGTTCTGCAATCAGTACAAAAAGGATATTCCACCTCCATTTGGTCAGATCCGGTTCCAAGTGCAAAGAAGAGACCCAAGCAAATAATATTGTAATATTTTATTATAATATTAAAAAGGATCTTTCATCGGACTGAATGCTTGTCCCTTTCCTGGTGCTTTCAATGGCGTAAAAGGTTTAAAATGATTGTGACATGGTGGTTATAGGGGCATACTACGCGAAGATCTATGTGGCGACTTTTGGGGTTGCCATAAAAAGCTGGACAGCCTGCCCGGATTCGTGGCGGCTATCGATTCCACCATGGAAATTCAAATATATATATATATATATATTAACAAGGAAAATTTAAAATTAATTATAAATTAATTAATATAATTTAATTGTAAATTAATTTATTAATTAATTTAATTAACTGCCAAAGTTATTTAAGTTAATTATAATTTAATTTGTAATTTAATTTATATTAATTTAAATAACCCTAAAGAGGGTTATAAGGTTAAATTAAAAATCAAATTTGAAATTTGATTTAAAGCACCAACGTTTTATGGCATGAGCCCTTCATGTATAAAAGGTGGCAAAAATATTTGCCTTACTTCCAGCATACCATCAATCAAATTTATAAGCTCCAAAGTATTGTGTGCAAAAAGGAGAGACTTTTTCATGTTTTGAAAGGTCTCCAGTGGTAGAAGATTAGATAAATAGGAGTGATGCTCCTCTTACCTTGCAACAACTTTGTGTAGTGTAGTTGGCAATGGTGGATGGTTCTAATTCTTATTGCAGGTGATGAGTGCAGGGTTCGAATCCCACCGATTTTGTTTTGCAAGGAAGAGAGGGCATTTTCATTTTTAAATAATGTCAAATGAAGGGAATAAAGGGAGGCATGTGCCTTCCCTTCCCTATGGAAGTGCTTAGCCCACGTGGTGGGCTAGTGCCTCGATAAGGGATTCGGTTTGGAGGGGTCTCGCATTTGAAACCCACTGAGGCCTTTTGGCTAGTGTTAAAGGTATGAGCTGATGTCATTTATCTTCATCGCTTGATTATTTCAGATGTGCTAAGGTTAAAAAAATAAAAATAAAATTGATGGTTATAAAATTTATTTTTCCTTAAATTAATTTGGAAATTGAGTATTTGAGGGAGATAAAAGGGTAGGCAATATTATTTTAAAAGTTTAATTTTGGAGGTTGATTAATTAAAGTTGGATATTATAAGGAGCAATTGAGTTATTATTTTTATGTATGATTTGATGGTTGCTAATTTCAAGGAGTAATAAGGTGTAATTGAATTTGATTATTTTTGTAATTGAGGAATATGTTGAGAGAGTGTTAGTGCGATATTTTGTCATCTAACCATTCAAATTGACATAGAAGAAAATTGTGATTGAGACAGGTTTTTTAAGGTCACTTCTACATCAAAAAAAGGATATGGACACATCTTCCTAGTGAGTTTTTGTTGGGTGTTGTGAATTCTAAGTTGGAGTGAAAAGGGTTGTTTGATAAGCATTGTTGAGTTTATTGTTGAATATTTTTTTGAGTGATATTTGATGATAAAAAACTTATTTTATAAAGCATTGTTGGAAATATTAAGTAAATTTTTCATATGCTTGAACTAGGGTTTGTGCAAAGAACATGAGTATCATTGTTATGTGAAGTTGTGAAATAACATGAGTATCATTGTTATGTGAATTTGTGAACTATCTTGAACTAGAGGTTGTGAAATATCATGAGTATCATTGTTATGTGAAGTTGTGAACTATATTGAACTAGAGTTTGTGAAATATCATGAGTATCATTGTTATGTGAAATTGTTTAATAAGCATTGTTGGAAATAAGTGAGTGAGTTTTAATATGATTGGACTAGGGTTTATGAGCAAGGATTATTTCATTGAGTGATTGGTTGAGTAGAGTTGGTTTAGCCTAGTCATGTGGATGTGTTGAAGTGATAGTTCAAGTACCGTGAAACAAACTGTTCCATATTCTAAATTTATTTGAGAAAGAGGTTGAGTGTTTGTGAGTGTGAAACATATTGAGTCTCTAACTATTATCTATATGTTTCTATGGTAAAAATAGAGATTGAAAGTGATTGATAATTATGGTGAATGTGAAGCATATTGAGTCTCTAACAATTCTCTATATGTTTATGTGATATTAGACAAGTTCTAGTAACGACTTGTTGAGCAGATTTGAGGTAACTCTTTGAGAAGAGTTGTGGAAAGATTTATGTGCAATTTTATGGAAGCTTACAATACATATTTAAGGACAAATATTGAGAGCTTATTGGACAAGTTCTAGTATGGACTTGTTGAGCATATTTGAGACAAGTCTTGGTGAAGACTTGTTGAGCAAATTGGACAAGTTCTAGAGAGGACTTGTGCATAGATTGGTGCAAGATTTTGTGGAGGCTTACAAGGTATATTTGAGACATGTCTTTGAGAAGACTTGTGAGTAGATTTGATTGATTTATTTTTTTCAAACCTTGAGTTAATATTTGGGGTAGATCCAACATAGTTGATTAATGATTAAGTCAAGCTTTGTGTTAAGGCTTGAGGATAGATATTGAAGAATTATTTGTGCTATATGAAAGGACTATGTTTAGTGCATATTTGAGGATATATTTTGGTGCAAATTTGAGGACAGGTTTGTGCTAGACCAAAATCAGAGATTCAGCAGATTTGTGCTAAACTGAAAGACTGTGTTTAGTGCATATTTGAGAACAAAGTTTGGTGTAGATTTGAGGATAGGTTTGTACTAGACAAGAGACAAAGATTGAGTAGATTTGTGCTAGACTAAAGGACTATATTTAGTGTATATTTGAGACAAAGCAAAGAGTAAGCTTTGGAGGTGACAGAGTATAGAGGAAAATATTCTCTAGTGGATACAGATCAATTAGCTAGGGTAGTGAGAATAGGTATTTTGAGTGAGGATGGGAGTCTCCAATGGATAGAGATCCATTAGCCAGTTTAGTGGAGATAGTAGTTCTTCTAAAAGATCACCAACAAGAGCAGAGGAGAAAGGAGTTCTCCTTTGGATAGATATACATTAACTTGATCATGGTATTGGTGTCTCCTTTGTATAGATTTCCATAAACATTGTAATAGGGAAAGGATTCCTAAGAGATTTATTAAGAAAATATTAGTAAAATATTTTCTCCATGGAGTAGCCCACATTGGGTGAACCACATTAAATTGGTGTCTCTGTTGTGTGTGGTGATTTATGCATTACTTTGATTACTGTTGTTGATATTTATATTAATACATTGCATAATATTAATTGGGAAAGAAAAATAAAGTGTTCTTATACTGTTCACCCCCTTCTTAGTATAAGCTTATGTTATTCAGACCTAGAACCAGAATATCAGGTATCCATGGAGGATTTCAATGCCATGACTAAAATAAAAATAAGTACTTAATCATGAGGATGGAAGAAGCCAAAAGTACAAGTGAAGCTCTTGATCAGAAAGGGGATATACCCGAGTCCTTTCAAGCCCTAGATTCCTAGGCCATTCCTAGAGAAAATAATGCTCAAGATGATATACTAGACTTTTTGTATGTTGGTTTTTATCTGATGATTGATATCATCCATGGACCCATGACTGTGGGAGTCTTTTGCAGACCCTCCATCCCAAATAAGGATAATTTTTGGAAAGTAGTCAAAAATTATGAGCAAATAGTTGATTTCTTGATTCAAGAAAATAGTGGCATGAGTGGTTAGTTGCCTAACAAAGAGTAGAATGATGAACAAGGTGATATCGTACAGATAAAAAGTGATCACATATCCAAATAATTGGTATCTATGGGTAGTCCATTTAATTAAATGATATATTGACTACTTGCGAGATGAAGGTCTATAACGATAGTTATAAGAAGGTAAAAATTGACCTTGAAAATTGGCATCTCCTATTTGATCAAACCTTATCATTTGACTAAATAAGAATTGAAAGAAATTTAAATACATCACTCTACTCCCACTTTTATGGAAGAGAAGCTACATTACCATCAAATTCAAAACTTTAGACGTCAATATCCATCAAATATACTAACCCAGAGGATATGCATCTTTTATAATAAATAATGGAAAATCCATCCAATCAAAAGAAGAGTGGTGAGAAGCACATAATGATGCTAGTCATCACTGAATTACTATCAAACAATTGTCTAACCCAAAAGCAATAGTAATGGCATTTGAGGAAAGTAATCCAGTGCTCAAATGGAACTGGGACAAAGAAAATTGAGGATGAATGAAGAATTTGATCCTATATAGACTACCTTGTACCTCATAGATCAAAGTAAGGGATCAACCATCCTTTAGTTGTATCAAATGGATGACCATTTACTGTTAATATCGATATATGGTCAAAATATCAAACATTAAACTTAAGACAAGTGACATATTACTTGTATATATGTAAATATAACACCTGGACATTGTGTATAAAGTATAAATTTTAACCTTACCTCAAGAAAATGACCTTGCCTAAAATAAATGCTCAAAATAATATTAGGTGGTTGGCTTATTTGGCATCTTAGGATATATACTATCCTTCCACATGTTTATTAAGTCATTAGACAAGTCCAAAAAATGATTGAGATCCTTGGTACAACTCTCAAGCAATTATCTCAGTAATAATTCTTGGTACCCTGTCCAATGCAAATGATTTAAAACCATTGGAGGATGACTTGTTGGATGAAACATGTGAAATCAATGCATAGATGATTGGTGATCCTAGCAATATTTGCTAAAAATGTATAGGTTCATAAAATTTTGTAGCCCTAATTAAAAAAAATAAGTGTGAAGATACTGGTTGGCTATTAGGCATTAGCTATCAGATTGCAATTGGCCAGTTTAGGGTGGTGGCACCCTTTCCAATTCAACTTATCAGATACCACATCTAAGATGTTTATTCTATTATAAAATCCTTCTTACAACGTAAAATATGCCTCATGAAAATATTAATGTCACCCAACTACTGAAGGCTCTACCTAGATGCTCTAAAGTTTTGGATCTTATACCATACATACCCCTCTTTTACCACATACATGAGTAGTAGGCTAACCATTTAAAAGCTGAAGTACAAAATCTACAAGAAGAGAGGGAGCAACAAAATACATCCATATATGAGCTAAGAAATAAGCAAGTGAAGAAAGAAAATGCCCTACTCATGGTAAGGAATGAGCTAGAATAGTAAAATGCCAAGCCACTCACCTTAGTGGTTTCTAGACATTGGTTGAATTTTTTTTTGATTTGCTACTAGGGAAAGACAAAAGGGATAACTATGGTAGTCTTTCCTTATTTCTATGAAAATATGCAATGAATTGGCACTATGTCTATAGAAGACAAAAGGGAAATGACAAGGGTAGATCACATCCTAGCAGCCAAATTTTAGGAAGAATAGAAGTTTAGGAATATGTTTAGATATCCTGATAAGTTCCCAGAGATGAAAAACAATCTAATAAGTATATCAAATATTGAACACTCTAGGTTCACCAAATTTTTTGAATGACCAATCTCATGGACCTAATACAAGAAGTGTTGGACATCGTAAGGAAGGAGTCTATATAAATGAATAATATTGTAAGTAGCCTCAAGGATCAGGATGCATCAAGATTCTAGAATTAAGATGGTACTTTTTCAAAGTAGATGTGCTCAAACAACAGTTTGAAGAACACATCCATGATGAAAGTGAGATGAATTTAAATCCATAACAAGTGGATGTGAATAAAGCCTTTGTAATATTATATAAACTCATCCAAATCTTAGCAAATATTAATTTTTTAACTAAAAATTATAATGATCCTCCCCATGACCACCTCCATAGATTAATAACAACTACCTCTAAACTCAAAGGAATCTCAGATCCTCCCGTGGAGATGTGGAACCATATGTGTCACCAAATTGAAATCATCATTCCTTCCAATACTATTTTACATTAGGAAGAATCATCTAAAGTAGCTTCTCAAAGGGAATCCTAACAAGAGGGAGGATCACAAGAGCACTTACCATTGATTAAATAATGAAAACAAAGTTTCCCATTTTGTATCATATTTTTGTATAGATATAGTCGATAGTATTTCCAAAAATAATGACTTTGAAGCCCAATGGAATAGTGATATGCTCAACATAGCTACCAAGGGAGTAGTTAGAAATAAGTAAGAATATGCAACATAAAATCGATAGTACATAAACCCTTAGTTGCAAGTACCATTTATTTGCGTCCTCAACTTTTGACGAGATAAAAAACCCCTAGGAGCCACCAAGAATGTGGGTGTTTTTGGACCACTACCCACATGCACTTTGGTAAGAAAGTTTTGAAGATAAATGAATTGTGTAATATGGAAATACCTAATGAAAATTTGGCTAAGTCTAAATATCATTAGGAATTTTGCACCTGGACAAGGCCTGATACAACATTGGATATCCAAGCCAACCAAGGAGTGTGAATCCGTTAAGTCTACATATGACCAAGAATTTTGCACCTCATCAGAGACCAAATTGGTCCTAAAGACCCAGCCTGAGTAAGGAGTCCAAAGCTACCATGTTAATAAGAGGCCAAATTTTTTTCCTCCACCAAGCCTCGAGAAGATACTAGAGAACCAATCAGACTAGGATGCCTGTACTGGTTGAAATAATTACACTTGATTGAAGCTCGATGAATTCCTAAATGTCTAGCCTAGCCATGGGAGACTAGAATTTTTGTAGTTAAATAAAGCCTAGGGTGTCTAAAAGTTCTGGCATATGAACAAGAGTAAATTGCCAAGTCCAAGAAGCACTAGAGGAATCATGCCTAGTCGAAGCTCAGATAGGTATCAAATACCTAGATCTAGAGTTTTATACATGGCCAAATATTGAATTTGTCTTAGATACTCGACCCATTATCAAAACATACCGCACTATAGAAATAAACTATGTCAATACTTATAGAGGATTTGGACCTGATAGAGACCCAAATGGTTGCCAATCATCTGCCCCAAAATTGAAAGCCAACAAAAATAGAACATAGAGGGCACAAGATAATTTGAACATGACTAGAGCCTAGATAGGTAGAAAATCCTTGGACTACTACTGATGTGCAATATTGGAGGCCCAAAGTGTTTTGACTTGATCAACACCTAAAAAGGTACTATAACCTCGACCTGATACTAGAGAGCACGAGATCATAAAGAAGGCAAGTAATAATATTTTCAAAGGTTTTATATCCATCTATTATGGACCAAGGTGGTAGACACTTGATGTGGTTGACTCAATCAAGTTGACCACTATATCACCTACACGAGGAATATCATTATTCCAATACACTTGTTCGATGTAGGTTGACCATTAGAGAAATATTAAAAGCATGATTGTGTTCATGGCCATCACATAGGATATAGGATGGCTCAACTAAAAAAATAAATATCAACAAATCAAATTCAATAAATAGGCTCAAAACTACCTATCATAGCATAGATTTTGGCCAAGTTAGAAGGCCATGATGAGGTAGTTGGAGTGGTCATACTTCCAAATGGTCCAATTAGCTAGCACCCCATCTGACATAAAAATATTTTATTTCTAGAATAATGATGTCTTTTTATAATTATGTGATTGTAAAATATATATATATACAAGGATGCATAATGAATATTGGTCAGCTCTTAAGTGTTTATAATTCATATGTAAGTATAAACATTGCACTTTAATGCAAATAAACTACTATCTAGACTCTGGTTCGATTCATTTGTAGAGTATGTATGTATGTTTTGATGATTACATATTTCTAATTTAAGGATACTAAATATTTATGGTGATAATTCTGAATCTTGGATTTCTTTTATACTCATTTACTTGTCTAGAATTCATGGTCTGATTAAGATACAATAGATTAATATTAAATACTATGTGTTTTTTTGTGCAATAGTCTAGTCTGCTAGATAGTGGGTTGTTTAGTTGCATGATCCTTATTATTGCATATGTCTTGATTTTTCTTAATCTATACTATTTTAAGTTTTGAATCTAGTTTATTTTATTTCTTTTAGCACCCTTTCCCATCCCAATTTTAGGAATAGTTAGTCAGGACTTCAAGGATCCAACCTCCTCTAGAGATTGACCATGGTACTTCTCTAGATATCCTCAGTATTTAAATGTTGTTCAAGGTCTGTGGGTGCACAAAAGTTTTTATTAGACATATTTTATGACTAATACCATCCTATTAAAATCAATATTTAATGAAGTAAAATTTTTCTTTATGAAAAATGTCTGGAAAATAATCGAGTTCAATATTTAAAGATAGATGAGACGTTTTTCGTAGGACTGCCCAAAATTTCAAACTTGTTTCAGCCATATCTTACTCATCTAGACTCGTATTGAGCTGAAATATTGAGGGTAGATGCCTGAAAAACCCTAGAATGTCTCCACCAATTTTAATTTCATTTGGAGCAACACATATCCTAGCACATTCCTATGTTTGAACGACATATTTAGCAAGTGGCTATGTGAGGGTTTCATCTGGGTTGAGTGCAAGCAGCTCCAAAGGTTGGTTTTTAGGGACTTCAAGCCCTAGAAGCCAATATTTTTATGGTTTATGATCAATATTTTAGCAAGAAATTTTGTAGGGGATACAAAATGGGTTAGAAATTTGTCTTTCAACATATCATGCTATGAAATTGAGTGACAACGGCTTCCAATTTGTTGCACAAAAGAAAAGTGAAAACCATACCTTTCCACGACATCTAGGGCAAGGATTAAAGAGATCACAAAACAAGTTTCAAGTAGTTGATCAAAAAATGGCTCATATCTCAAGTGAATTTGGTGCTAATGTGCACCCAAAAAATAATTCTACTATGAAAACCCCTATCAAGGGTAAGAATTTCGAAGACTCGGTCCCAAAAATGAATTTTAGGGATGCCATTCATGGTGGATAGCCTCAGCCCAATGCTAATATCAATATTAGGGCTTCCCATAAACCTCTAAGAATGCCTAATATTTATCCCAGGAAAATGGAGTCAAGATGTCTTAAAGCAGCTGATAGAACTCCTATTGTTAATCTTGATATAGGTAACATTCAGACTGGCATTGAATATTTGGAAAAAAGAGGACTAATTTTTTGATTCATGGGTTTTTGCCTGAGTCTATCTACTTTCAAAGTCTGGGCTGCAAAAATCTGGAAAACTAAAGGTGAGTTACAAATCTCTATTTATCCAAATGGTTATTTTCTTGTTTTATTTGCTAATAATGAAGATAGAGAGAAAACTTTTCAAGGGGTTCCTTATTTTTTTGGAAGTGCAGGGCTTTTCATGAAGCCCTGGCATACTAAATTTAAAGCCAAATAAGAGATGCCTTCTATAGCTCCCGTGTGGGTTAGACTTTTTGGCATCCCTATTGAATTTTGGAATCCTACTATTTTTTCTTCAATTGGAAACTCTTTATGAACTTTTATGATGACTGATGATTGTATTCAAAATTTTGAACATATTATTTATGCTCAAATTTGTGTTTTAATGGAATTTGACAAACCCCTACCTAAAAATATCACATTACAATTTGGGGAAGACACTTGGGAGCAAGTAGTGGACTATGAGAACATTCCTTTTTGTTGTAGAATTTGCCATGAATATGGTCATTTGGCCAGTGCTTGCCCAAATAAAATTCCTGATCAAAATAAATAAGATACAAACTCAACAGATTTCCAAATACCTAAGAAGAAGAACACTCAGAAAATACTAGTTATGAAGGATCAATCATTAGCTAATATGTTTGAAATCCTTTCCACAAATGATGTCCCAAGTGAGGAATAGGAAATAATGGAAATTGAAATCTTAGAAACACAATTTAAATATGAAGGGAAGAACTCAGAGACAAACCAACAAATCAAAGGTTTTCAATAGAAAAAAATGAGAAAATTTACACAAGAAAAACAATATTTCAAATGTCAAAACATCAAATAATACAGGTCCCAATATAGACTCCATTGAACCATCTAGTAAAATTTTGGTTGTGTACGAGCATTCTTCATTGTTAGAAGCCATCTCAGATTCAATTGGAATAAGTCAAGAAACAGGGAAAAAAAATTGAAGATGGATTCTAATCAAAAAGTAGGTCGCAAGACCAATCAATATCATATGGTAAAAGAAGGTGAAAAGCTTGTAGAGGAAGGTAATATTAATTCCCTTCCCAACTTTTTTAGCCCCGGTATTAATGAAGATTATCACTTGGAATATTAGAGGACTCAAAGGGAGTCTTTCAAAACAAAATGAAATTAGACGAATGATTCAGTTAAATCATCCACATCTTGTTTTCCTTCAAGAAACAAAGATGTCAATGGAGGATATGGACTTAATTGCCAGTAAAATTTGGCCAGTTGTAAAAGTGGTTTCCCTCAGTTCCCAAGGGACTTCGGGTGGCATTGCTTGTATTTGAGATCCAAAAGAGGTAGTTATTCACCATATGGTTGGCATTTGGGGTTTGTTGGCTATAGCTATTCAAAGTAGACATTCCAACCAAATTATGCTCTACATTACTATTTATGCTCCGACTTCTTTGGAGGAAAAAAGAAGACAGTGGAAGGATATTACTCATATTATCTCTCATTTTACTAAATCTTGGATCTTGATCGTAGGAGATTTCAATACCATCCTCTCTCTGGATGAGAAAATGAGGGGAAATAGAAATTTGGACAAAAGCACTGACCTCATGAGCAAATATATTGCAAACCTCCATCTTGTGGATATCCAACCAAATAATGACCTTATGACTTGGTCTAACAGAAGGCAAGGCTTACCTTGTATAATGGAGAGATTGGATAGGTTTTTGCTCTCTAAAAATTTCTTAATCCATGGTCACATTCCTAAAGTGAAGACTCTTAATAATGTTGGTTCAGATCATTGGCTAGTCATGGTGGAAATGTGGAAAACCAATGTGAGTTTATCTCCTTTTTGTTTTAAATTAATGTGGCTTAGAGACATTTCCTTCAGACCTCATGTGCAACAATGGTGGAAGGAAGGTAAACCTAGGCATGTGATTAAGATGTTCTATTTTCCAAAATACTGCAATACATTAAATCCAAAATCAAGACTTGGAACTAGAAAGAGTTTGGGGATGTTCATAAAAAAACATGAAGTTATTGCTCATATTGAAAATTTGAATAAGAAAATCCATTTAGATGGCCTCACAAAGAAGAGAAGTGCAGATGAAATTAAACTCACAACTCAGTTAGAGGAATGGGAAAAAGAGAAGAAATCTTATGGAAGCAAAAATCTAGAATTCAATGGCTCAAATAAGGAGATCGAAACACAAATTTCTTCCACAAATATCTTCTAGCTCGAAGATCTCACAACTTTATTTCTTCCTTAAAATAAGATTTTAGAGATGTTTATACTTGGGATGGCATGAACTCTATTGTTGTTGATTACTTTTCCAATATTTTTGCTGCTACTCCCCTTGACTCGGATTCACAATATAATGTTCTTCAAGCAATCCCTTCTCTTATCACTTCTGAGGAGAACTCTATTTTGACTGATCCTATTACTATCAATGAGCTTCAACAAGTACTTTTTAAAATGCAAAAAGAGAAAACCCCAGGTCTTGACGGTTTTCCTATTGAGTTCTACCAAGATTTTTGGGATATCCTTCATGTTGATTTATTAGAGGTGGTGGAAGAAGCCAGGAAAGACAAAGAAATTTTGAAGGTTATCAATAAAACTTATATTAATCTTGTTCCAAAATCTCAATAGGTTGATCATATCTTAGCTTTTAGACCTATTGCTTTATGTAATATTCTTCTCAAAATCATTACTAAAATCATGGTAGAAAGGTTGAAGCCTATTTTGCATAAGATTATTTCCCCAGAGCAAGGGTGTTATGTGGAAGGATGTCAAATAGTAGATGAGATAGTTCTTTCTCAGGAAGCCATCCATTCCATGGATATGCAAAATTCTCCTTCCATGTTCATTCGGTTAGACTTATCCAAAGCTTATGACAGAGTGGATTGGCACTTCCTTATCAAAGTTTTGAGGCAATTTGGTTTCTCTAAGGATTGGATGGATTGGATTATGGGATGTATCTCTTCATTTTCCTACTTAGTTATTATCAATGGCAGGCCTTCTCAGTCTTTCCCAGCTTCTAGAGGTATTAGGCAAGGTGACCCGCTATCCCCTTATTTATTCATCATTCTTGTTGAATACTTGGGTAGGACTATAACCAAAAAGAGGGAAATAAAAACCCTTGAGGGAGTTACCATTTCTCATGGAGCTGGACCTATCTCTCATATTCAATTTGTGGATGACTCTACTCTTTTAGGTAAATATACAATTAAGTAAGCTTCTAATATTACGCAAATCATTAGCTATTTTTCTAAGGCTACTGGGCAGTTGATCAATGAAGACAAATCTAAAGTTATTTTCTTTCACTCCTCTACTATACAGGAATCCATGGTCTTGGATAAGCTAAGATATAAGAAGACCTCTCTTCCAATCACTTATTTAGGTATTCCCATAAATATTCAAAGGCAGAAAAATAAATATTGGAATTGGTTTTTGGACAAATTCAAGAAGAAAATTGGAAAGTGGACCAACAAGAGGCTTTATTCTAGGGGTAGAATCACCTTGGTAAAATCAATCCTTCAAGCTATTCCTATTTTTGTTTCTTCCATTTTGAATATCCTAAAGGCTATTCTTCGAGAATTGGATCAAATCAGTCATTGTTTCCTTTGGAGTGGTAATAAGGAGAAAATAAAATGGTCCTTGGTGAATTGGGATACTTTATGTCTTCCTAAGAGTGAAGGGGGGTTAGGATTATGGTCTTCAATTAATAACAACAAAGCTTTAGCTACTAAATTATATTGGAGGATGTTGCACAACCCCAATTCTCTTTAGGCCAATAATCTCCATGCTAAATATGCTGAGAACAAAAGTCTTGAAGATCTTGTTCGCTATCATATTCCTACCAAAGGTTCTCCCATTTTAGCAGTTCTTAAGACTAGTGAGGATTTGATAAAGAAAAAATTATTTTGGATCATTCATAATGGTCAACATGTAAATTTTTGGACAGATTCTTCGGATGGTCACAAGCCTTTGATAACTCAGTTTCTTGATTGGAGGCCTTGGATGGAGGAGCTTCACTAAGCTAATTGGATAAAGGTGGCTAATTACTATCGGTACCATACTAGTAATTCAAAGGTTGGTAGATATTGGATCTCTATTGAGGACTGGCCTATTCAAATCCTATAAAGGCAAAGACAAGATATCCAAGGCATCATTCATATGAGATCCCTCTCTTGGTCCCATGAAAAAGATTGTTTTGGATGGAACAACACTACTAAGGGTGAGTATTCAGTTGCTCAAGGTTATTTGACCTTATGCCATAATAATAACAACCATTCTTCTAACATATTTTCTCAATTATGGGCTCAAAATCTTTGTCCTAAGGTGAGGTTCTTTAATTGGATTTTATTGCATCGTAGGGTGCATACTGGTGAGAAAATTATGAAGCGTAGTTTTCATGGACCTTTTAGATGTGAAATGTGTGAAGAGAATGTAGAAAATATCAACCATATTTTTATTGAGTGTACCCCTAGAAGAATGGCCACTTTACTAATTGAAACACTCAAAGTAAAGTGGCCATTCTCCCAGGGGTATTGTTCTATGGCCATTGTTCTATGTGGTTTGTGTTGTGGTTTCTTTTATATTATTGTGCGTGTTTGGTTGTGCTTTTGTTTTTGAAACACTCAAGGAGCATGTTTTTTATTTTATTTTATTATTTTTGTTGTTATTTACTTATTTTTAAATTGGTTTTGTGTGTTTGTTTATTCCTTGAGTATGTCAAAGGTGGTAGGCCAAGTCCAATTCCTAGGCATTTTTGGCAGAATGGATACCCATGCCTCCTTGGGTCTTACCCAAAAGTGGCATCCCTTTTGGGATGTTTTCCACAAATAATAAAAAAAAAATGTAATATTTACATAATCATTTCTCATGAAGATACTCTAGTTGCTAATTTAATTTATATGGCCTTATATATATTGAAATTTGAATAAATCATCTAATTTCAATTACAACACTTCACTTAGACTTATCATACAGTGACTTAGGAAGTTATTCACAACTCAAAATATCCATCCTTCTACATTAAAGGAACTGAGTATCCAGATTTTATTGGTACACATTAGGTACGCCTCTCAACCACTAGGAGGAAAGGATGAGGTTTCCTCTAAATATCATCTAGGGAACACATATCCCTAGTTTTAATGCTAGGTGAAATTATTTTTATTCATTGTATTTGGTGTCCAAAGTAGTGCAGTGTTCAAATGGGATTAGATGGCTCTATGAAGTATGAAAAGCATGCAGTGATCCACCTCTAGATGCATCATCACATATAATTTATATAATGCAAAATATTTTTATAAAACACAATCTCAAACATTGCATTCTTGAAATAAATTTATAAAGTGAAGGATATCTCAGTTTTAGGAAAAAATATAAGTTATAGTAAAAAGGACTCGAGACAATACTTTCCCCGTAATCCATTTATCCAAAGCTTTCTCCATTTTAACAATAGACACTATTTTGGTCTTAACTTAATTTATGTTTCATTATTTTTTGAACACAAAAATCCACAGTTTAACTTGGAGGAGGTGATACGATAATACAATTAAAAAACAACCAACATGCTATTTTTATACCAATACTAGAAAGCCAATTGCTACAATTAGTCATACAACCAAACAACACCACAAAAGAGAACTGATATTTTGTATTCTAAAAGTGGTTTTACTTATCAAATGACATCTCCACAATCATACCATACAACATACTTTAGTATGCAATTAATTATTTTTAGGCATTCATATTCATATGAGAGGATAAACAAATATATACCAAGAAATTCTTATCATATTACAATATGCAACATCAATAATCATTCACCATTTAATTCATCACATACATTTAGCAAAGTAACAAAATTCTAACCTATGAAACCTTATTTTCTACTGTCAAATTATTTTCTTCCTTTTATCACCGCAATATTTATAAATGCACGAGCAAATTACCCCCAACAAACACACAGTGCAAGATACCTAGTCCCTTTATTTCCTCCACTTCCTCCACCTTCCATTTCATAGAGTGGAGGCTAAAGATATGTAACATGCAATTCATCACCTTGACCCTAACTTTTATCTTGTAGGGTGGTCTTTTTCGTCAACTATCAAATATGGTTGTATTTTTATTATATATATATACAATTTGAAAATATCCAAGTCATATGAAATTGCAAGTTAATATAATATTTATATTAATTTCTTTATAAACTATTTTAACACTTAACAATATTCAATCAATATACATTCTCATAAAAATATCATTATTATTTATAATAATAAACAATTAAGCATAAAAAATTGTCTAAATTACACAATAGATGTATGCCTCCAATAGCTCCCATGCCTTGGCATTTTTCTTGCCATTGGAGGTTTATATATTCATTCAAAGGTATATAATATATAACATGAAAAGCAATAAATACATTCACACAATGCAAGTCAAACATTCTAAATACTCCTATATGAATGTAATTGTGTGAGCTTCCATGTACTCATGAGTCGTGGTGATATTTCACATTGCCATCATATATCATATTACCTTTCACGATCAACCTTTTTCTGCCCATTTAATAAGTTTACCTAGTCCTACAAGCACCATAGCCATCAACAATACCACATTCTAGGAAGATAAAGCAGGTATAATTCATCAATTCATCTGTAAACATTAGTTGTGCTAGGAGGGTTGTTACATAAAAATAATAATGAATGTAACATGAACTAATTGAGTGTAATAAAAGCCATAATTTTAATATTTCTCTTTTTTCAAACACAATAACTAAAATAATACTTTCTTTTATTCTCTTATTTTCTAAATTTTCTTCTTTTCTTTCCAAATTAATGATCATGTAAACATAAATAGACAATGTAATATATATGTCTAATTTTTCTTCATTGCCTAAATTCCAACAAAGGATGAATGCAATGCAATAACTATTTGGTTATTTGTAGCCTTTATCACAAAATGACTTAATAAGTAGGATCAAATCATAACCAACTAAACTAGATGTTTGATCTCAGATCTAAATGCAACTTGTAATTTTTGTCTTTTGAAAATTTCATGAAAATATAAAGACCTAAAATTTGTTAACATATCAAAATCTACCTATTTTTAACTAAGGATGAAATAAATATAAAAACTTTACACCTATTTCAGAGATTCTATAAAATTACCCTAGTAGTGCAAAAATGCTCACATAGTGTAAAAATACTTTTACAATGAAAAAGTATTGTATCCTACAAATATAAAGAAATATTGTAACTATAGACAATAGATTGTGTGTTAGTGCATTGAGACCTATCCATTTGATCAAGGTAGCAAATTCACTTGATCCAAGGATCAAGTCCCAATGTCCCTTTGATGGTTTATGTAATATCATGTAAAATATTAAGTGTTGTAAAAATGCTTAGTGAGAGACATAAGTGATTAGATTTAAAATTCACAATTTTTTCCCTATTCAAGTGTTTAAAGTGTTAATTAATCATGCTTATTGTATGCTTGCCAAAATAGAATAATGATGTGCCCTACCTTCCAATGGAATTTTATCAACATACACCTATTATGGACAAGAGAGGAAACAAAGATGAAAACATTCCACATATTCTAAAGATCCTACAAAAATGCTAAGGAGCTAAAAAGAATATTCTCAAAGTGTCAAAACACTCCAAAAGTACAAAAAAATCTCTAATACTGAAAAAGACTCTCACAAAACCAAAATGTTATAACAATGCAAAAATGCTCTAACATTGCAAAAATGGTATAAATCCTATGATGTAGAGAAATGAGCTAATAATAAAAATTAAGAAAAAAAATGGATTGCTAAAAGAATTTTCAACAAGAGAGGAAAGGGATCAAATCCTAGATAAATATCTACCCCCATTGAAATGCTTTAGATGATCATTGCCTAATAGAATGAGCATGTGCCCAATTCTCCAATGATTATCTCACCAACATACAACTGCAAAAAGAAAATCCCTTGCCTCTCTCTAAGATAATTTCACTAGCATATCCCTATAAATTCTGGTTACCCCTTTGTGCTCCTTAAAGAGTTTTTTTATTGAATTGCATGGATTTGGAAGACCTACTAAGTATTGCATGAGAGAAAAATAATGTGTGCAATTCAATAGGATGAGGTCTTTAGTTATACCATTTGCATAGCCTGATTGGGGAGTTAACTTGACTTACATGGAGTTAATTTAGTAGTTGCATGAAGTTTGATTAATATTTTATTTCTATTTATAGGTAATATTTCCTTGAATATGTAATATTTGGTTGGCAATATGTAGTGTCGATTAAAATGGTAGTGATTATGAGTCACACTATTGAAAATAAAATTTTAATAGTATTTTATAGAATTATTGAGGGCTCACAAATATACTACAAATTTTTTGCATTGACAAAAATGTTTGAGAAACGAACTTTGCAAAAATATTGTGGCATTTTTGTAAAACAACATTTTTATAAAAGGTCATCTTGAGAGGTTAAACGTTTGTCAAATCTGGTCATGTTTATACTATTTAGAAAACTCTCATTGAGCTTTTTTCAATGGTATCAATTTGTGCAATTTTGAGGTGATTCATTTGACTTTTGTAAATGATAAATTTAACATATTTTACCTCAAATTTGGGTACGAGAGAGTAATTTAGAAAAATTGGTCAAATAGGGTGATTAATGGTGTATTTAATGACTATCCTATGCATAAAATTACATGCCTAGCCCTAGAAAACCCTATCATATTCTTTATTCATATCTAGTTTCATAATTATACATAGTTTATTTCATCAAATAAAGAGAATTTATGGCCTCCTATGCCATGAGTAAACCATCAATATTTTTTTATCTTTAATAAAACCATATTATTTCTATGATATGACATAATCTATAATACTTTTCAATGTATTTTATATATGTTTTGAAATTATCTTATAAATCGTATTATAAAGAGTTGTTGATAAAAAATTATTAAAATATTTTGTTTTGCTTAGTTGAAAACCGATGTAATAAAAGGGTCATGGATCTCACCTATTTTAACCTTCTTTTTTGGAACTCTTAAACCATAACCAACATATAACTTGTCCATAAATCCTAAAATTTTTGAAAGGAAAATATAGGAAATCCATTTGGACCAAATGCCTTGTTAGAATGAAAAGAGAGAACTACATCATGTAGCTCCTCCATAGACATTTTCTTCATCAAGATTTCATTTTGTTGCTATGATATAACTAATGGAATATATTGCAAACATGTACCTTGTATCTTCGTATCTTGCATGCTATCTGATTTTTTTTTTAATAATTAAATGCTTTCTTTCTAATACCTTTCTTTTATATTTTTTCAATCTAGAGTAAAAATATTTTTGATGCTACCAAAAGAAAACATAATTTTTATTTTAGTATAAAAATATTTGGTATTTCTATCTCCTTTCTTCAGCCATTCCTCCATATAATTTTGGAACCATTACGATTTTTTCTTTTTCAATAAATTATCATAATTAGAAAGTAATTGTTTTCGAACATAAAAAAATTTTCCACTCCATTTATTCCTACTATCTCTTGTGAATTTTTGATCTTGGATTCAATTTCCTTATTTTCCTTTAAAATATTATCAGAATATTTTGCATTTCAAATATTCATGTACTCCTTTTAAAAGTTCATAGTTTAAAAAAACTTAGAGATACATGATCCCTCAAATTTGCTTCATCGCACAATAACATAACCATCTAAGAGAATTTTTGGTCTTGAAGACACATACACTAGAAGTGAAATGCTTTTGGATGACAATTATTGTGTAAATCACATCATAGGAATGGATTTTGATCTGATCCTACTTGTAATAAGTTTTTTAAAGAGACTATATAGTCTATTTATAATTATATATTTGATAACATCAATCTATTGAATATTTTTGCTATATGAGATTTTCCAATGAATCTATTATATAGAAAATAAAATTGTTACACATAGTTATACAATTTAAGTTTCATAATTTTGTTTACATGATTTTGTTTATCTTTTACTTTTGATTCTAAGCATGACCTGTTTTTTAATTTTTTTTTAAATTTAAATTTCATAAATTATTTTATTATTTGTTTTAGTATTTCCACCATATTTTATCCTTTTCCTTTTAGTATTTTGTGAATATTTTTATTTTTTTCTATTTATTTGATCTATTTGCTATGAAAATAAAAAAGAAAAAAGAAAATAGACTTCAAAGGTATTGTTATATTCATTGATACTCTTTTCTTTGAATAAAAGGAAAATAATATCTCTCTCTCTTTCTCTCTCTATGTATATAAATTGATATATTAAAATCAATAAATATATATATATATATATATATATATATATATATATATATATATATATATATATATATATATATATATATATATATATGTATTCTATTAAAAAGGAGGTTTTGAAAGGACCCGTCAACCTTAAATATCAACTCCAACAGGGGAGAGAACACTACAAAACCAAATTAGCCATAGGTTGAATATGACCACCCAATACAGTGGGGAAGAACAAAAAGATACCAATAAAATCGAGTAAGAAAAGTAGACTAATACAATAAGATAAACTCTCAAACCAGACAAAAATTCAGAACTAAGTTAGTTTTGGAACTTGTCAACCGACTTCAACTCCTAGATAGTTTTTCCAAAATATGAGTCACTTCCTTGGTATAATCAACGATAATTTTTAACGACCCCAAATGATGTGTTGTTTTATTTCCACTATCTTAATATCATGGATGACATCAAACTTACCATCACCACTATTGACTGTAGAGTAAACCTCATTAACAAATTTTTCTTTATGAGTATCTCTAGGTAGAAGCTCAGAGTTTGATTGGATCATGAGGAATTGAGGGTTTTATTTACTGGAAATATTTCCCAAAATGCATTTAGACTTCCTCATCAAACCCCCTTTTGCACTGGTCGTGGAGATCATAATACCTCTAGTGATACTGGTGATGTGAGCCTCCTTTAAATAGATATTTAATGAATCAATTCTCAACACCCTAAAAATTTGAGCCTTCCCTGTAACATCTTTAACTAAAACATGAATCTTTCTAGAAATTTTGTCATCTTTAAAATCCATGGAAAAGGAGCAAAAATCCTCACAATCCTAGATATCATTCAACCCTCCTGATTCCTTATTAAAATAAAAGGACATCAAAAAAGGATGACCTTCAACAGATATCAATATATCCTCTACTACCAGGCCTTATTCATTGCCAAACTGTTCAAACACCAGTAAGGCCAGACCCTTATGGATGAGAATCAAACCTTTACCCCCTTGGACGTCTGTTATGGACTTTTTCATGGATTAGAAAAGAAATAAAGGGATGTTTAGCCAAATATTCTATCTTATGTGATTCAAAAATATTGCAGGAAATATCCTAATCACATCATAATATGGATCAAAATTGAAGTAGTCCATGATGTATTTTATCACTCTATTCCAAGGAGGATTAAGAGCCTTTGCAGTGAACACATTTTGAACCTTTTAGAGGAACTCATCCACGTCGAGGAAAAACTAATTTCCTTTATAAGGGAGTGCTTATTTCTATTATATTAGGCATCATCCAGAGGTAGACCAGTGGTTCTACAAATCAACTCAAAGGACAAATTACCCACTTTAACCCAACCATCATTCTAATAATGGGCCATAAAACTTTTGAATACAACTTAGAAGACCACCATCCTTCAGGATAAATTTAATCTCCTTATCTATAGTCAAAAAAGTAGGTTCTAAATGCAACTTCGAAGGATATGATCTAGGACTATAGATATTCACTTTACCCATAAGGAAACCAAGCAAAGAACAATAGATAAAAACCTTAGTCAGTCAAAAATGAAATTTCCTCAACTTGATAAGGATAAAATGAATAAGAAAACTTAGCAAAGCTAGCCTTGATAAAAATAAGTGAGAGAAAACCCATACACATAAAATACTTCAAAACCACCTCTCGGAGTATAGAAAAGTATGAACTCAAAGAAACAAATAAATAAGCACAAGCTAGTCCTAAAACAACCTTCTATTTCCCAAGACACCCTCATAAACAAATAAGGATAAGACACAAAATTCTCTCCCTCCCTTAAAGGGATACCAACACCTAGGAACCACACCTCCCTTAAATTGAAAACAAATGAAAAGGAGTAATAGGTGTCACCAATCAAGACCTCCAAGACAAGAAAACTTAAGAGGATACTATCCACATCACCATGGACTGGCGACAAAATCCAGCTCACCAATCCAATAATACTCTACAAACAAATGGAGAAATATTGGATGCAATAGGGAACAACCGTTGCCCATCTAGAGCACCCAAAGAGCCAATTTGAATTTGAATTAAAAACTAAAGGAGATAGCACAAACTACCATAAGAAAAGGAAGAGGGTACAACAGTATGTAAAGGATTCCCAATAGCCGTTAAAAATATCACACTCAAAAAGGGCTATGATCTTAAAATTCAAATTTAAATACAGATTGACATTCTTATAGGTATTAAGAATGTTATTAAATGATACAATCTAAGAGGTCCTTAGGAAAATCACTTTTCCAGATAGATAATCCTGGATAACTGGTACTGAGATTGGCTATAATTTGAAAAATAGAATTTCCTTCTCTTGGAATATGTGTGATAGTAACTTGGTTAAGAAGCTAAAATTCAATGATTCATACCCCTGTATTCCTAGGATTACCTTTTCAAGTACAGTAAAAAATTATTTTAAGCCAACCACTGGGAGGGGGGGCCACCTAACCAAAATCCTAGGATTGGTATTATTATGAATAGGAACAATATCAGAGAAGCTTAAAATATCCTAAAAGAGATATTCATTAGAAATTTTAAAATAAATTTACCCAAGCTTAAGAAACATTGAAGAGATATTTTCAACCACACTCCACAAAATTCTTAAACTAATTTGATAAGCATCTCTTTTGCAACTCTTAAAGGCCCTAGCATTTCTCTCCTTCCAAACACCCCACAACAAATGAGTAAGTAGGAAAATCTAAAGGCACTTGAGGTGGGGGGTAAAAAATGGAGAGGATCATTGCAAAACATAATCTTCCAGAGAATTTGACAACACCTAATGAACCCCAAGATTTTGAACATTAATGAATAGACATCTTGAAAAAGAATAGAAAAGAAGCAGATGATTGGTGGATTCCTAGTATGCTTCACATAAAAACATCTATTGATAATATGTAGACCTATTTTGATAAAATTACATTGGAAAGAATATTTTTTGCACTGCTAACCAAAAGAAAAAATTAATTTTAGAAATTAAAATTTTAAAGAAAATCTTTCCAACTGGGAACAGACTTATAGCATCTAGTTATAACAATAAGTATATCGATTTTATGGAATAATAACCTTCACTATCACTGGCCCAAACTAATTTATCCTCAAAATTTCTAATTTCTTAGGACTTGAAACTGAAGCTCATTTTCAATAGTTCTCCATACCTACTAAACATATGTTTCATCGACCAATGGAGGTAGATGAAACCAATATTTGTGACCATTCAATATCTCAATGAAATCATGACTTTGATCCACCCCAATGCCCAAGTAAAAGTCTCAATGATAAAAAGTCTTGGATAAAAAACCAAAGGAGTATCCTTGAGCTAGACATCATACTAGAAGTCCACTGTGGACTCATATTTTAAAATCCATCTACTGTTGCTACATATATATATTTTATTAGGTAGGAAAACACAGGATTTTGAAAGCATCCCTAACCTTTTACAATGAGAGACACAATAGAAACAATAATAGTAAGTGGATCAAGAGGATAACAACCCCAAGGGATAGGATGATACAACAAAATAGCCATAAATAGATAGAACAAATAAAATACCTTTAGCAAAAATCAAGAGGGAGCACCTTATCAACCAAGGACAAAACAAATACCAGAATTTAAAACCAAAACACACTAATATAAAAATCAAGAAAATCCATCTAGATTTGAAGGGTATTTTGGTTAACCCCTTGGTTTACCAATAAGTCACAGTTCTTATTTCCTTCTCTAAAGGTATACCTGAATTGAACACCTTCTAAATTCCTAGTATAATGGTAAATATCTTCTATTAAATTTGTAATGGACAACTGGGGAGAATATTTTCCTTTGGAAATATTAATGATAAAAAGAGATTCACCTTGATCACCACCTTATTTGCATTTAGATTTTTTGAGAGAATGACCCCTTGATTAAGTTCTCAAATTTTGACCAAAAAACTAGACTGAACATCTAAAATGTTAGCAAAGACAGAAATAATAACCCCTTTTTCATCCATAATGATTCCTCCGGCCCCTATAGTACTTGAGTTACCTTTAGCCACCCCATCAAAATTTAGTTTTATCCAATCTTGAGGAAGAGACTTCCATTTTATAATATCTCTAGGATTGGGGGTGGTCAAATTATAAATACCTTCTAGATTTAGGATACTTAGCTGATTGGCAAGCTTATATTATCTATGGGATAAATTTTCCTCTTTGATAGAGATTATGGAAATATTTTTATTTCAAGGAATTAAAATTTTTAGCTTCCACATGTAGGGTATTATTTAAAAATAAAAATAAAGCTTTGTTGTCTTTTTAATTCCAAATACCCCAAAAAAAAAAATTAAAAATGAGAGCAACAAATTCCAAGTAAAAAATTCAGAAAGGGATAACCCACTAAAAGCATAGGCCAACAATGTTATTAGGTATAACCCAGGTAAAATTGAATTTAATGAGAACAAGGTGGATAACTTATAAGGAGAAGGAACACTCAAAAAATAAATTATTAGTATTCTCCCAAGTAGCTTCACACAAATAACACCTATTCAAAATGGGTAGGCCTATTTTATGAAGGTTTTTAATAGTAAGGATTTTTTTCTAGGTAGCCAACCAAAAGAAGAAATTAACTTTAGGTATGAGGTGTTTGAACCATATATTATTGACTCAAAACCAATCCTCTTCCTCATAAAACTAAATAAAGTAAGTAGATTTAACCATGAAAAAGCTCTTATTATCCACCTTCCAAATAGGGGAATCAACTAACAAGTTAGTATTAAGGAGATGAATTCCAAGAATATTAGATAAATAACTTAGAGCAAAATTTTTCCAAGGGGAGTGTTTAACAAAATAAAAAGTCTTCCAAGACCATTTTCCATACCTTACATCAAGAAATTCAGCAACTCTACATCCACATGATTGTACAATAAGGGGATCTAACCAATTTAGAAGTTGATCTCTAATCAAAGGTTCATTATGAATCCAACTATCTTCCCAAAATTTAACATTCATACCATCATTGATCCTCCATATTAAGTATTTTTTAATAATAAACCTAAGATCAAGAAGGTGTTTCCAAAAAATAGAGCTCTTTGGATTGGCTTCAATATTAAGGAAATGACCATCTCTACCAAAATATTTAGCTGTGACAATATCTACCCATCCAATTTCATCCATTTAAAAAAAACTTCCAACTTTGTTTTGTAATAAGGTCTAATTTTATTTATTTTAGTTTCCTGAGGCCTAATCCACCTTTGATATTTTTGTAACAAACCTTATTCCAATCTACTAGGACAATTATGTGTTTTTATTCCATGCCTTTCCAAATAAAGGTCTTTTAAACACTATCAATATTGTGGTATATTTTCTATGGCATTCTAAACAACAAAAAAAAGAAGACTAGGATAATTTGGAGGGTGTATTTAACAAGTTGTGGCTTACTAGCTTAGTTAAGGAGGGAACCTTTCTATATTGCTAACTTTCCCCTAATTCGCTCCATAAGAGGAAGCCAAGATAAATATTGTAAACTATAAATGAAAAGTGGTAAACCTAGATTGTTATTAGCTTTTAAAGGGGGTACTAAAAAAATACCTTGATCTTGTTGAAATTTATCTTCTTTCCAGAAGTAGCCTCATAAAAATATAAAATAAACTTAATTTATTTTACTTTTAGAACAGAGGATCTTGAAGCAAGAAGAGTATCATCTACAAATTACTGGTGGGTTATGGGATTGCAGGGGAAGGTAGGCTTTATATATAAAAGTAACCCCTTAGATTGGATTACCTAAATAGATATCCCAAGGATTTAGCCATAATAAGAAATAGATAAGGAGACAAAGGGTCTCCATATCTTAGGCCTCAAAGGCTTATAAAATAGCCTTATGTAAAACCATAACGTATGATAAAATTCATAACTAGGCACATACATCCTTTGATGACGTCTATCTAAATAGGGTGAAAGCTAAATTTATACAACTTAAAATGAAAATTTCTAGGATACTCTATCATATGCCTTGTTCATGTCTAATTTAACAAAAAATCTATCTCTCCAACTTTTATCTATGGATTGAAGAACTTCATGAATAGTAATCACGCCATCCAAGATTTACCTCCCTTTAATAGATATTTCATTTGATAACAAATTGTTGATTTCATTATTTAATTTTAATAATATTAGGATGATTATGTATATTTAGTATATTTTGATTAGCTAAATCATACAAACAAACAATATCTTTATAGTCTTTTTGAATATGAGGAAAAGCTAGTATATCAAGAACCTATGGCTTTTTTGGATCTATCTTATTTATATTGAATATACCTAGCCATATATGAAAATATAATATTTTAAAAAAAATTAATAGTTTTAAAGAATACGCAATGGTCTATATATTAATTTAGTAGTAAAATTTATAGTTCATACTTAATTTGTTTATAATATATTATGCTATCATTAATAAATATTCACATCATATATGAATACCATTTATGTAATATTTTATATAAGAAAATTTGAAGAGTTATGCTATCACAAGTACACTCATTAGTTTCAAATTAAATAGAATATTTTGACTAATAGGTCTAAATTTAATCATAAAATTCTTTAATTTTTCTTCAAAAATAAATTTAATTTATTTTTTATTCAGTGGAATCCATTGTATAATTGGATTTAAGAAATCCATGTAAGGTTGATGATTTCTTACCTTTTTCAATAAAGACATGTAAGTAGATAATGTTCTTATAAGTAGGCTTCTCGAGGATAAGTTCAAATTTATTGGATTTTTTTTTATAATTAATTTTATTTTTTAGAGAATTCCACAACCCATAAGAATCACAACCCTTACAACAAGCTCCAACCGGAGGCTTAAAATCAACCCCAAAGGGTTAACCAATTAGAAATACAACCCATGAAAAATATAGCTTTCACATCAAAGACACCAAACAACACTCAAGAAAGGATCAACAACTCCTAACCAAGACACATGATTTAGAAAATACAATGTTAAATCCCATAGGTTGCACAAAGCACTGCAAAAGAAACATTTCAAATTTTGAAATTTAAAAATTACAGAGCCCACTCCAATTAGATTTGACATTTGAAGTGGATAGACTTCAATAAGAAACATCCAACAAAAATGCCACTCCCAAACAACATCGAGCAGGAAACATTCACACTAGCTTTCCAAATAAAATCCCAATCCATCTAAAATCTAGAAAATGCAAACCCTTGCAATGAAAATGATGCAGGAGCATCCGGAGGTGGCAGAGCAATCTTGCATCATCCAAAAATATTTTTTTCTCTAAGTGCTGGCAAGGGGCCAAGCTGTCGCGATATCGCGACACTTTTTGAGAAAATGCACCAAGGGGCAAAGTCGTTGCGATATCGCGATGCTTCTTGAGAAAATGCACCAAGGGGCAAGTCGTCGCGATATCGCGACACTTTTTGAGAAAATGCACCAAGGGGCAAGTCGTCGTGATATCGCGACACTTTTTGAGAAAATGCACCAAGGGGCAAAGTCGTCACGATATCGCGACACATTTTGAGCAAAGGTGCCAGAAGGAAGAGTTATCGTGATTTCACGACACATTTTGAGCAAAGGCGCTAGGGGGAAGAGTTGTCGTGATTTCGTGACACATTTTGAGCAAAGGCGCCAGGGGGAAGAGTTGTCGCGATTTCATGACACATTTTGAGCGAAGGCGCTAGGGGGAAGAGTTATCCCAATTTTGTCACACATTTTGAGAGAAGGTGCCAGGGGGAAGATTTGTCATGATTTCGTGATGCATTTTGCGGATAGACGTCCAGGATAAAAGACGTCGCGAAATCGTGACATGTCACGGTTTCACGGCTCGAAGGCAAAAGCTGAGTGCGAAAGGCAAGGATGTCGCGAAATCGTGACATGTCACAGTTTCATGGCCTGAAGGCGGAAAGTGAGTGTGGAAGGCGAAGACATCGCGATTTTGTGACGTTTCGCAAAATCATGGCCCGAAGGAGAAAGTAGAGGCTGAACGCCAAAATGTCGCGATATCGCGACCGAAGAGGAGAGAGAGCTTAAGGGAGCAAAAACATCACGATATCACGATAGAACGCTCACAACTCTAGATAGGCCAATGGTTACAGAGGCCATTGTAGAAGGGCACGTGGCAGCAAATTATAGGTGGCCATAGAGCACTAGGCGGTTATAGAGGCCATTGTAGAAGGGCACGTGGCAGCAAATTATAGATGGCTATAGAGCACTCCTATGAATGATGACCCGACGGGTGGATGGACAGGCGGCTGCAGGGCACTCCACCATCCCATGCCATGATGATTGAAGACACTTGGAAGCAATAGGCAGGCGGCGATAGAACATTCATGTGGGCGGTTACAGGGAACCCCGCATTCTGTGTAATGATGTCCGAAGGGGGTCGGGTCTGTTATAAAAGGTAGTGCATACATTGTAAAAAGGGTTGGCCATTTTGTATCCTCTATAAAATTGAATTCAAAAGCTGTTAATGAAATTTGGTGATTTTTCTGTGTTATTCCAGTCCTGTAGCAAGTGGTATCATAGCCATAAGGTTCTAAGCGCGTGAACAGACCGCCAACCGTGAGGCAGTTTGCGCCAGGATCGTGGTTGTGGGTTGTGATAAGGAAAGCATGATGCCTCCGTGTAGGAACCATGGTGGTGCGAGGAATAGGGGAGCAGAGGTCGATCTTAGAGCCTTGCAGAGGTAGGTTCAAGCCCTACAGCAGGAATTGAGAAGAGGAGTTGAGCCATGAAGAGAGGAACCTAGTGAAGATGAAGTTTGGGAAGATGAGGGTCCATCTAATGAAGAAGAAGCATTGGATCCAGCAGAAGCTAGGTTGTATAGGGCCATATCCCAGATTGGGAAGAATCCAAAGTTTGACGTCTCCACCTACTCTGGGAATCTCAATCCCAAGGAATTAATAGATTGGATCAATGACATGGAGGAATATTTTGAGTATGAGGAGATCTCAAATCCAAATCAGGTCAGGTTCACAAAAACAAAGTTGAAGGGGCATGCTAGTATCTAGTGGAAAGGAGTACAGTTGGAAAGGAACAGGAGGGGAAAGGAAAATATCACCAGATGGGATCATATGGTAGAGAAATTTAAGAGGCAATTCATCCCCACAGATTATGAGTTGGATCTATTGAGGAAGATGCAGAGTCTTAGACAGGCAAGTAAATCTGTCAAGGAGTACATGGAGGAGTTCTACCAGATTTCAATTAGAACCATTCATTATGAGGTGAATAAGGAGAAGGTTTCTCGCTACATCAATGGATTGAGAACCAACATTAAAGAAGAATTGAGTCTGGTTCGGATGAGCACGATTGAGGATGCATACCAGTTTGCATTAAAAGTGGAAGAGAAACTAAATAGGAGATTTGATGGTAAGCAGAGAGGAAAGGATCATGGTGGAAGAGCTGGTGGAAGGACCAGTGGAGGAAGATATAGAGATTTGAGGAAGACTGGTGAAGCAAGCAGTAGCCAAAACCAGAAAGAAGAGAAGGAGGAGAATAACCAATGCCCATGCAATCAGAACAACAACTACCCGAGAGGAAGAGGTAGGCCTGGGCGTGGGTTTGGGAGAGGTGTCTTTCGAGGAACCTGCTTCAACTATAGAGAGGAAGGACATCGGGCATACAACTACCCGTAGCATCAAGAAAGGCCAAATTGAAGACCTGAGGGTCAGGCTAGAGCTGCTGTAGCAGACAAAGGTGTCGAATCTGAGCACTCTGAGGAGGTAGAATGAGGAGAAGTGATGGTCATCAGAAGAGTCTTGTTGAATGAGGAAAAGAAGTCAGACCAGAGGAACAACCTATTTCGCATAAGATGCAAGTGCACGGGCAAGGTTTGTAACATCATCATTGATAATGGAAGCACTGATAATTTGGTCTCGAAGGAGATGGTTGCCAAGTTGCAGTTGGAAAGAAGAAGACACCCGCATCCATATTGTATTGCGTGGTTACAAAAGGACCATAGGGTGCTGGTCAGTGAGCAATGCCTGGTGAAGTTCAACATTGGAACTTACCGTGATGAGGTCTCGTGTGACATCCTACCTATGGATGCATGTCACATGTTGCTTGGGAGACCATGGCAGTTTGATCGGAGTGTTGTACATGATGGTCAAGCCAATACATATTCCTTGTCAAAAAATGGAGTTCGCCATAAGTTGAAACCCCTGAAGGAGGCGGATGAGAAGGTATGCAGCAGTGCACGAGTTTGTCTAGATGATGGAAGAAGATTTTTAGATGGCCTGAAGCCAGATCATATGTGCTATGCAATAATCCCTAGGTTCAGGGAAGAAGAATGCAAGGAGACCCCAGTGGAAGTCATGGGTCTGTTAGAGGAATTTCCAGATATCATTTCTGATAATGTTCTTGAGGGTTTACCCCCAGTAAGAAAGATCAGCCACCATATAGATTTGGTGCCTGGATCGAGCTTGCTGAATAAGGCCGCACACAGAATGACTCCTATGGAAACTGAGGAGCTGAATAGACAAGTTCAAGAGCTGTTAAAAAAGGGATTGATTAGGGAGAGTCTTAGCCCGTGTGCAGTACCTACAGTACTAGCACCCAAGAAGGATGGAGAGTGGAGAATGTGCACAGACTCTCGGGCAATTAACAAGATCACTATTAAATACAGATTCCCATTACCCAGGATGAATGATATCATGGACTGTTTAAGTGGAACTAAGTATTTCATGAAGATTGATCTGAAAAGTGGTTACCATCAGATCCGCATTAGAGAAGGGGATGAGTGGAAAACAACCTTAAAACCAGAGAGGGGTTGTATGAGTGGTTGGTCATGCCATTTGGGCTAACCAATGCACCGAGTACCTTCATGCGGTTAATGAATGAAGTCCTGAAGGAATTTCTAGGCAAATTTGTTATTGTCTACTTGGATGATATCTTGATTTTTTGCAGAACCCTGGAGGAACAAATGATGCACATCAGGAGGGTTTTTGAGAAACTACGGGAGGAGCAGTTGCTGATAAATCTGAAGAAGTGTAACTTCATGAAGAGGGAGTTAGTATACCTGGGATTTGTTATCTCAACAAATGGTCTCAAAATGGACCCAAAAAAGGTGAGGGCTATCCTAGAATGGCCTGCTCCAAGAAGTGTGACTGAGGTAAGATCATTTCATGGTCTGGCCAGTTTTTATAGGAAATTCATTAGAAATTTTAGCAGCATTTGCGCATCCTTTACGAAGACAATGAGGGGAAACAAGAAGGAATTCAAGTGGACAGCTGGAGTAGACAAAAGCTTTGCTATGCTGAAGAAGAAGGTCACAGAGCAACCTGTCTTAGCACTTCTAGATTTCAATAAGGTGTTTCAGGTAGACTGTGATGTGAGTGGTAGTGCCATAGGGGCCGTATTGAGTCAAGAGGATAAGCCTGTTGCTTCTTTTAGCGAGAAGCTCAATGATGCCAGGAAGAAGTATTTAATGTATGATCAGGAGTTTTATGCCATAGTTCAGGCTCTGAAGAAATGGAGGCATTATTTGTTGCCAAAGGAGTTTGTTCTATATACTTGTTGTGGCTGATCCACAACACACCCCAAAATTAGGGACCCACCTTTTTGCAGGTTTGCAGAGAAAATCTGTGACCCAGATGCTAAAAATGAAGAAAAGAGGCAAAAAATGCACAAGTGTAGAAAGTGTCGTGAAATAGCGACATGTCACAAAATTGTGACCTATCGCGCCATCGCGGCTAGAAAACAAAAAGTGTCGCAAAATCGTGACATGTTGCTCCGTCATTGGCAAAAATGAAAAGTTGTCGCAATATCGTGACATGTCGCTCCGTCGCTGGCAAAAATGAAAAGTTGTCACGATATCGCGACATGTCGCTCCGTCGCTAGAAAAAATGAAAAGTTGTCACGATATCGCAACATGTCGCTCCATCACGGCCTAGGCAGGAGAGAGAAAGGAAAAATGAAAATTGTCATGATATCGCTGCAAGAAATCAGAAGTTGTCACGATTTCGTGACGTATGGAGCTGCCACTGCTTGGGAATGAAAAGTGTCGCGATTTCGCGATGTGTTGCTGCAAAAGATGTGCGGATTGGAAAATGGTCATGATTTTGCGACAGGTAAATTTTTCACGGCTCAAACGATGCAGGATGCCTTAGAAAGATAAATGGTCGCGATTTCGTGACATGTCACATTTTCGTGGCTCCAGGTAGCTAAAGGTGTACGGAACGAAAATGGTCATGATTTCATGATAGAAAGCTGCCAAAGTGGAAGAAACGAAAAAATGTCGTGATTTCGTGACAAAAAGCAGCACCGAATGAAAAGCATCGCGAAATCGTGACAGCATTGATCAAAGAGGCATGAAGTGTGAAAAGCATCATGAAATCGCAACAAGATCGAACAAAAGGGCACAGAATGAAAAATCATCACGATTTCACGGTAAGTTGTGGTCCAGTTGTACGGAATGGAAAGGGCGTAGCGATATCACGACAAAAATTAGCAAAGGTGTATGAAGCACGAAAATGGTCACAAAATCGTGACAGAAAGCAGGAAGGTAGTGTGAGCAAGAAATAAGTCGTGAAATCGTGACAAGAAGTGGCAAATGGGGCACAAAGCAGAAAATGGTCGCAAAATATGACAGAATCAAGCGAGAAGGCCTAAAGTGCAAAAACATTGCAAAATCATGATAGGTAATAGCCCAGTTGTATGGAATAGAAAGGCGTAGCGAAATCGTGACAAAAAAACAGCAAAATGGGATGAAACAAAATGGCGTCGCGAAATCGCGACAGGTTGCGATTTCACGGATCAGAAGCAGCGAAGTAGTACGGACAGGGGTGGCGTAGCGATTTTGTGACGTAAAGTTGGCAAAGTGCACTGAAGTGAAAATGGTTGAAAAATCACGACAGCATTGAGCAAAGATGCATGAAGCACGAAAATGGTCACAAAATCGCAATAGAATCGACAGGAAGGCATGAAACGCGAAAATGGTCGCAAAATCACGACAGAAAGTAGCAAAGCAGTACGGAGTAAAAAACTGTCGCAATTTCACGACAGAAAGCTGGCCGAGGGCACGAAGTGAGAAAACTTCACGAAATCGTGACGACATGCAGCGAAGGCACCCGAAATTGAAAAATGTCACGATTTCATGATAGGCTACTAGGAAAATGGTACGAAACGAGAAAGGCATCGCGATTTCGTGACATGTCACGATTTCGCGACATGTCACGTTTTCACTGGGCAAGAAGGCAAAGAAGCTGTTGGTCGAAAAATGTCGCGATATCACGACATGTCATATTTTCATGGTGACAGTAAGGGGCAGCATTGCATGCTATTTTTGGTCACGATTTTCATGGAGCCATTACAGAATGTGCTGGAAATGCAGAACACGTGGCATACAGGTGTCAGAGTTGCAGAAGCGTTACATGCAACGAAAGATTTCAGACATTTCAGAGTCGAGCATGAAGTAAAAGCATCAAAAAGGCAAGAATTTTAAAAGATGCATTCTTGGAGGTGAAACGAAGAGACGCATTCCGGGAGGTGAAGCAAAGAGACGCAGGGAGAATCGAAGAGCCACGCCAGACAGTATAAAACCAGAAGTGCAGATTGAAGGAAGGGTTGGAAATTGCTGCTTGCAGAGTTGCAGAGACAAGGGCTTCATGCCATTCTGGGCCTGCACTTGGGCAATTTCCTTCATTTGTTCTGGATTTTTTAAACCTGGAACATTTTGTAACTGTAATTGATACATCATTTTAATACAGAAATACAGAGAGTTGGCATCTCATTGATGAGAAAGGAGTCTTTTTGCATGCATGATTTAATGTCTTATCTTTCCCTTTCAGATTTCTAGGCTTCTAGGTGAAGTTGAATGCAAGTGTTCTTGGTTGCTTCATGCGAATGTCTAAGTCTGAAATTTCAATAAAAAACCCTAGAAACCCGCACCTAGCTTATCTGGATTGTGCGAATTTGCAGGTTCAATAGGTTAGGTTGCATGCAAAAACCTCATTATCTTCGGTTTTGTCAATCTGAATGATAGCACTCTGGATGTAGTTTAGTTTCATTTTCATTTACTTTTCTTTATTTTTCAAACCCTTACTTTATTTTCTGCATTTTAATTACTGTAATTCAAGTAAATACATCAAAATCCAAGATCAAAATAGATTTATTCATTTTGAGTCCACTGTAAATTCAAATTAAAGCAAACTACAGTGCCCCTTGTTAACATCCACTTGCAACCCTAAGGTGTTCCCAGCATTTACATTGAACAACATCATTGGTGTTAAAGAACCAACATAACAAGAACCTTGGAGAAATTACTTTCTTTGCAAGCAGAGGATTTTGGGACTCAGATCCTACCGGAGAGTGTGCTTTCACAATTGGGTGAAAACACCACTCAATAGATTGGCGCTAGAAGGAGGGCCCGAATTGGTTTATTTTATTTTGATTTTCATACCTGAATAATATGTTTTTGATCTAATTTTGAAATCATTTGTTAAATCTCACAGACGGCTAAACTGCAACATTTGTTTTTGTTTCTATTGCAGGTTTTCTTTGAAATAGTCGAGGATTTCATCAGACAGGCTGGACCCACCGCGTCGTATTGCGACCAGGTCCCAAACAACCGAAGAAACCATCTTTCATGACCTTACTGGTACTCCCAAGAATAAAACCAAGCAAGTCGTAAGTTCACCAGTCACAAAAGACCTGTTTTCTCCGGGAACATCGAGTGGACCTACACCAGTAATATTAGTTGCCCCTAGTGTGCCTATAGTCAGTAATATTTCTACTGCTATTGTAGGTTTGTCTTCATCAATTTTGAGTCAAATGGCTCAAGCTCCAGTAGCTCCTTGGTATGGAGCTAACAATACTCCTTTGAATATTGTTGGGGATATCCATGAAATCCCCAAGAACATTGAAATATTTTTGCCTAAATACAAACCAGATGGCCTAAGAACAACAGAACATATCCAAGCCTATAGGGATGTTTTAATTAGGTTGCAAGTTCAATATGAAGATGTGGCCTGCGAGACTTTTCCCCATGAGCTTAGATCCAATAGCATATGAATGGTATATATGCTTGCCAAGCTGGTTCAATCACTTCTTGGACACAAATGGAAAATGCCTTTGTTAATCAATTTAGGTCACCCTTGGATCCCGCAACTATTTACAATCAGTTTATTACATGCAAAAGGGGCCAAGGGGAACCGATCAGAATGTTTAATCAGAGATTCCAAAAGTGCTATAATAGAGCAATTAGGCACTTTGCTATTGATCCCGTAGTGGCTTTGCAGATATATTTTGGGGCATTGGACCCCATGACAGCCATGTTTGCAAGACGCAATCCTCAGGTCACCACGCTGGCTTTGGCCTATAATGAAGCCATGACTATCGAGCAACAAATGACACCACAAGGCTACGGGTTTACCCAGATGCCTATGATGGGACAGTATGCTCCATATGGTCAAGCTCCCTCGGCAAATCAGCTCATGGCACCACAAATGCCAAGCATGAACGCCTTCCCATATCAGCAGTCGTATCCACCAGCACCCGCGTATGCACCCATTCCAATCCAACCAATCACATCCATTCCACCTGTCCCTGCATTTTTGCAGAATAGTCAATCAACTATGCAAGGAACTAGCCAAGTCAATCCTCAGGCCATAGTTCCTTTTCCAAATCCAACCCCGATTCAAAGTGTCAATCCATACGGGAATCAAATTCCTCAGAACCCGACCCAAGTGTTGAATCAAGACCCCATCAATTATGCGAATCCTACGGGGGTTAACAACAATGTGATTCCACCGAAGGATGTTTATTCAGAAGTCGAAGAGCTCAAGAAATTAGTTCATAAACTGAGCAATGACAGGGTTCAACAACAGAAGTATGAGTCCCATGCCCCTCACCCAAATCAAAATTTTAACAATAGAGGGAGGCATTGGAACACCAAGCCTAAACAATGGGGGAGTTCCCGCTCCCATTGCTAATCAACTAGATACTTCTGCAGGACCTAGCCAATCCAATTCTCTTTTGAATCTTTCAGATTTGGCGTGGGAAAGGGGGTGTAGGTTACACAACACAAAAGAACACAATGAGAGGAATTGTCTTGAAATTGCTAGATACACTCATTGTCTTGAGGCACAAGTTGATGATTTGGAACTGGTATCAAATGAGGGTCCATCGCAACATCAAGATGATAATATTATGGTGATGGAAATCGTATATCATCAAGAAGGTGAGAGTGAGGAAGAAGAAGATGAAATTTTGGAACAGGAGGTGCAAGCTTTTCGAGATTTCAGAAAGGGGAATCATGGATACCATTTGAGAAGTAAGTCTAAAGCCCCTAAAACCTCATCAACACCTCCAAACAATTCTATTCTTCCTCCAGATACTAAGGCAAATAATAATCCTCCCCCTCCACTCAGAAGAGAAATGTCTAATGACGTGCAGAAGACAGTCAAATTCGAAAAACCAAACTATGACATAGTGGAGGATCTGAAGAAGTCCAAATCTAGCCTTTCATTCTTGGACGCGGCTAGATTACCTGGCCAAAAGGAGGCATTGATAAAAGCTTTGAACTCACCTGATCCAATGTGGAAGGGAAAAGGAGTTGAGTCCCATCTGATTTTGCGAAAGGAGAGAAGGGATGTCCCGCCATTCTTACTGACTCTGAGAATTGCGGGTAAGAATTTGCATAACTGTTTGGTGGACACAGGTGCCACGAGCAACCTCATGCCTTCGGAGATATGTCAAAAGCTGGGTCTGCAACCTGTTTCATCCAAATGTACGGTCTTGCAATTGGACCGTTCAGAGGTAAATGTGGTAGGGACCTTATATGATGTCAAGATTCAATTAAATTCTGAACCCAGGGTCCAGCAGGTTGTAGACATTCTGGTGGTTAATATCCCAAGTAGGTATGGAATGTTACTTGCGAGGGATTGGATGAAAACTTTGAATGGCTATTTTTCAACAGACTGCTCACATATGTGGCTACCATGGAAGGGAATTGCAAACCAAATCGAGTGGAAAATGAACCGAGGCTTAAGGAGATTATAACAGATTTTAACAAGCCGAATGAAGTTCAGTTTTTTGAGCCAGAACTAGGAGTTTATGCACTTGATGTTGAGGAGGCTGCTGAAGAGCCTAAAGAGGAGGCGTGTCATGGTGGCTCTTCTGAGGAAAATGATTACACATGGTTGCTCAGGTTCGATGGATCAAAATCTAGACAGGGAGCAGGAGCTGGAGTCAAGCTCACTGGCCCAGGAGGTAAACCATTATTAGCTGCTTATAGACTGCAATTTCCTTGCATGAACAATGTGGCAGAGTACGAAGCATTGATCTTTGGTTTACGTCTAGCATTGAGCAAGCATGTTAAATGCTTGAAGGTTTTGGGAGATTCTGAGTTGGTAGTCAAGCAAATCAAAGGATAGTATACATGCCACGACAGAAGACTGAGCCTTTATAGAACTAGGGTTATGGACCTCATTGAGGAATTCGACGCATTCAATATAGCCCTTATTTCTAGGAAAGGAAATCGAATAGCAGACTCTCTTGCAGTCACCGCGGGCATGTTAAACCCGGTTGATATAAAAATATGTAAAAAATTTTCCATTGAACTGGTTCCTTGTCCATCAATACCCGATAATGTAAAGAATTTCCAGGTTTTTGAAAGTGACAGACACATTTTCAAATTTGTCATGAACTCGGGTATTTTTGAAAATCAGGTGATTGATGAGGAGCAAAGGTGGCAGGATGAAACAGAAGATGAAATTGAAGCTGCGTATCAATCCAAAAAAATTCCTAAAGACGTGGTTTCATTGGAAAAGATGTTCGACATGGGATGCAAGACCAAGAAAGGAGAAAGAGTCCCACTCCCTAAAGATGCATGTGATTCAATTAATCTAGGGAGTGCAGACAATCCAAAGGAGGTGTACATTGCAAAGGCATGTACAGATGAAGAAAGGAGCAATATAATGCAGGCATTGAAGCATTACATAGATTGTATTGCTTGGAACTACAATGAGCTGAAGACATACAACCAAAACATTATCACACATACCATCCCTTTGAAGCCAGACTCCAAGCCTTTTAGGCAAAGACAGCGAGTTGTTAACCCGCTATTGGAGCCTTTGATCGAAAAGGAGGTTAAAATATTATTGGAAGCGAAAATCATTTTTCCTGTTAGGCACTCAACCTGGGTGGCTAACCTCGTTCCAGTGAGAAAAAAGAGTGGAGAGATTAGGCTGTGCATAGATTTTCGAAATCTTAATAAAGCCTCTCAAAAGGATAATTATCCATTGCCATCAATCGATGAAATTCTACAAATGGTAAATGGATCTGAAATGATGTCCTTTCTCGATGGGTATTCCGGGTACAACCAGATTCTTATACATCCAGGATGACGAGGATGAAAACAAACCTTCACTACCAAGTGGGGGACATTTGCATATAAGAGAATGTCGTTCGAATGTTAAATGCTTGGTGCAACTTTTCAACGTGCCATGGATTATGCATTCAAAGGGCTCATAGGCAAATGCATCATCGTGTATGTGGATGATATCCCAATTTTCTCGAAGAAGAGAGAGGACCATGTCAAAGATTTAAAGAAAGTGCTTCAAAGATGCAGAGAACATGGAATTTCCTTAAATCCCAAAAAGTGCATTTTCGGAGTAACGGAAGGAAAATTGTTGGGTCACATCATTTCAAAAGAGGGCATATCCATCGACCCAGAAAGGATACAAGCTATCCAAAACCTACCTCTCCCGAGTAGTAAAAAAGAATTGAGATCTTTCTTTGGGCAGAGTTAATTTTGTGAGGAAGTTTATCTCTAGCTTTGCTGAGATAGCCAAACCTCTGAACAAGATGCTCAAGAAAGATGTGGATGTAAAATGGAACGAGGAAAGTAGAGTGGCCTTCCAGAACATCAAAGATGCCATTTCCAGAGCCCCTGTCCTTATAAGTCCAGACTACTCCAAGCCTTTCTATATTTATGCTTTTGCATCAGAACACTCCTTTGCGAGTGTCTTAACCCAAAAAGGCGAGGATAGTGCCGAAAAACCCATAGCATTTTTAAGTGCCCCCCTGAAAGATGCTCAATTAAGGTATTCAATCCTTGATAAGCAAATGTACGCACTTTTTAAAACGGTGAAAAAATTTAGGCACTACATTGTACACAACCGAGTTATTGCCATCGTGCCCGACTCTGCTTGTCAAGACCATGTTTTTACAAAATGAACTAGGTGAGAAAAGAGGAAAATGGATTTCCACCATCCAAGAATTTGATCTCGAAATCCAACCTATGAAACTAGTTCGAGGACAGGGACTGGCGAAGGCGATCGCAAAAAATAATCCGCAAATAATAGGCCAATGCTCGAATACAGAATACATTGCTAAGGATGACTGGTATGTTGATATTGTGCAATTTTTATTGACTGGTAAGTGTCCTTCTAATCTGAATTCAACATAGAGAAGAGCTTTAAGGCTTAAGTCTATCAATTATCTGATGAAATCTGGTGTGCTTTACAGGAAGAATCATGAAGGTATCTACCTGAGGTGCTTGAACAAAGAAGAAGCTGCCAGGGTGTTGCAAGAATTTCACGGGAAACATGGAACTGGTCACGGTGCGGCCAATGCTACAGCACATCAAATCCTGAGAGAAGGATACTACTGGCCCCATATTTTCAAAGATGCACATGCCCATGTACGATCTTGTCATATCTGTCAAGTGGCTGCCAATAGAGAAAGAAATGCAGCCATGCCGTTACAACTTGTAGTTGAAATGAGACCATTTGCACAGTGGGGACTAGATTTTATCGGGGTTATTAACCCAAATTCATCTGATTCCCATAAATTCATATTGACAGCTACAGATTACTGTACAAGGTGGACAGAAGCGATTCCTACTAAACATGCCACCACAGACGTTGTGATTAAATTCCTTGAGGACCAAATTATAACAAGATTTGGAATGCCTGATTCTATTGTCAGTGACAATGGTAAAGCTTTTATTTCTACACAATTTGCAGATTGGGCATATGATAACAAAGTGAGCTTAAAGTTTGCATCTAATTATTATCCTCAAGGAAATGGTTTGGCCGAATCTTCAAATAAGAATTTGTTGAATACCATTAAGAAGTTGTTGGAAAAGAACCCTCGGGACTGGCACAACCAATTGAAGTTTGCCCTTTGGGCAGATAGGACCAGAGTGAAAGAATCCATAGGGAATACTCCCTATCATTTGGTCTATGGGCAAGACCCGATATTTCTTGCAAATTTGAAGTTGCAGACCTTACATTTCATACAAGAGTACTTGGGGACAGATGATCAAGTTGAAGCCAGGTCAAGTCATTTGCTGCACCTTGATGAAAAGAGAGAAGAGGCCATGAATCACATGAATAAACACCAGGAAGTTATCAAAAGATGGTTTGACGAGAAGGGCCAAAGTTAAATCATTCAGAATTTCAGATTTGGTATTACTATGGGACAAAAGACATGAGGAAAAAGGGAATCATCAAAAGTTTGATTGTCTTTGGTTAGGCCCATATCAGATTTCAGAGATTCTTGGGAAGAATACCTTCAGGCTAAAAACTTTAGAAGGGAGAGATTTCATGCTACCGGTTAATGGGCAGATTTTAAAGCATTATTTTAGCCCTTAGGTTGTGAGATTTTGATATTATTCTTTCGGTTTTGGTGGGGATTTTCAGTTTTTGTTTTTATTGTTTAGGATTGTTAGTCTAGCTAGGATTTTGGTTGTGGATTTGATTTCAATTGACATGTTTTGTTAATTTTGATAAAAATATATATATATATATATATAATAAAAAATTGAGATGTCAACTTATGCTTAAGGTTAGGAGAATATGAAATATTGGAATTGTCCTGTAAAAGCTCCACAAGTAACACAAACATCTTAAGTTATATTGTTTGATTTTGTGATGCATGAAAGAGTCAGTTTTGCATGACAAATCATTTCATTTGCAATTCAAGAGATAATGCATTCATGTTCCATCTCACTTTACATACATTTCATCTTAGTTGCATATGCATCTTAGGTACAAATCATTAAAGTATGTCAAATCCTCTTAGGGTTGTGTTATAACATAAATGTAAGAAAAATCCTAAGGTTGGAAACTGAGTCTTGAGATATCTAGAACCAAGCACGTCTCATACATTAAAAAGGATCTTGAGCAAAATGATCAAAACCTAACTTGGAGGAAAAGGTTGGGCGAAAGAAGTTTTTCATGTCTATCCTATTATGCAACATGATCCTTAAAACAGTGGTTTTGACCACTTCCATAGAGCTTAAAGCCTAAAATCAGAGTAGTAAGGATAGGGTTAAATCCTCATCGAACTTAGGTTGAGGATCCAATTCCCCAAAGCTTTGATTTGACCCACATGGAGTAGTAAGGATAGGGCATAAATTCTCATCTCGCTTAGGTTGAGAATCTGATTCCCCAAAGCTCTTATGTCTCATTTCATAATAAATCTTGGATTGGAAGGATCGTACTACTTGTCCTCTACAAAGGATGGGTAGTCATCCCCAAGGTCTAAGCGACAAAATTAATATTTTCCATTTACATCTAAAGTTTGGATTGGAAGGATCGTACTACATGTCCCTAGCAAGGATGGGTAGTCATCCCCAAGGTCCAAGAAGTAAAAAATAAATTTTTCCCATCTCATATTTATATTGGATTGGAAGGATCGTACTACTTGTCCTCTGCAAAGGATGGGTAGTCATCCCCAAGGTCCAAAGAAATGAAGATAAGTTTTGGATTGTGGGGTTAGATATGCCCATGCATGGCAACATGTCTTGTCTAAAAAACAAGACCACTGATTGTCCAAAGGGTTAGACTAGCATGACCATTTCTTCCATAATTGGTTTAATTATTTTGCTCAAAGTGAGGTAATGAATTCTAAATCAGAATAGTAAGGATAGGGTTAAACTCTCATCTCGGTTGGTTGGGAGTCTGATTCCCCAAAGTTCTGATTTCACATTCACTTGCACATGGGTTCAAGATAGTAGGGACTCATAACCAACTTTGGGATATAATAAAACAATTCATTAGTGGATCTTAAGAGGGTTTGGCAATCTTGAATGTTTGTACATGATACTAGAAGAAAGACTATGCCTTGCATAAAAGCAAAATCTCCTAGCATATTCATTAGGTTACACAAATCATTCACAATCTCGCATATGCATTCATGCAAAGCTGACAATGGAATGTTGATCAATTTCAAATGATAGGGAAAGAAATTCATTGCACACACTAAGCTAATACTTGATGATTCTGATGATTCATGTACTTCTGATCTTTGGGCATTTGTTTATATTGCTTATGTGCTAACACATGTTTTCAAGTTTGTGATATGTTTCAAGTTGGGTTCTTACTAAAATGCTCAAGAGCATTTGACAGCAGAGTCGCCATTTGTTGTGGCTGATCCACAACACACCCCAAAATTGGGGACCCACCTTTTTGCAGGTTTGCAGAGAAAATCTCAGTGACCCAGATGCTAAAAATGAAGAAAAGAGGCAAAAAAATGCACAAGTGTAGAAAGTGTCACGAAATCGTGACATGTCACGAAATCGCGACCTGTCGCGCCATCATGGCCAGAAAATAGAAAGTGTCACAAAATCGTGACATGTCGCTCCGTCGCTGGCAAAAATGAAAAGTTGTCACGATATCGCGACATGTCGCTCCGTTGCTGGAAAAAATGAAAAGTTGTCGCGATATCGCGACATGTCGCTCCATCGCTGGCAAAAATGAAAAGTTGTCACGATATCGCGACATGTTGCTCCGTCGCGGCCCAGGAAGGAGAGAGAAAGGCAAAATGAAAATTGTCGCGATATCGTGACATGTCGTGCCATCGCTGCCAAAAATCGGAAGTTGTCACGATTTCGCGACGTATGGAGCTGCCACTGCTTGGGAATGAAAAGTGTCACGATTTCGCGACGTGTTGCTGCAAAAGTTGTACGGATTGGAAAATGGTCACGATTTCATGACAGGTAGAGTTTTCATGGCTCAGACGAAGCAGGATGCCTTAGAAAGAGAAATTGTCGCGATATCGCAACATGTCACATTTTTGCGGCTCCAAGCAGCTGAAGGTGTACGAAATGAAAATGGTAGCGATTTCATGATAGAAAGCTGCCAAAGTGGAAGAAACAAAAAAATGTCATGATTTCATGACAGAAAGTAGCACCGAATGAAAAGCGTTGCGAAATCATGACAGCATTGAGCAAATAGGTATGAAGTGTGAAAAGCATCGCGAAATCACGACAAGATCGAGCGAAAGGGCACAGAATGAAAAATCGTCGCGATTTCGTGGTAGGTTGCGGCCCAGTTGTACGGAATGGAAAGGGCGTAGCGATATCGCGACAAAAATCAGCAAAGGTGCATGAAGCACGAAATGGTCGCAAAATCATGACAAAAAGCAGGAAGGTAGTGCGAGCAAGAAAGACATCGCGAAATCGCGACAGGAAGCGGCAAACGGGGCACGAAGCAGAAAATGGTCACGAAATCATGACAGAATCGAGTGAGAAGGCCTGAAGTGCAAAAACATCGTGAAATCATGACAAGTAATAGCCCAGTTGTACGAAACAGAAAGGCGTAGCGAAATCATGACAAAAAGCAGCAAAGGGGGATGAAACGAAATGGCATCGCGAAATCATGACAGGTTGCGATTTCGCGGCTCAGAAGTAGTGAAGTAGTACGAACAGGGGTAGCATAGCAATTTCACGATGTAAAGTTGGCAAAGTGCACTGAAGTGAAAATGGTCACGAAATCATGACAACATTGAGCAAAGATGCATGAAGCACGAAAATGGTTGCGAAATCGTGACAGAATCGACAGGAAGGCATGAAACACGAAAATGGTCACGAAATCGTGACAGAAAGCAGCAAAGCAGTACAGAGTAAAAAAGTGTCACGATTTCACGATAGAAAGCTGGCTAAGGGCACAAAGTGAGAAAACGTTGTGAAATCGCGTGGCATGTAGCGAAGGCGCCCGAAATTGAAAAACGTCACGATTTCACGACAGGCTGCAGGAAAATGGTATGAAACGAGAAAGGCATCGCGATTTCATGACATGTCACGATTTCATGACATGTCACCTTTTCGCTGGGCAAGAAGGCGAAGAAGCTATTGGTCGAAAAACGTTGTGATATCGCGACATGTTGTTTTTTCGTGATGACAGTAAGGGGCAGCATTGCATGCTATTTTTGGTCACGATTTTCATGGAGTCGTTACAGAATGTGCTAGAAACGCAGAACACGTGGCATACAGGTGTCGGAGTTGCAGAAGCGTTACATGCAGCGGCAGATTTCGAACGTTTCAGAGCATCGAGCATGAAGTAAAAGCATCGAAAAGGCGGGAATTTGAAAAGACGCATTCTAGGAGGTGAAACGAAGAGACGCATTCTGGGAGGTGAAGTGAAGAGACGCAGGGAGAATCGAAGAGCCGCACTAGATAGTATAAAACCAGAAGTGCAGATTGAAGGAAGGGTTGGAAATTGCTACTTGCAGAGTTGCAGAGACAAGGGCTTCATGCCATTTTGGGCTTGCACTTGGGCAATTTCCTTCAGTTGTTCTAGATTTGTTAAACCTGGAACATTTTGTAACTGTAACTGATATATCATTTTAATACAGAAATACAGAGAGTTGGCATTTCATTGATGAGAAAGGAGTCTTTTTGCATGCATGATTTAATGTGTTATCTTTCCCTTTCAGATTTCTAGGCTTCTAGGTGAAGTTGAATGCAAGTGTTCTTGGTTGCTTCATGCGAATGTCTAAGTCTGAAATTTCAATAAAAACCCCAGAAACCCGCACCTAGCTTATCTGGATTGTGCGAATTTGCAGGTTCAATAGGTTAGGTTGCATGCAGAAACCTCATTATCTTTGGTTTTGTCAATCGGAATGATAGCACTCTGGATGTAGTTTAGTTTCATTTTCATTTGCTTTTCTTTATTTTTCAAACCCTTACTTTATTTTCTGCATTTTAATTACTGTAATTCATCAAAATCCAAGATCAAAATAGATTTATTCATTTTGAGTCCACTGTTAATTCAAATTAAAGCAAACCACAGTGCCCCTTGTTAACATCTACTTGCAACCCTAAGGTGTTCCCAGCATTTACATTGAACAACATCATTGGTGTTAAAGAATCAACATAACAGGAACCTTGGAGAAATTACTTTCTTTGCAAGAAGAGGATTTTGGGACTCAGATCCTATCGGAGAGTGTGCTTTCACAATTGGGTGAAAACACCACTCAAAAATACTGATCATCAGGTACTGCAGTATATTAACAGTCAAGGGAAATTAAATCAGAGGCACCTAAAATGGGTCGAGTTCCTGCAGAGCTACACCTTTGTGCAGAAGCACTAGAGTGGGAAGTCCAACAGAGTCGTAGATGCCTTGAGTAGGAGGCAATTTTTATTGATGGAGATGAAGGTTGAAGTTGTAGGGTTTGCTGAGCTCAAGGGTTTATACCCTTCTGATCCCGACTTTGCAGAAGCTTGGAAAGCCTGCACTGTGCCTGTTACTTTGGACAAGACTAAGTGGTTAAATTTTTTGATTCAACATGGAATGCTGTTTAGGGGGAACCAATTATGCATTTTGAGGAGCTCAATGAGGGAGAATATCATCAAGGAAAAGCACAATGGAGGTTTAGCTGGACACTTTGATCGAGACAAGACCATTTCCCTTGTTAGTGAAAATTACTACTGGCCGCAATTGCAACATGATGTGGCAAAATTCGTGCAAATTTGTAGGATATTCCAGATGGCAAAAGGTGTGAGGCAGCCTACTGGTTTATATCAACCACTACCTATACCCGAAAGGCCATGGGAGGATATTAGTATGGATTTTGTTCTTGGTTTACCCAGGACGTAGAGGAGACACGACTCCATATTTGTGGTAGTGGACAGGTTTTCAAAAATGGCTCATTTTATTCCCTGCTAGAAGACTAGAGATGTGGTCCATGTGGCTGGTTTATTCTTCAAATAAATGGTACGACTTCATGGTCTACCAAGGAGCATTGTGTCGGATAGGGATACCAAGTTTGTAGGGTATTTTTGGAGAACCCTATTGAAGAAACTGAAGACGAATTTAAAATTCAGTTCTGCATACCACCCCCAAACAGATGGCCAAATAGAGGTGGTAAATAGGAGTTTGGGCAATCTACTGAGATTCTTGGTAGGATACAAGCCCAAGGGATGGGATTTAATTTTTTCACAGGCAGAATTCGCATATAACAACTCTGTCAACAGGAGTACCAATAAGTCTCAATTCCAGATAATTTATGGGAGCAGCCCAAGAAATGCTTCTGAGTTGAGAAGGATGGATGTAGGAGAAAAATGTAGTGCTGAGGCGAAAGACTTTGCTGAACACCTGAAAGGATTGCATGAGGAGGTGGCAAAGCACATCACTAAGATGAATACTCAGTATAAGTCCAGGGTAGACCAGAAGCGTCAGGCTAAGGAGTTTGAAATAGGAGATGCCATCATGGTCCATCTAAGGAAGGAAAGGTTTCCCGCCAAGACCTATAACAAGCTGAAGATGAAAAAGTTTGGGCCATGTAGAATCATTGGAAAACGAGATTCGGGAAATGCATATGAGGTGGAGTTGCCGAGTGAACTTAATATCTCACCCATTTTTAACATATCGGATTTGGTCGAGTACCATGAAGGAGGTAGCAGTGAGACACCCAGTCCAGATTTGTGGAGCATTCCAGCAGCCATCCCAGTCGTAGACGATATAGAAGAAGTGTTGGACACGCACGAAGGCCGAAGCACTAGGAATAGGCGATGTTTTGAATATTTGATCAAGTGGAAGGGAAGGCCCATAGAAGATGCGACTTGGTTGTCGAAGGCAGAGGTTGATCGCTTGGGTCTACCTCAGACCAATCAGAAGTGAAGGTCACTTCTCAATTCACCCTGGGTGTTTGATTTAGGAGCATCCGGAGGTAGCAAAGCAATCTTGCATCATCCAAAAATATTTTTTTCTCTAAGTGCTGGCAAGGGGCAAAGTGTCGCGATATCGTGACACTTTTTGAGAAAATGCACCAAGGGGCAAAGTCATCGCGATATCGTGACACTTCTTGAGAAAATTCACTAAGGGGAAAGTCGTCGCGATATCACGACACTTTTTGAGAAAATGCACCAAGGGGCAAAGTCGTTGCGATATCACAACACTTTTTGAGAAAATGCACCAAGGGGCAAAGTTGTCGCGATTTTGCGACACATTTTGAGCAAAGGCGCTAGGAGGAAGAGTTGTCACGATTTCGTGACACATTTTGAGCAAATGCGCTAGGGGGAAGAGTTGTCATGATTTCGTGACACATTTTGAGCAAAGGCGCTAGGGGGAAGAGTTGTCATGATTTTGTGACACATTTTGAGCGAAGGCGCTAGGGGGAAGAGTTGTGATTTCGCGACACATTTTGAGCGAAGGCGCTAGGGGGAAGAGTTGTCGTGATTTCGTGACACATTTTGAGAGAAGGCACTAGGGGGAAGAGTCATCGTGATTTCGTGATGCATTTTGTAGATAGACGTCTAGGAGAAAAGATGTCACGAAATCGTGACATGTCACGGTTTCACGGCCCGAAGGCAGAAGCCAAGTGCGAAAGGCAATGATGTCACAAAATTGTGACATGTCATGGTTTCATGGCCCGAAGGTGGAAAGTGAGTGCGGAAGGCAGAGATGTCATGATTTCATGGCGTGTCATGAAATCGTGGCCCGAAGGAGAAAGTAGAGGCCGAACACCAAAACATTGCGATATCATGATCGAAGAGGAGAGAGAGTGTAAGGGAGCAAAAAAGTCGTGATATCATGACAGAACGCTCATGACTCTAGATAGGCCGACGGTTACAGAGGCCATTGTAGAAGGGCACATGGCAGCAAATTACAGGTGGCCATAGAGCACTAGGCGGTTCAGAGGCCATTGCAAAAGGGCACATGGCAGCAAATTACAGACAGCTATAGAGCACTCCTATGAATGATTACCTAGTGGGTAGATGGACAGGTGGCTGTAGGGCACTCTGCCATCCCATGCCATGATGATTGAAGACACCTGGCAGCAATAGGCAGGCGGTAATAGAACATTCATGCAGGCGGTTACAGGGAACCCCGCATTCTATGTAATGATGTTCGAAGGGGGTCGGGTCTATTATAAAAGGCAGTGCATACATTGTAAAAAGGGTTGGCCATTTTGTATCCTCTGTAAAATTGAATTCAAAAGTTGTTAATGAAATTTGGTGATTTTTCTACGTGTTATTCCAGTCCTGTAGTAGAAAACCACATTTCAAAGCAGGTCCCTACATATCCACTAAAATCATAAGCCTTATTTTCACCCAGTTGCAATAAAAATGAACCTAGAGAGAATAAAAATGCATACCATAGTGGATATCCACTATGCCATAGTATAGAGGCCAACAAGAAACTCTGATTAGGAACCAAAGATATATTATACCAGCTCAAACACAGTTCTGAAAACCCACCCCATAAATAGTTGGAAAAAACTAAGAAAAATAAGATCCACCAATATAAAAAGAAAATTCTTAACCATGGTGTATCCCACCAACCAAAATCCACTAGTTGATATAGTACTGCAACCCTTCAAATCACCAGGTAAGAAACAATGCCATAAAATCTACTAAAAAAAATATTTTCAAGGATAATGGCAAGAAATATCTAAAATTCAACACATCTTCTGAGAGGGAAAAAGGTAAGATCCCAAAAATTATAGCCTTGGAATCCTAGGATAAAACACTAATACCACTAATAGAACTAGAGAAATAAATCTTTGTAAACCATTGCAAACCACTGAAGCTAGGGAACCAAACTAGAAATAAGGACGACAAGCCAAAATTCTTCACAGTAAAATAATTCAATGTCACCCCACTACAATACATGGTTTTGTGTTGGTATGAGGCCTATATGTAAGAAAATTCTATAATATACCTCAATTCTTAAGAAATTCTAACGAAACCAATGTGGTCCCACATCTGATCGAGAACCCTTGCAACAGAGCAACCAAAGTCAAATCTAGTCAAGGGAACCACAACCAATTTTTTTGCATTGAAATTCTAGCCCAAGATCACCCCAATGGGTTTGGGTCAACATTTGGTCCTATCCCCTCATTGGGGATAAACCAAATATTCAATACAACAAACCACAACCATAAAAAAATAGAATAACCTATCCAAAGTCCCACAACTGGTAACCAACTATAGTAATAAAGTCACCCAAAAAACCAACCAAGGCAACACAGGTCCATAGCAAACAAAGGGGTCATTAGTCAAAAGTTACCTCAATGATACAAACAACATAAGATCACCTCAATGGATTTGGATTGACATTTGGTCCTATCCCATCCATATTTACAAACCACCACAGCTAGGGTACCTCACTAGACTGGGGACAACAATAAAAAAACCTTTGCATCAAAATAGCTCAAATTCACCCAAATGGATTTGGATCAGCAGGTCATATTTGAAAATGAGAATAAATAAATAAATTGCATAAAACCATAAGAAACAAGGATAATTACCAACAAGAACCCACAACTAGCAACAAATACTAGTAGCAGGACCACTAAATCATCCAAATAGAGAAACCAGAGTAGAGATAATCAGGGGGTGGCAGTCAAAATAGTCCAAACAAGACAACAACCTATAATCACCCCAGTTCCCAATGGGTTTGGGTCAGCATGTCATATTCCAAAATGGGATTGAATAAAAAATCTGCACAAACCCATAAGAAAATGGAATAATCCAAAACAACCTCCCAACAAGTAATAAACCCTATAAATAGAGTCACCCAACACAACCTCTAACCTGGGAAGTGTAGAAACTAGAGAACAAAACCAATGAAGGGATCACCAGTCAGGATCCTCTGCAACAAAACAATAGTCCAAAATAACCCCATCCCCAATAGGTTTGGGTGGGTAGGTCATCTCCAACCATGGAAATGAATCTGCACAGAACTTTATAGTCAAACAACACCAAAGTAATTTTTATATCATTAAACTAAAACTAATTTTTTTTGGTGAGTTTCATGAGATATTTGTACTTGTATAACATAGTATATATAATTTTTAACTATACCAATGAAATACTATCCATTAGAAACAAATATGCTTATATTTTTAATAGTTAAAGTATAATTTATTGTAATCAAATCATCAAATAAAAATGACTAGTAAAATATTATTTTCTATTATTAGTGTTCTCATATTAGAAATTTTATTCAAAAGATATATTTTAGTTTATTCCTTATTTCAACTATAACTAATCATAATATAAATAAGGGTCACAGGTAATTATTTTTTGTGGTTTATCTCTTTGATATTAATAAAGATATTAAGGGCCACAAGATATTATTAATAAAAATATTTTGAACCCAATGTGCATTCCATCTTAGGAAAATTTTCCATGTGAAGCAATGTGTTATTAGAAATTAGAAATTTAAGCTATTTCAAGGGTATAGATAATTTTTCGGCTCTTATTTTCCAAGAATATATATCTTTTATGGGGTCTTGATCATTCAAAATATTCAATATCATCCGCTCATGTAGAGGAGTTGGAGGGCAAGTGGGTAGTTAAAACTCTCCAGTTGAAATCAAGAGAACCCCAGGTTCAAATATCTCCCCTCACATGCTCCGGATATGCTATGTACATAGGGGGTTACAATTAAAAAACAATCAAGATCCAAATTGAACATGTCCTAAGTTGGATGGTTGGCTTCAATTTTTCCATGATAGTATTCTGGTTTCTCATATTCATCACGAACTTGATAGTAAGACAGTTTTCCATCTTATTATTGTTCAAATTCTAAAAATGGGGAAGCTATCTAGAGAAACGATCATCTTCCATGGTCTCTATTTTGTGCATGATGTTAAATCAGTGGAAGAATATACTTTTGAGGAAGATAATATGGGTTTTTGTGTGATAACTAATCCTCTATCATTGAATCTAGATAAGGAGGTGGAGTCGATCCTAGAGGAGGTAGGTATGATGTAAATATTTTAGATATTTGAGGGATTTAGTAAGAACCTATCCTAACATATAGGTGATTCTTGGATTGAAGGGATAGTGAATGTTAATGCTCTTTGATTTCAAATAAATCCTTCTTTAATTACTAAAGTGACTAGTTTGACGTTGATAGGGGAATACCTTTCTAGAGCTAAGGAAAATCAAACTAGAGAATTCTCCAGCTTTTTGGCTCTCAAAGAAATAGTGGTAAGATACCTATCAACTATTGAAAGAGGACCATTGCCAAAACCTGGGGAAAAGATAGTTGAGTAGGTAATGAGATACATAACTTAATATGGTTATTTTAAGATAATTTATGGGTATCATGTGGTGATCCTAAATCACATTTACCATAAAAATTTTATCAATATTTTTACTTTTTTTTTTTTAATTCGAAGATGTGAAAGGTAAAAATATGGTTTTTTTTCCCTTTATTAGTGCCTCCTTATGATTTTCAAGTTTTTAGTTGTTAAGGCTTCAAAAAATATTGTATATAGTGGGGTTAGTAATCCCCAACCTCTCTTAGAAGGATCATGGGGAAGGACCAAGTTAGATTCATGGTGACATACCCAAAAATTCAAGGAGAAATTAAAATAAAAGACATGTTTCAGATATCGAATAGAAAGGAAGTTATTCAGATTTCAATCTTGAAAGCAACTTTAATTATAGAAAGAAAAAAGAAAACCTTTCTCTAGTCGAGTGATGGAGGAGGCTATGAAATATAAGGCTCAGAAAAATATTATCTTTCAAGTTGAGACTCACAAGTACCATAGAATAAATCCAAATTCAAAGCACTTGGATCTAGAGTTCATTGTGAATTTGGGTTAAGAAAAGTCCCATAGAATAAATCCAAATTCAAAGCACTTGGAGCTAGATTTGATTATGAATTTGGGTTAGGGTATTAATGGTGAATATGATTTCCTGGAGGATCCTTCTAAAGATATGAAAAGAAAATCCCTAGTTGATGATCTACAAGGACTGGATGTGGAAAAATCTAAGGCAAAGGAAGTTTCAATAAATGGGATAGATAAGAATATTTAGAGTGTTGTGCATATGTGAAATCGTGGTCATTTGTATCTTTCACCCATGGGTCTCCTTGTGGACCACCTCCTAACAAAGGAATTATTGGGTGCCATAACCAAGACTTGTTTTACTTTAATGGTTTTGGCCCATAAGCTTGATTCCATTTTGTATACATATAAGGGTCATTGGGCTTTGAAGGTCAATCAAGATCATTTAGGGTAGCCAACATTCTAGCCAGGCTATGCAAGGGGTATAGAACCCATTTTAAAGTCTTTTTTTGTAGTGTTTATGGTATTTCTCTTATTTTTGGCATTGTAATTTATGTGTTTCTTATTTGTGTATTGTAGGTTGATCATTTTTAATTGTTGATAATTTTATTGCACTGAACTCCTTATTTTATTCGATTTCATGATCTTCCTATAAGGATTTTTTTGTAAAAGGGATGGTGCCCTTTCAATCCCCTTCTTAACCTAGAAATCAAAAAAATGTTTTAAACCCAATGATAAAATACCATCCAATATTAAAAATTAAAAGTTCACATTGAACCAATTAAAGTTCATAATTAAATAATTAAAATATGAATATCACATATGTAATATTTAATATAAGAAATATTGAATATTATTTAGTTTAGAATTTACATATTACATAGAATATATTCACTAATAAATATAAATTTAATGATATATTTTTTATTTTTATTATAAAAAAATCATTGGAATCCATTGTGTAATTGGATTCAAGAAAATCATGCAAGGTTGATGATTTCTTACCTTTTTTAACAAAGACATTCAAGTACATAATGACCTCATATTCTATAGAAGACCTCTAAAGCATAAGTTTAAATTTACTGGAATTAATTAGTCAAATAGAACCTATGTAATTGCTATATCATTAAATTAAAACTTGTATTTTTTGTGAGTTTGATGAGATATTTGTACTTGTATAATATAGTATATATAATTTTTAACTATGCCAATAAAATACTATCCATTATAAATAAATATTTTAATTTGTTTTTGAAAAAATGATTGTTGGCTATTCGCAGAGATTAAAACACAAAGAAATTGTTGAAACCCATCCTTCCAGTCTGTTAAAGCTTTGAAGGATCTCTCCAATTTGTCTGACCTTGTTGAAAAGTACCTACATAAGCTTACTGTCCATGCGACTTCTGTCACAATTGATAATCTGGACACTGCTCACTTGGCTATTGCGAAGGCCATTTCAAAGCTCATATAACAACGCCAAGCACTCAAAATCCTATTCTTTTGTGATACATTTGAAGATATTCCTACCTCTCTTAGAATGATCATGGGGGAGGACCAAGTTAGATTCATGGCGACATATCCCTAAATTCAAGGAGAAATTAAAATAAAAGACATGTTTCAGATTTCAAATAGAAAATAAGTTATTCAGATTTCAATATTGAAGGAAACTTTAATTCTAGAAATAAAACAAAAAACATTTCTCTAGTCGGGTGATGGAGGAGGTTATGAAATATAAGGCTCAGAAAAATATTATCTTGCAAGTTGAGACTCACAAGTCCCATAGGATAAATCCAAATTCAAAGCACTAGGAGCTAGAGTTGATTGTGAATTTGGGTTAAGACAAGTCCCATAGAATAAACCCAAATTCAAATCACTTGGAGCTAGAGTTGATTGTGAATTTGGGTCAGGGTATTTATGGTGAATATGATTTCCTGGAGGATCCTTCTAAAGATGTGAAAATAAAATCCTTCTAAGGACTAAATGTGGAAAACTCTAAGGCAAAGTAAGTTTCAATAAATGGGATAGATAAGAATATTTATAGCCTTGTGCATATGGGAAATGGTGGTAATTTGTATCTTTCACCCACGGGGCTCCTTGTGGACCACCTCCTAAAAAACAACTTATTGTGTACCATAACCAAGACTTGTTCTACTTTAATAGTTTTGGCCCATAAGCTTGATTCCATTTTGTATACATATAAGGGTCATTGGGCTTTGAAGGTCAATCATGATCATTTGGGGTAGTCAACATTCTATCCAAGCTATGCAAGGGGTATAGAACCATTTTAAAGCATTTGTTTGTAGTTTCTATGATCTTTCTCTTATTTTGATATTGTAATTTATGTGTTTATTATTTGTGTATTGCAGGTTGATCTTTTTTAATTTTTGATAGTTTTATTGCACTGGACTCCCTATTTTATTCGATTTCATGATCTGCATATAAGGATTTTTTTGTAAAAGGGATGGTGCCCTTTCAATCCCCTTCTTAACCTAGAAATCAAAAAATATATTTTTCACCCAATGATAAAATACCATCCGATATTAAAAATTGAAAGTTCACAATGAACCAATTAAAGTGCATAATTAAATAATTAAAATATGGATATCACATATGTAATATTTAATATAAGAAATATTGAAGAATAATGTTATCACAAGTATATTCTTTAGTTTAGAATTTACATATTAAATAGAATATATTCATTAATAAATATAAATTTAATGATATATTTTTTATTTTGCTTATAAAAAAATTCATTGGAATCCATTCTGTAATTGGATTCAAGAAAATCATGCAATGTTGATGATTTCTTACCTTTTTTAACAAAGACATGTAAGTACATAATGACCTCATATGCTATTAATTTTTTTTTACATAATTGGTTTAACATAACATGTTAAATAGAAGACCTCTCAAGCATAAGTTTAAATTTACTGGAATTAATTATTCAAATAGAACCTAAGTACTTGCTATATCATTAAATTAAAACTTATATTTTTGGTGATTTTCACGAGATATTTGTACTTGTATAATATAGTATATATAATTTTTAACTATGCCAATGAAATACTATCCATTATAAATAAATATTTTAATATTTTTAATAGTCTAATTATAATTTATTGTAATCAAAGCATTAAAGAAAAATGACTAGTAAAATATTATTTGCTATTTTTAGTGTTTTCGTCTTAGAATTTTTATCTAAAATATATATTTTAGTTTATTCCTTGTTTCAACTATTTTCATCATAATATAAATAAAGGATTTGGTATTTCTATCTCGTTTAATAAAGATAATAAGTAATAATTTATTAAATTGAAATATAGGATATAAATTAATTTCATTTATAATTATATTAATAAACATAATTAAAATAACATTTAATTTTAGATTTTAAAAACATAAATTCTCAATATGGTTAAATTATTTTTCAAGTTGAAATATGGCAAGTGGGAAGAAGGCGAGCTGGAAGGATGATGGCACAAGAAGGAAAGAAGTTCGGTGTCATGACCCACCCTTTGGCAGACTTATATTTTGATGAAATTTTTTTGTTATATGACTTATGGATGAAATGATAGACTATTTGAGTTTTCAATATACTCACTAATTATAGGAAATATGGTATGTAAATCTTATTGTGGAAGTAGGATAATTTCATGTTGGTTTTGTGAGATCCTACATTTGTATATGAATATGATATTGTTAATGAAAGTGCACTTTTGCAAGAACATGTTCCTTCATGGTGGAACAAAGAACTAACCACCGAGAAAAGGGAAGCCTTGGGGAAATGATGTGATGAATGCCCCTTTTTATTATCTGATTATTTGAGGAGGCAAAATTTATGAATTACCATTTTCATGAAGATGCATATCATAATTTTTCTACATCATAATTTTTATTTAAAGATTGAAGTTTTATTGATTTAAGATTTTCTTTATGTATTCTGAAAAAGTACTTAAGGGATTCATATTTGTTGATAGATTTTAATGAATGGTAAGGAAAGGGAGTTTTTTTATTATTAAATATAGAGGAAATATATTCTCTTTATAGAAAAAAATAAACATAGAGCCTTGCATAATTCAAATATATATGATAAGGAGCAAGATGAATTGTAGCATTGATTTACACTATAGAATAATAGTTGTGAACTTCTCTTAAAGAAGAAAGTATATTCATAATTTTTAAGTGAAGCTTGAGTGTGGTTTGTGGTCGATCATGTTATGGTGGTTGGCCAAGATACCTTCATTAATGGGTAGAATGAATGGAAAATTAAGGAAGTTGATTTGAGGAAACGAACTTCGGTGATGGGGAAAGGATGGAAAAAGGTATTTTTTATAAAAAACGAGAACATTGGAAGAAAAACATCAGAGTACAAAGAATTGAGGAACACCTGAATGTAGCAAATTTAGAGCATTTTAAATTATTACCATGTGTTTTTGTAAATCCTTTGGTTATCTTTGAATGTTGCTAGATTCATTGGCTTGTATGATGATTTTTAGTTAGTATATTAGTATGTTAAATATGTTTAGAATAGATTGGATGATGACATATTAAAACTCTAGCCATCGGTTGGTAATGAAATGAATGTTACATTAGGAAATAATCAAGCTTGGATTGTTTGTTGTATTAAATAGTAAAAACAAAACTTGAAGTAGATTCGAAGAGATTAGTGGACTTCCTACATTTGTTTAGTAAATAGAATGATAAAATATTTTAGATGCTCTACATTTTTCCAAGTTATATAGAGGAACCGTGTGGTGTGGTTGTTGATAAACTTAGAGAGAAAAAATTAGAGTAACCCTGTTATGTGTGGGATGAGGTATTGAGTATTCTATTCTAGTGGCTCACGCAAGCGATTGGGTGTATCCATATTGTTAAAGAGAAGTAGTAGTCTCAGGGTTGAAATGTGATTTTCATAGGAAGAGAACCAAACCTTTGTATGATTGTTGCTTCTGGTTTGTGATTGTTTGAGTTAGATGTATGATGAATATACTTCTAAGGTAAAGAAAGGATAGATGCTTAACTGGATGGATTATATCATTCTGTGTATAAAATCAGTTTCAAATTTATGTATTGAATTGATGAATAAAATCAAATGACTAATTTGTAGTTAAATTGTAATGTCACTTCTTCTGCAATGAATTAGAAACATGTGACTATGATTATTTATAGAATGGATAGTAAACCTTGTGTTTGAGGGATACATCTACAATGATTTTATTTACATACTAGGAATGGTTTGATAAATGTGAATATATTGCATTCATGAAATCCTTATCTAGGGATGGATACCTGAGATGTGGTAGTTGAAATTATACTACTAGTAAAAAGACTTGCTTAACCTAAATATATTGGAGCTATATCTTATCCCCGATGGAATAACCCATCTCGATGGTTAGTGAAGACACAATGGAAGGAAGTATGTCATCGACTGGCTAGAATGATGGTGGAGGTATAAAAAAAGAAGCTCCTATTAATGTAGTCCAAAGGAAGATAAATAACATTCAGAGATTTGTAACTATAAATCCATTATGATGAGTTGCAAATTTCAGATGTGGAACGTCATCCAATGGGATGAAACTAGTAATGAGATCAATGTCACATCGAGATAATATTTTATCATGGTACCAAGTGCTTATCTAGCTTCATGGAAATGTTATTGTCAAAGTTACCATAAAGTGTTGGTTTTGGATTTTAAGAATGTTGATTGTTTTTTATGGTCTAAGTTACTTTGGTACTGACACATTGGCATCAATCACCGAGTTGGCATGGTATAAAAAAATCTATTGAATTCAAGGATAGGTTTTAAGTGTGAACTTTACACCCTGAAAGATCATATGTGTGAGTCTTCTGAAGTAAATTTGAAATGAGACTTTACTTACTCAAACCTGGAAGTCTTTATGCTAGATTGGATGAAGTTGAATAATGGTAATAAATCTTCTAGTTAATTATGAAATTATGCCAATCAATGTATGTACATTGGAATATTTATATTTTCACACATTATGACTTATTTACTCTTGATATTTTAATAGAGAGTTGATTAGGGATATTGGGTTATAAGGAGATGGACCGCTTTATGGATTTAGTGATGTCTTTTAACCTAAACTCTTGTAAGTAGATAAGTAGATCTTAAAGGTAGAATATTTAAGATACATGTGATAGATAATTATTATGAGTTAAAAAGGAGCTTAGAAATGTTATGACTTGCTCTCCAATGGATGTGAGAGGAATTCAACACCCATCATGCTAAGTACTCTCACTCAAAGGAATTAAGTGAGGGTAGGGATTAGCTATGATACTTTTCGATTGATAGAAAAGAGAATTTAACTATATCATCTGGCCAATGAGAATAATAGTTAAAGAGGGTGTGTCACCTAATGCTCTTGCATGGACAAAATCATGTATGAGTAGTGATGGGTGAAGTGAATATATAATTAGTGTAGTCGAGTTCACTTAAGGGAAGTATAACTCTTTTAAAAAAATTAGGATATTGGAATCACAAAATGGGTTTATGAAAATGGGAGTAGGATGGATGGTGACAAGCATTTTATTCCTCAATATTTAGTGGGTTTTCTATACCCTAATGTACAACAAGGCCTTGGTATGGTTTTCAATGGTTCCGCTTCAATTCCTTTTGGCCTCGAATATTCTTGGAACTAAATTTTAAAGAGGTTTTTTAAGAAATCCTTGGAGGATAATTTTTACTTAATCTTAGAAGATACTAAAATTTGTATCCCATAAGAGATAGTTAATATTTGTGGATCAGTGGGGGATAATGCCTGATTGGTTAATTTTTAGGAACCCACCTAGATATGGATGCTATAAGGTGTTGGGCTAATTCCAAATGGTGAGTTATAAGTAGTTAGAAATCATGGCTCTACCAAAGAACTTATTTTATTCTATATTAGCTCTTTAGAGGATTTGGAGTGGATCTTTCACTAGGGCCCATAGTTCTTTTGGCATCATGACCTATTTTTAAAATTATGGACACCTAAATTTAATCTGAGTACCCAGAGCCTTAATCAAACCCCGATGTGGGTTAGGATTCATGGACTACCATGGTATATTTGACACAAATCCATTTTTACTAGTGTTAGTCATCATTGGGTCATATGGTTTCTATCGATTTGATAACCTCGACCATATATAGGTCATTTATGTTGGAATATATGTCAACCTAAATATGTATAAGCCTCTTTTGAAGTTTATTAATTTTATTTCCATGTTTAGGGCATGGGATCAAACCCTAGAATATGAAAATATCCCAATGAAATGCATTGGTTGCTCTAAAATAAGATATATCAAAACATTTAAGAAAGTTACCTCTCATTGGTAATAAAATAAATATCCTAATGTAGGGCAATATACTTTTGGTTCTATTTCAAGTGTTAAAGTGGGTGTATAGGAGCTCTATGGATCTAAGACATCTCCAACAAAGTAAGTACAAAGTATCTTTTAAGAGCTTAATATTCAAAAGGAAATATTGAATATTATGGAATACTTATCTGAGTTTTCTTTAGGGAATAATATGGTTCCAAAGGAACTCTCTAATCCTAAGTCATCCTCAGAAGACGAGGTGGAGGGTATTTCTGAAGAGCTTAATATTCAAGTGGTTATTTTTTGTAACCTAAATTCTAATGTTACTATTATTATTAATACTCAAAATAAATTCAATTATCTAGCTCATTCCTTTAAAGGTATATATCTAGATGTCTCAAATGAGGACATGTCCCATAAAATAAATGCTATTTTAATAAAAAATTAGTTAATATTAAATTTATTCTTTGTACCAAATCCCCATCATGTTATGGAATAATATCCCAAGTCCAAGAGGGTGGGTAACTTGGGTAGTCCCAATAGGTCATCAAGAAGTTAAAGAAAGAATAAAGCAAATGTGGAGAGAGTCAAATCAATAGGAATACCTTATATTGATATCAAGAAGAGAGAAACAACGAAAGCAATGGTATACAAAATCAATTGAATTTGAATTTGGATTATAAAAATACCTAATAAAAATATTAAAAAATGAGAATCATATCCTAGAATATTAGATATTAATGCATCCTCCAAATAATAAGTTGTTCATGATATTAGGAAAGACATTAAGCACAAAAAATTATTGTTACAGGAAACCAAATTAAGTAGTCAAAATGTTGAAAGGGTGAAATGAATTATCTGGAAAGAGACTAAATTTATTGCTAGTGCAATTATTGGTGATGTAGGAGGACTAATTTGTTTATGGGATAGTAACCATGTGGAAGGAAAAGTATTATTAACTACTGATAGGCTTATTAGTATGTTTTTTCATTGCAAATCCACCATGGAAACCTAGGTTTTAACTAATTTTTATGTCCCTAACTCCATTTAGGGTAGAAGACAACTTTGGAATGATCTAACCACTATGAGGAGAACCTTCCATAAAATTAATTAGGTCATTTCTAGGGATTTTAACACCCTTGTATTCCCTTTTTATAATATTTATGGAATCCCTAGGTTGTCTAGCAATATGTTAGATTTTAAATAGTTTATTTTAGAAAATGGGATGATGAACACTAGTATTAGGGGGTTAATTTCACCTAGAGCAACAATATATTAGGCATCCATATTATCCAAATAATATTGGATAGATTTTTGGTCTCCCAAGAAGGATTGTTAAAATTTGGAAATGCCTCTTTATCTACCCTCCCTAAAATTGGATCAGACTATAACCCTTTGTTACTTTATATTTTTTGGAGGAAGTAAGATCTTTAGCCCCTTTAGATTTGAGGCTATGTGTCTTAGCAAATCTAATACAAAGACTTGTATCATGTATTTGTGGAGTACGAAATTTTCTAGCCCTATTGCTTCCTAGGTTGCTAAAAAACTTGGATTTATTTAGTTAAAATTTAAAGAGTTTAATAAGTACATTATTGAGAATATTTTTATAAAGAATATTTAAAACAATAACATTTAGCCTTAGAATCAAATTTTATTGGATACATATATTCTGTAGAGTTAAGAAACAAGAAAAATGTATATTCTCGTAATTCCACAATACCTTAGCCTTAGAGGAAACCTTCTGGAGGTAAAAATCTCGAGCTCTTTGGCTCAAAGAGGGAGATATGAATACTAAATATTTTCATGTTACTACTTTGAGGCATAGGAGCAATAATAAAATTAAAGAAATTTTGAGAAATGATGGTTCTATTACTAAAAATATTATGGAAATTAGGGAAGAGGTAGTTAGATATTTTAGAAATCTTATTAGCACTATAGAAGAGATGGTTGTTGATGAAGCCATCACATTTATTTAGAATTTTCCTTAGCTATACTTAGAAGAGAAAAACATGTTCTTAACTAGCTATTTTTCTAAATATAAATTAAAAATATTGTTTTTGAGATGGTAGGAGATTAAACCCCTAGGCCAAATAGTTTTCCAACCCTTTTCTTCCAAACGTTTTGGCACATTTTTTTAAATTTGGTTTGTGATGACATTTATGATATTCAAAGATCTTTCTTTATCCCTAGGGATGTTAGATCTACCTTTTTTACCCTTATTTTGAAAGTAGTTGGAGCTAAAGACATCAAGGATTTTTGTCTAATCTATTTATCAAATGCCTTCTAAAAACTGTTTACCAAAGTTTTAGCCATTAGACTTAAAATTATTTTTCCCTTTATTATTAATGCTAACCAAGGAGGGTTTGTTTTGGGATGATACATTCTAGATAGAATAATCACCATACATGAAGTTTTAGACTCTATTGATAAAAGTGGATGTACAAGGCTCTTGTTGAAATTGGACATGAACAAATCTTATGATAGATTCAATTCAGATTTCTTGTTGTGGATCCACTCTAGATTTAGATTCCATAAATATTGGATTGGGCTAATAAAAGAGTGTATTTATTTTGTCATGTTCTCAATTTTAGTGAATGCAGCAGTTGCAAGTTACTTTCCTAGAAAGGGAGGATTAAGGCAAGGGGATTATCTATCCCCTTACCTTTTCATTATTATGGTAGATACTCATAGTAGATATGTTTTTGTAGCTACTAAGTATGGTAATATTGTTGGTGTTAAACTAACACTTATCTTCAATTGATCCTCCCATCAATAGTTTGTGGATGATTCCGTTCTTGCCACCCTTTATTCAATTCTCTAATTCAAAGAAATCAAATCTCTAATCAACTATGAATTAGAAATAGCGAAAAGAACAAAATTTATAAAAATTAATCTATTTATAGAAGATCCCAATGAGAAGGTAAGGAAAAATAGATAAATTCCTTGGTTGTGACATTGGGTTTCTATCGACTACTTATTAGGAAATGCTCCTCTTCAAAGAAAGTTTGAAATCCACTCATTGGGACCCTGTGATATAAATAATGAAAATGAAAATTACAGGTTTAAAAGGTTCCCTTCTAAGTTATGTTGGGAAATCCCAACTAGTTAAATCCATGGCCTAAAGTATCCCAATATTTTCTTATCCCTATTCAAGATGCCTAGTAAAGTTAGATCTTCCATTAAGCAAATTCAAAAATATTTCCTTTGGACTAGCATGGAGGAAAATGGAATGTTAGCCTTTATGGCATGGAATAAGTTTTGTGTAACTAATGATAAAGGATGCATGTGTCTAAGAAAATAAAACAAAATAAATAATGCATTAATTTCAAAAATTTGATGGAAGATGCTCATGAATGTCCAAATAGGGTGGTCAAAATTTATCAAATTAAAATACCTTAAGAATGATAAGAACCTTATGTAAGAGGAGGACCCACCTCAAGGATCCTACCTGTGTTATCAAGTGCTAAGTCTAAAACCCTTCTAAAGAGAGGTGATGGATGGAAAATTGGATATGGTAATAAGATTGATTTCTAGAAGGATTGTTGGGTATAATGGACCCATTGATTGATAACAAAAATATGGCAATCATGTAACCTCATCTAACTCAAACTTATGGTAAATTGGCCTCAAACTTCAAAAGGACAAAAATAGGAAAATCTAGAAATTCATTCATATAGCAAACTTGGACCAAAATTATAATTAGGCTCTAAAAAAATTTAAAGCTTTGCTAAGAGTGAAAAGTCTTAATAATGTTAGAGACAAATATTCTCTTTTCCAGAAAATGCACAAACAAGGATAGTTTACTATGAAATCGACATATCATCTATTGGAAGGTAATGAAGAAAATTGATTTCCAAGTTACAAAATTTGGCCAAAAGGTTTAAATCCTAAAATCAATTTGTTCTACTAGTTATGTATCCAAACTAAGATCTTGATAATTGACAACCTTCAAGAGGGAGTTATTGCCTTAACCAATAGATGTTATTTATGTGAAAAAGAGTAAAACTTTTAAACAACTATTTTTGTAGTGCCTATTTTCATTGGAAGTGATGTCCCTAATTTTTGAAAAAATTGTTTTCTCTTGGGTCCTTCCAAATAATATGGTATATATTTGCCTCCAATGGTTCTTCCCTTTTTCTTTTCCTCATTTAAAGTCTCTTTGGATGTTTATTCTTCCTCATCTCATGTGGAGTCTATGGAAAGAAAGGAATAAAAGGGCTTTTAACAATGAGATGAATTGTAACTTCATTAGAGCCATGATATGTGTCACTTTGATATAGATATAGTGGCATGTTGGGATCTACCTAGGATTAAGGAAGTCTCTAATTAGATACTTCCATCCATTTGTTCTCAAACCAGATGAAAAGCTCCTCTAGGTGGTTGGGCTAAGCTAAATTCGGATGGTGTTGTAAAGGGTAGCCCTAGAAAAGCTGGTGCTAACAAAGTTATTAGAGATAAATATGGAACATTAATTGCTATCTATGCAAATGGTTTGGGATCTCTTACCAATCATTTTTCAAAAGCATGAGCTCTATTTAAATGTGTTCATATGATGCAAAAACTAAATATCAATAATTTTATAATAGGATATGATTTTATAAAAATTATAAATTATGTCAAAGGTCTACATCAACCCATATCAAGCATAGAGGATATGCTAATAGAGGTTAAATAAATTCTATAGTTCGTAGAGAATACCCAAGTTTTTCATATTTATAGGGAATGGAATACTTCAACAAACTATATGGTCAACCTTGGGTGGATTTGGAAGAGCTAATAGTGTAGATTCAATATTTTCCTCTTATTCTACTAGAGGTGGTCAAAAAGGACACTCCTATAGTTGATATTAATGGCTAAGAGGTCCTTTGAATATGTTTAATTAGGTCTTCATAGTGGGATTTATAGGCTCCACAAATTAAACTATGATGGTGGGAGAGTCTACAATGTGTTTAAGGGAAGAGTTTCTCTTTACCTTGGTCATTTCCTCTGATACAAGGCATTTTATCTATCTAGTCAGTATTTCTTGGGGGTTATTTCATGTCTAAGTGCCTATCTAAGCCTTAATTCTTCTCCTACCTAGGTTTCTAGTTTGGTTTTATACATTTCTCCTTCCTATTTTTTACATGATGGTAGAGTCTAAAATGTGTTTAGGGGTAGAGTTCCTTGTCCAAGGTGAATGTTTTAAATAGGAGGATTTTGGGGGGCCTATTTTATGCCTAGGTGCTTGTCTAAGCCTCAATTATTCTCTTACTGAGGTTTATGCTTTGGATTTTTGTGTTGCTCATTCATTTTTTTCTTTCAATCTAAAAACATATTTTTTGACGTTTGGAAAAGAGAATATAGAATGGTATGATTTTTTGGGTGCCATTTTGGTACGGTTTTTTCTTGTGAGTACCATGTCTTGTAAGATGGAATTTCTAGATATGGATTCTTTTATTATTTTTTTAGCAAGTGGTTTCTTGTATATATCAATATTGTATGTTTTGGTGATTGGTTAGGTTTCCTAGTTGTGCCCAATCCAAAAAGTGGGTTTATTTCTCTAACCTTCTAATGTGGTATTTCCAATGAAAATTAAAGGCTATGATCTTTATCATGTTGTTTGGTAATAAGTTAGTTTTCTACGAAAAATTAAAAATTAAGAGATCTAGAGGTGTGCCATGTCATGGCTAGAGGTAAAATATTCAAATTTCAATAGAAATTAAGGATTTAGTTTTTAGGCCTTCGAATGGGATTTACTCTATTTTTACTAATATTAGCTACATTTTCAGCCCTGCTTCCAAGGGATATAATATTATTGGGATTTCAATGAGACTGAATGATAATAGGTATGATTTTAATAATCATTTTACTAGAAAGGGGCATGTCAGTATTACACATTGAGGCTAGAAGAAAATTAGTCAAATTTTTGTAGCTGCTTGGGATATGGATAATTTGTCTCAAAACGGGACATTTCCCTTGAATTTGTCTAGTATAAATCACATTCCTAATCCTAGAAACATTGTGGTATAATAAAATCAAGTATGAATTTGTCATTGGGTGCTTTTGGGGACTGAATCATTGTCTCATCATTAGAGTTTATAGTAATTAGGGTTTACATCACATGTTTGAAGAAACCACTCTAAAAAATCACATGAGAAAAAATTATGGCGCTATCATTATAAGCTTTGGAGAAAACATAATTTATTAAAAACTTTAGAAGGAAGAAATATCAGAGTCTTCTAGTTTTGGTGAATGGATAAATCTTACTACCATGGGGGTCAATATGTGCAGAGTGGAACCTTCTAAGATGTTCATTGAGAATGAGATCTATGAAATATTGCATAGAGGGGGTCTACTTTAGTGTATCAAAAATTTTAACAGGTTTGGTGAATTCATATATCTCTAGTTCACCAATTCATGGATGGAATAGAAGGTTAAAGTTGAAGGTGTTGAATTCTCTATCAACACAATTTTGATTGTCGAAGTGATGTCCTTGGATGCAAAAGGTGGTTGTATTATTAGGGAGAAGCATTCTCTGGCTAGGGGAATTGGAGGTGTTTATGGATAATATTATTATTCCAATAATGAGATGTTTTACTATGGACAAGAAACTGAGTATTCTCAAGAGTTTCCATGTGGCATTCTTAAAATATTTGGTATGGTAAGAAATTAAATATCTCAATATTTTTAGTGTTCGATTGAGAATACCATGAAGTATTTTCAATGTAGGAGAGTTTCCAAGCCTCTAAATCAGAGACCATTGAAAATAATTTTTAATCTTATGATAGAGAAAAATATTAAAATTAAGGTTATGTTATAATTGGACAATGAATCCCCTTAATATTTAAAGAATAATTTTGGGACTCTTTGAGAGAAAATATCCAAAGAGTCATTCACTGTTCTTAAGGATAAGGAAAAGGAGTTGTCTAGAAACTCATATAATTATTATCTAGGCACAAAAGCTAAAAATTTTAAGGATAATGATGAGTTGTGGAACACCTCCAAAGATGAAGTTAAATCCTTCATTGAAGCTAGGTTCTCTAAACACCTTAAGTGACCTAAGGAGTAGAGAAAGTATGGGGATGCTAACCTCCAAATAATTTCTAATGACTTAGAGGACTTGGATAGTGATGACCCCAAGGGTAAGTTCTTAGCTACTAAGAAGCCTCCTCTCTTGAAAAAGAAAGTTTTAGTTGCTTTATGGGAGAACTATCTACCAAGGTAAAATGAAATTTTTTATCTTTGGATCCCACTATAACGTCTTCAATTTCAAGACGAAACAAACTTAGGGCATTTTTTCATTTGTTTATATTTTATGAATGTCTACCATCATGGACTTATGAATGTCTACCAGTTTTGCCTTACTTGATTAAAGCAACTATAATCTCCACAAAATGGATAACTTTAGAGGCTTTTCCTCTATAATAACTTTCATAGTTAATCCCTAAGTGACATGCATAAATCATACATTCCATCTAGTTTTAAGGATACACTATGTCCAATAGACACAATTATTTAATTTCCTTTTAGTAATTCCAACCTTGTCATGAGATAACTTCATATCATGATATAACTCTATTTTTTCTTCTACAAAAATTTGAAGTTAAGTATTACATAGTATACACATACTCTGAAGGAGTGATAAATGAGGGGACCTTTCATTAATGAGGCCCTTGTTACATCATGTGTACATAATCAATATGAGTTGACTAGTTCTAACTTTTGCTAGGTTCCATTTGAGCCACTCGTACTCGATTGTAGATGTTTTGGGGATCACGATAACCCATACATGTATATAAAATGCATTGTAAAATAAACAATAGCATGTAATAATTTATATTGAATGCAACTAAATACATTAAATTCACAATGTAATTGTCTAAATAATTCCACCATTCAAGGGAAGGAAATCCCATACTTTCCTAAGACTAAAAATCACATTTCATCTCATATCCTTCTCCCCAAGGATATGCCCTTGAAATAAATATTATTATAAATCAGCTATTGCTAGTTATTTTTTAGAGAATGCCATAAATTCATTCATACATGAGATCCTTTTTTATGCATATGGTAAATTAAACATATCATACTTTCACAAGTATCTCATATTTCTTCAAAAAAATAGCATTTAAACAAATCATACTTTTTCAAGTACTTCATATTTCTTAAAACATAAATTTCATCTAAATAATTCAATATATCTCATATTTCTTCAAATAGAAATAACATCTAAACAATTCATACTTTCACAAGTATCCCATATTTCTTCAAACAAAAATAGCATCTAAACAATTCATACTTTCACAAGTATCCCATATTTATTCAAATAAAAATAGCATCTAAACAACTCATACTTTCACAAGTATCCCATAATTTTTCAAACAAAAATAGCATCTAAACTAATGGTTTTAACTGTAGATCTATAAATCCTTTCAAGGGTTTAATCACAACCTATTACAAGGTTATACACTGGATTTGTTCTACAATCCATTATTATGATTTCAGTATAGTTCCTTTATGATTGGGTTGTTAATTTGTATTTTAGTCTATATTTTTCCTGCAAAATTTGGCTATCAAGTTGCCTCATGATCTATCATCAAGATCATACTATAGTTGCCCCCAATACTAGCTACAAATTTATTGTGATATACTACAATATCACTCATTTTTAGCCATGGTTGGCCTCGTAATATACTCAAAATATTACACTATATTTTTCTAATCTTGACCCCCAATTTATCTTAAGAAAATTTACTAGAGTTACATATTATTAGTAAATGAGATTTATTAACCAATATCTCATCAAGGATAAACTATAGTTCTTAAAAAGAGGTATTGCATAGCAAACCAATGAGACCATTACTTACTTTATACTAATCCTTCAAAATTTTAGATTAAAATTTCTAAGAAAATATTCATTATGGTTTACACACCTTTTTAGCATAATCTTTTCTCAAGATTAATTTTGAGATATTTATACAATTTTTGTTTCCCAAACAATTAAGATTGTACTAACAAGTTTTACCAAATCTCTCTCAAAAATTATTTTCAAATATATTAAAATATTACCACTTGCTTTATCTTAATTTGTCCCTTAAATTTTTTTGGACACCTAAGATATTTTCATAGAAAACCCCCAAAAAGGGTTTCCTTAAATTGACATATATACAATGTAATTCTTTGTTTCACATAAGGTCTAAAATATTCCTTTTCATACTTATTTTGGTAGTTTTTGAGGAAAGTGCACTTCATATAAATTATATTAATATAAATTTTAAGCACTCATATCCTACATTGGTTCTTCCAACCCGATATATTATCACTTTTCCTCCCTTGGGTACACATAAGCTAGCTAGCATACTATTGTCGCCTAGTCACCATGGCTAGCACAAGCTACCTTTTGACCAACCAATTATGGTTGATCCCAAAAGAAGCTCCACCTCCCTTATGTATGGCTACGAGGCTCCTTTTTCTTGCTTTGTAGGGCTCATCTATATCAATAGGTAAGCCACATTGGTAGAAAATTTATCAATAGACCATGTTCATCCGTAAGGTGAATTAATTAGGCAATGGTAAATCATATCTAAGGTGAAAGCGATCGATATGGATTTCAATCATCGTTGGCTAGTCGGTAATTATAGTAATTCCTCCCTTTTCGGTATTTAAACCATGTTTGGTTAACAATACATCTCGTGAGGATGCCAAGCTGATGCCCTTTTCATATTTTAGACCTTTTGAAGATGTTGATCACAGACTAGAGGTCAGACCGTGCAGAATTTCCCTACTAGTATATGATGTACACAAATTTACCTAACTTACTTCTTATGACTACTAAAAATAGTTTGAGCTCACCGATTAAACCTGGGGAAACTTATTATATTCCCCTCTACTTCGCATGGGTTTCTAACCTAGCAGTAATTAAATGCTTATAGCAAGGCACTGATGATAAGAGATACTCAATTTTAGGTGAAAGTAGCAGAGTGATTTCCATCACTTGAGATAGCATTTTTTTAACATAGATGTCAACTTCAATAATCTCTCCTAAATGACCAAAATTGAATAAATAACAATCAAATATTGTTTAAGCTTTCTACGAAGTCTGAAATTCCTTTGAAGCGGATGGGCTCCATACTGGTCATCCATGGTAATTTTCCCATACGAAACGTGTGGTGGATTCACTAGTGGTGACTATTATATCTAGGGCACTACTAGGGTAGACTTTCAATATTCATTGGCATAGGTAGAGATAAAATCTAGGCCACACGACCTATTCGATGTGAACAACATCCATTTTATAAATTTTGTGCTATACAGGGGTGAATCCTTAGATCTAAGGCTAATAAATAGAGTGAAATTGGCCTAGGGGTATTTAGGTAGATTGGCTTGTGAGTCAGAGGTAAAAAGCATAATTTCTAAGCCCAAGTTTACCTATCAATATTTATCCCAGATTTTTTACAGCATCCATGCTCTCTTTTGGTTAATCCATGGTGAATTTTTATAGCATTCAGGGATACCTTCTCCAAATGTGAAGGGTATTCTAGGTTATGATGTATTGAAGATGTCAAGAGGATGGTGATGCAATTAAATTAGTGGCATAGTATTTTTATCTACATCCAAGAGGACATGATGCACATCAAAGAGTAGACAATAGTGTTTTGGAGGAATTTGAATGACACACACACACACATATATAAATTCAAAGGAAAGTAAATAGTGCTTTGGAGGACTTTGAATGACATCTATATTTTTAAATTAATTCTAGAATATGGAGGGTATAGATTATTTTCCTCATGGCCCTTAATGGTATTTTATGACCAAAATACTTTTTTGAAAGTATTTTAACACCATATTAGTTTACAAAGCACACTAATAATTGAATTCACATAAAACATCTGTTTTATATTAAAATATATGTTATTTCCTTTCTTGGATGCATTTTTTAAAAATATTAAATAAATCACCTCTATTTTTAATACCATGAAAATTTCAAATATTTTTTAGGACTTCATAATTTAACCATTAAATTTCATTTTTCCAAGCACAAGGGTTCAGGTTGAGGTGGGATGTGACACTCGGTTTTTTCTAGTCTATGCAACAACTATGTCATAATCAAATATTTGAATGAATCTATTCTAAGAATTAATAGAATGGTTAGTATGATGGTGGAAGAGGTGGCTACCCACCTAGAAGATGTTAAAAATAAAATTATGGATATTTTCCTCAAAGAAGAGCTAGATATTATGGGGAATAAGCCTAAAGGAAATAATTGAGTCTTGCTTGTGTGTTTGGTACCTCCTAACTTATGTAATTTTTATCTAGTTGGTCTCTTTTTATTTCTATATTGTTTCTTCCTTGGCTCCTTGCATGTTTTTTTATTATATGGATGAAGAAGTTTTGAAAGGATATCCAAACCTTGTACAAAAGAGACTAAACCTCACCCAAAAATAGGGAGAAAGTATTATTTAAATTCGGTAATATTCGATGAATGAAAAATCATATTAGTTATCCCTTCCAAAGCCAAAACAATACATAGGTAAGACTAAGACCATACATAATTTAAAACTTAAAACAAATTGAAATTAAATTAGGATGTTAGAGATAACTAACCAAATACAAATCAGTAGCAATACCTAAACCATGAACTAATCCATGCACTAGTCCCATTCTCTGCCATTACATTATTGCTTTCCTAGGATTTCCATCCCATCAGGGAAATAATTTCTTTTACATTGGAGATTGTGGCTCGTGGGGGGGGGGAAACAATATATTGGAGATATGAAATTTGGTGCGAACCCAAAATCAACATGCACCCCCAAGTTTTGTAGCTAATTCAGCAGTAAAATCTTGACTAGAGTTCATAATTGTGTATGATATCATTATCGATAGAATGAATATCCGCCAAGAAATTATCCTACCACACCACTAAACCATTTTGAATAACTCATTTGTTAAATTGATTGACTACTCAATTATCTTCCCTATATGTATGCGTAAATTGAACCTCTGCCATATTTTGGATGTAAGTCTGAACTTCTAGAAGAAGGTTTGAAATAGTCCAAGTAGGATATTGATTCCCTCTTTCCATATTTATAATATTAAAGGAGTCCTCTTCAATGATTAATTTCCTGCAACTTACAAAACATAATAGAGAAAATCCCTAGAATAGGGGGCTTTGGTGAAGTGATTGGTTTGATATCCCAAATTATCAACAAGGGCTAAAATTATCAAGCCATCATGGTTCCTTGCAATCCATCCAATACCTGTAGGACTCGTATTCCCTTCAGATGCACCATAGAAATTCAACTTCATCCAAATAATTGGAGGTTGCTCCCACTTAACCGTGGCTCTATTCGAAGGTATAATAGGTCTAATTTTTTGAGGATTAATTTTGAATCCAAGAGATCTCTCCACTGATCGTTCCTACTATATAGTCACAACATTCAAATTTATGGTTTTAATGTTCTCTATGGAAAAAGAAATCATCTACAAAGCCACAAATTTAGCCAAATAAGTAGCATCCTTAAATGCCCTTGATTTTCTTTCCTTCCAAATCCACCACTAGATATGAGGAAGGCTGATTTATGAAAACCAATGAAGGTGGAGATATAGGAAGGAAGAAACCCATTGTGTTAGCACATCCTCTGGGTTGTTCAAAAAATACCCATTGGATGTTAAAATCTTTTAAAAAGTAGCTAAAAAATTCCTGCGAGAAAGGATAGATGAAAATAAGATGGAGTGGGGATTCCTTTGCATTTTTGCACAAGAAACAAAAATTAGGTAAAATCATACCTCTTTTTTTGAGATTGTCTAAAGTTAGAAAATTTTCTAGTATGACCAGCCAGAAGAAATTGTTTATTTTTAGAGTCAGTCCTTTTAGACAAATTTTATTTATTGGAAACCAAGGATCAAAAGGACCATATGCTACAAAACAAGCCAATTTAACATAGAATTTCCAATCCTTCTATAATCCCCAAATGAATATATCCATAATTTCTCTTCCAAATATTAAAATACATTTAATAATATTATACATTTTATCAAATGCCCTCCTTTCCTCCACCAAAAATTCATGGGAAGTCAAATGGTTTCCATTGCGGGTGATCTTCAATCCTTTCAATGAAATCACAAATCTTATTCCTCCAAAAATAATTTTTAATTGGTTTGACTAAAATCATCTCTGATCTTGACTCCATCAGAACCTCAATCACCCACATATAACTCCAAAAGTCAATAGACCTACAATATTACAAACACCACCTACCCTATCTATTGATATTTGATCTGCACCAAATCTGGCAAGACCAGAAAGTTGAATCATAGAGGGAAAATAGGTCTCTAATAAACTGCTTCCCATCATTTAGGTATTTGAATTTGATAATATCAACTCATCCCACTTTATCTTCTTCAACCAGTATCCAACCTTACTTGGCAACAAGAGCTTTATTCATGGATTTCAATCTTCTAAGGCCTAAATCACCCTCCTCCTTCTTGCTACATACTTGGTCTAATTCCACCAGATGATTTTTTTCTCACTTGCTCCTGATAAAATAAATGAGTGTTGGATCTATTCTATTCTTTAAATAATCTTACCCAAGATTCATAATAGATACAAAAAATATATGAGGATTCTTTGAAGGGTGGCCTTAACTAACATCACTTTTCCTACTTGGCTTAGGAGAGCCCCTTTCTATCTTGCAAGCTTTCTCTGGACAGACTCCACAACCTGTTCCCACATGGATGATCTTGAAGCTCAAAAAAACATTGGCATCCCCAGGTAGGCTGAAGTGAGATACCCAATATTACATCCCAAAATATCCATAATCCTCAACTACCTTGCTAGAGGAGCATTGATGAAAAAAATTATGTTTCCTAAAATTAACCTTCTAATCCGTTGTGTGTTCATAATCTTCCATAATATTTTTGACTACTTTTGCTTGCAGAATTGAATCTTGAAAGGACAAAGCATTTGACAAGCTAAATTGGGACTTTCTGATTGTTGTCCTCCTTAAGTTTGGTTTTCACCACCAATGGGTTAATTTGATCAAAGAATGTATTTCTAAAGAATGGTTCTCAATTCTAGTTAATGGAACAACTTCTGGTTAATTTCAAAGTCGTAGAGGAATTCGGTAGGGGGACGCTATCAGCCCCATAAATATTCATCATTATGGGAGAAGCTTTAGGTAGAACCATAAAAAATGCTTGCAGTTCAAGGCTAATATCAAAAATGAAGGCAAAATCTCTCACTAGGGCTATTTCTCACCAATAAGTCATCGATGATACCCTTATATTGACTAAGGCATCAGTGTTTGAGTCTAAAATAATTAAATACATCATGCAACTCTATGAGGACGCTGCTGGTCAGAAAGTTAATTTCAGTAAAAGCAATTTATATTTCTTGAACAACCTCATTCAGAGGCAAGGAAGGATTACAAAAATTTTAGTGTGTGATATAGTAAACCTCCCCACTTCGTATCTTGGTCTCCCTATTTTCATTGGTTCTTCAAGAGAGTCAATGTGGGACAGGGTTATTGAAAGAATTCAAAAAAAACTTGCTGGATGGAAAGGTCATATTCTATATCAAGTAAGAAATTTGACCCTCACTAAGGCCTCTCTTCAGAGCATTCCAGTATATTCCTCTCCATTTTCAAAGCTCTATGAAGGTTTTCCAGAAAATTGAGAAACTCCAAAAAGAATTTTTATGGACTGGATCAGATGAGAAAAAAAGGATACACCTTGTAGGATGGACCAAAGTGTGCAGAACAAGGGAAAATGAGGACTTAGTTCTGAGGAGAATTGCTCATATAAATTTAGCTTTACTAGCTAAGCAGACGTGGCGTCTCATTTTTAGTGATTAAAATGAATGGACAACTATCATCAAATGAAAGTATCTTCAAAATATGGAATTTCTAAGTGAATCAGTTTCAATCAGAGGTTTTGCTTTTTGGAAAGCAATTCTTAATTGTAAATAAATCATCAAAAAAGGCTTAAGATGGGTTTTAGGCAATGGTGAGAGGATAAATTGGTAGAATGACAGGTGGGCTAAGGACGAACCATTGACACAATATCCTAACTTAGCCTGAATCAGAGATATCACAGAAGAACTCATTGGCAGAAAAGTCTTCGATTATATGGTTCAGGACATAGTAGAATTAAGTGGAAACAAATAAGAATTTATGGATTTCAAGTGGAATCAAATGATATTTTTAACATTATCGGGCAATAGTTTATTCCCATGAGACCCAAGGAATATCAAGTGACCTGGGCTCCTACGAAAAATGGGTAGTTCACTGTTAAATCAGCTTACAAGCTTCTACTTGATGACGAGGATTTTGTCCTCAAAAAGGACTTAGTTTGGATAAAAAATTTAATTCCAAAAATTGTAGTCTTTTCATGGATGGTTATCCAAGGAAGAATTCTAACCATTGATAATATGATGCATAAAGGTATTTGTATCACTAATCATTGTTATCTGTGCAGGGCTAATTGGGAGACCATTTATCACATTTTCTTTGAGTTCCCTTTTTCCTTGATTTTCCTAAGTGGGGTTTTTCAGGCCTTCAATATTTCATGGGTTAAACCAGCCATCATACTTGATTTATTCATCTAGTGGCCTTGCCCCTTTTCAATCCAAAGACTTAGATACATGTGGAAAATTTGTCTCAATCACTATCTTTGGTAGGTGTGGTTAGAAAGGAACCATAGAGTCTTTAATGAGTCTATCAATGATCATCAAACTATCATTGCTAGGATCCTATCCTTTACCAACGAGAATGTGATTATCCTTTTTAATAGTTGTAAACGTCATCTATAGGAGACCATGATTGTTCAATATTTAATCTTAACCTTGTTATATGAGTCTGTGCCTAGGGTAGTCAACCCCAAAGCCAATGTTAAGTGGTCTCCACCTCCTACGGGTTTGTTTAAGCTTAATTTTGATGGAGCAACTAAGGACAATCCTAGCAGAGCAGGTGCTAGTGGCATTGTGCGAGATCATAATGGGAATATGATGCTTGCATTTTTTGAATATTTTGGAACAAGGAAAAACAACAAAGTTGAAGCTAGAACTATGTGGAGAGGCCTTCAAATGAATCAAGACTTAGAAGGCAATTTTATCGTAGAAGGAGACTCTATGCATGTTATAAATCTCCTCAATAATTGGAAAACACCTCCTTGGAGGATTAAAATAATTTTTGAAGAGGCTAGGATCCTTTTCCATGGAATACAGGACAAAAAAGCCCAACATGTCTTTCGGGAAGCTAAAAAAATTGCTAATAAGCTGGCCAATTTGGGTGTCGATGGTGACAAACTTTTCAAATGGGAACATTGTGTCCCAAGTGAAGTAGAGGAGCTTATTCAATAAGAATACCAAGAATGATAATCAAATTTACCAATAGGGAAGGCACTATAAATTCAAAGGCTAGGAGAATTCCCATCTCTTTTTTGAATTGGACTCACAATAAAAATTATCTGAGTTGTCAATCTTCATGGATGCTGCCTGGAAATACCACAAAGACTAATGGGGATAGTCACATGTTAGATAACATGGCTCCTAGTCATCTTAGTAATTTGAGGTTGGTTGATAATCACAGGGAAGTAAATAATTAGCAATATAAGACTTCGAACCAAAGCCACAAGGACCACCAAATAGCCACCGCCATAAATATAGCCAATAGGTTCACTTCTCCAAGGTTGATTGGCCAAGATAGTATGTGGTACCAAATCATGTCATATACGGAAGAAAGCAATTACCAAAGAATTATTAAGAGTAACTGTCAATACAGAGCTTGTGAGAGTTTTTTTAGTACTCTGCTATGCGTGTCTGTAGCTTTTTGTTTCTCCATTATCTCAAGGAAGGGATCTGTGTCTGTTTATTTTTTGTAATTATGATGCATGTGTGTTTTCTCGGGGTATACCCAAAATGTTGTATGGGAAGTTTCTTTTTGATAGCAGGCTATGTGCCTTACCGGATGTAATGGCTTTGGCGACATGTATATTTTATATATATAGGATCCTTAGTAAGGATATGTTCATCAACAGCCCTGGGCTGATTTTTGTAAAAGGTTTTGGGTCAACCTGTAAAACCCGGTATTAATTCTATAGTATCTTATCTACCAAAAAAAATAGATGATTCATCATTATCCAGTATATTCCAAAAATAAATGAAACAATTGATTTATATTAAATTATCAACATATTAGAAATTAAACATACTTTTCTAGCATCCATACATATTTACCTATTGAAAATTTAGCATACATTACAATGCATAAAAATAAACGTTACATATATCATTTTCATTTTGGAAGTAAATGCAACGCCTACAAGAGATAATAAAGCAAACCACAAATTATTGACATAAAGATCTATCTTGGGAAACATTGACGGGAAAAACCCAAACTCCAAAATATGTGTTTCCTCATGTTCATAAGTTCAAGATATCAAAAATTACAAGTATATATATAATATCACAATATATCCCTTTTCCATAATTATACAAATTAGGGAATGCAACTTTTCCTATTCATATACATGATGCAATTAAGGATTTAACCAATTTCTTTCTCTAAGTCATCATGATTATATCAAGGAGAAGTCCATTTGTTCCTTTCTAGCTTAAGATGCAATTAAGGATTCTACTGAATCCTTTCTCTAAGCCATCTTAGGATTTACAACATCTTGCATAAGTTTATGATAATCATTGGGTCCATATTTTGGATATGGCTTCTCAACATTAAAGAAATTTCATAAAATGTCCTCAAAATAAATTCCAAATTCATTCTTTCGAGTTAATAAAGGATTAAAATTTACTTCATAAATTAAGGTCCCATACCCTTAATTTATGAAGCATTCATTCTTTTCTTAATCAACAATTTCAACTAATTTCCTATACAATATAATTTAAGAAATTTACTCATAACCACCTTAATTATATATACAATCCATAAACTCTAACTTAATTCATTCCCTTAACAAAAACTTTTGGATCCTTACAAAATGTTCATTTAAATCCACCTTCGAATCCATTAAGGGCTCTATACTTTTTAATACATTACAACCTTAACTTAAATCCTCCTCCGAACAATTACCCTTTTACCCTTGTATGCTCAACACACAATGCTGACACACCTAAAGTTTGGGTCCTACCCGACTATAGATAAGGAGAATAGTAAATCCTTATGTAATTGTTGTCGAATCAATTCACGATTTAGGTAGTGAACAACTTTATGCTCACGAAACCGACAGTATCTAAGATCATATGGTTAGGGGGGTGGTTCATCTAGTAATGTGTGTCGTTACTTCGAGCTCTAATAATTTTAAGATATTATGCTGTGAAGAGACACCAAACGGTAATACTAAGAATGACCCCATACTAACTTGGTCGTAGGCGATTGTTATTTAATGAAGCTTTCTCAATTTATCAGGAGTTACATCATAGAACCTAATCCCAGTGGTCTGACCTATGGTGCCAGTGACTTAAATGGTATCTAATCACGTGTCTACCAAAGGGTATATCTGTTAACACATGTTAATTGACTCTGTTTTTTTGAATAACTCCATCTAGCATGGATCATTAACTAATTGGTGGTTTGTCTTATCTTGAAAATAATATACAAGCTATCACAATCCAAAATGCAAGGGTCCTCCCATTGATGAGCTCTATCACAAATAATCGACTATCAAACTCAATGGACGGCAATTTCCTGAGATTGGTTCAGGTTGCAGAGGTTATTGCATCCATTGTTCACTCCAGAAATTTAGTAATTAACGCAGAATCCAACAAACTTCGTTCTGAAGTACAGTTGATGAGGTAGAGGTAATGACCTGAATCAAATTCATGGCCTGAGTGTTTCAACACTATAGCCTGGACATTCCATTATTTCAAATATTTTCTATTTTCCCACTAATTTGAACCCTAAACCTGACAATGAAAATGTTTTCTTTAGTAGCAGAGGATAGGATTTGTTCTATGAGGAAATAATCAGTCAAAATGATTCTAGTAAGCCCCTGCAGGGATTTCAAGGCCATAGGGACAGTGTCCCGAGGAACATACTTTCTTTCTTTGCACCGAGACTGAATCTAAATCCCCATTGCTTTCATTGAATGTTCGAGGAGTCCCTTAGATGTCATCAAGGTACTATCCTGTTGGAAAAATGTATCCGTTCCTAAATTCAATTTATAATATCTATACTGTACATACCCGGTTACGGGTAGGGACGTCAATCGAACAAAGCAACAGTAGGGCACAAAGTCTACTTTCGTTAAAATCAGGGTCGATCCGTGGCCCTCCACTATTTGGGGTTTTTAAATTCATTGAGATCGATCCTGGATTTATCCTACGAGGGAGCTTTGATGTCATTCGTGATCCTGCAAAAGTTGAACTCCTCAGTTTAATGTGATAAACTCATATCGATCACGTGGGGAAATGTTTGGTTTACATAGTTTCATCTTATCCATGACCACAAATGGTAGCAATGGATGCTCTGTTAAGGGCAACCTCTATATCATAGTAAAGCATTCTAACATTGCCATAAATATCTCAGTTTAGTTTAAATGTTATCAAGGCACGTAGGGAAAATCCCACATATTTTATGTTGAGTGCGTTATGCTCAATAAAACCCTCCAACCGTCTATGTATAATAACCACCAAAGTATGGTTACCTTCTATCAGTGGTGGTTTTGGTGGTTAATCGGAGTTTACTTTTAGCTTGGACTGTGTCCTCTGTTTGGTGATGAGACTAGGGACTTCTAGGCTATAAGTCTTTTTAATATTATTCTTCCCTAAGGTAAAGAAAGAAAGTCCTCGTAGGAGGATTAACTAGTATATGAATGCACACCATTTAATAGCAACATAATAGAAGCCCCATCTAATAACCGCAATACAGTAAGACCTCTTAGAGTCTTAAGCAAAGGTTTCAAATTAATACTTCGTAACCTCACATTCACACCTTTTAATAGCAACTTAATAGAAGCCCCATCTAATAACCACAATATAGTAAGACCTCGTAGAGTCTTATATGCTCAAGCAATTAAAACCTCAGATCAAATGTAATAATGATACTTGATAGGCAATTAGAATATCAGTATAATTAATAGAATTTGCAGGATAATTTAGACTTCTTTGGAAAATTATATATATTACAAGATATTTCAAAAACTAAATAAAGTATGGAAATCCCAACCTAATAGAAGCCCCATCTAATAACCACAATATAGTAAGACCTCGTAGAGTCTTATATGCTCAAGCAATTAAAACCTCGGATCAATTGTAATAATGATACTTGATAGGCAATTAGAATATCAGTATAATCAATAGAATTTGGAGGATAATTTAGACTTCTATTCAAGCATACCAAAGGAAAATTATATATATTACAAGATATTCCAAAAACTAAACAAAGTATAGAAATCCCAACCTAAGACTTTTATTCAAGCATACCAAAGGAAAACTATATATATTTCAAGATATTCCAAAAACTAAACAAAGTACGGAAATCCCAACCTGATTCTCCTTGTCTTGAATCCTCCAAAACGTTTTTTCTTATCCCATGTCCATTTCATCAATCCTTTCTTCTAGCCATACCATCTCCTTGATTTATCTTGGTCAAATACCCATAGGAGATTCTCAAAGGATTTTTGGTTTCTGTTTCACCCAATGGGTGAAGAGCATACTCCCTAGCCCCTCTAGATTTCCTAGATCTTTTCATAAGCATCCTTTCTAGTCTTCTAGTTTTTGATTCACACAAGATGGAGAGCATACTCCCTAGGCCTTCCAAGATTCTTAGATAACCATTTTTCTTCACAGATTGTCCTCCATTTATAGAACACTTCTCTCTTCAGGGGCCAAATAGTGGTCATATTATAATAATTTTAAAAATATACCTTGGATCCATTATGACTCATCATGTCTCTAGAGGGTCCATTATAGATAAGGTAAGTACCATTTTTTTTGTTTCTTTTTTATGGAAACAATTACAAAACTCATATTATTAAGGCATAGGGTAGTTACAAAGTTAGAACTATTTTTTATAGGGTGAAAAATCTCCCTTATGATTTTCACCAATATGGAGAAGCCACATGGGTATTTCCAATTAGATAGAGTAATCCATTTATTAATTTAAAAATCCTTTAGTCTTTTTAAGTCCCAACTAAGTTGGGTCCACTAAATTTACACCTAATTTATCATATTGGTATAATGTTTCAAAAGAAAATTTCTTCAAATTTATATTTCACAAAACCTCATAATTAATTTATAATTAATTATCTTGTTCAAAAGATAATTAATATTTTCCTATCCTTCATAAAATTATTTTATTAGAATTTTTTGTAGGCCTCCTTAGGATCTATGCCCCTTTTAATAGATATTAATTGATCCTCAAGATCAATTAATATCCCTTAAATAGGATTAGGGGGTAACGGGTCATGACAATTTTAAAACCACCCTTTTAGGATAATCACTTTCTTAGGGTTGCCCTAAGAGTGAGGTTTTAGACCACCCTATTAGGGATAAGAGGGAAGTTTTAAACCACTCTCTTAGGGTTTCATAAGAGGGTTGTTTTAAACTAGCCTCTTAGCCCTAAGAGGGCAGTTTTAAACTGCCCTCTTAGGGTGACCCTAGTATGACAGTTTTAAACCGCCATATTATGATGACCTAATATGGAAATTATAACAACCCTCTTAGGGCTAATATGGTGGTTTAGGAATCCCTAAGAGTACGGTTTAAAACCACCCCCTTAGGATCACTTTTAAATATGTGTGAGTGGTGGGCATTCATATGGTAGGACATGTGTAGAGAAAGGTCATGAGTTGCAATCATGGTTTGTGTTAAAAGGTGTAAAAATATCAAAATTTGGGTTCTTAGATCTGATTTTTTATATTTTAAGGTCTTTGAAAATCTCCATTTCCATTGGTTTTTTAATTGGATTGGAAACCTCATTTTTGTGGAACTTTTAAGTAAAATTAAAGCTCTTATTTTAGATTTACAATTTTTTTTGGCTGGTTTTGTTACTTTGTTGCATTTTTTTGGTTGTCTTCAAGCTTTCAAAATTATTATTGGATGAAAATTTGTTGGCTATTACTATCTTTGGCCCTCGCATATTTTATTAAATTGTCTACATTTTCCTGCATTGTGATGTTTTGGTCAAAATATTGCAATTTTTTAGATATTAGGGCTTGATTTACTTATATTGAGAGGTTCGAGGTCAATACTAGATTGCATCTTATTTTCTTTGATATGTAATGCTATTTTTCCTAAATAAAGAGATATCTCAATATCATTGTTGGTATTATGGGTACCATTACAATACCAAAGGAGATTCCAAAATTCTAGGTAATCATATGACCATATTTTCAACTTTGCATGAGCCACTCTGGCAGTCATCTTGTACAATGATGATAGTTTTTAATTTTTATTCACTGATAATAACTCTAGAAGTTGTAATAAATATTCTAGACATTATAAAATTCTTTGTGCTTACTCCCACAAAAGCTTAGGATCGAGTGCTACATCAATCATAAAATAAATATTCTAGATTAAGGGGCTTCCAATTTTTCTTTAGTTTGGACTATCTTCAAGAAATAACTCAAAGCATTTGTAGCTACCACGTATTAATTTTTTTTGATAAATATCTGTAAATCAAGTTTTTCACTTATACATGCATTGGACAATACATTAAAAGTAGCATAACCACTGCTCTAGTGAAGCATGAACCCAATTCCCAACCATTTCATCATATTTGTATGCAATCCTACTCTATCTGATCATAAGTTTTATCAAAAAATAAATCTTCAAGGATATTGCTTTCTACTCTCTCTTTTGTATTTTCAATGATTTATCAATAGTAATAGATTGTCTAAAATAACTTATCCTAATGTGATGTATGTTTGATTAGGATGAACAATTCTTGAAGCTATCGATTTGATCCAATTGTCTACCAACTTATCTAAGTATTTATAAGATGCATTATGAATGTGCTAGAGGAAAATGATATTGAGAATCATTGAAAGTAGAAGAAAGTAAAGTATACTAATGCAATTCTTATTGTATCATATTGATGAATGTCATTCAAGCAAAGGAAAATTAATTATTTATTCATAAATTCCCTATTTGGGCTAACACAACTATTTTGTATTCCACTAAAAGATATACCTTCGACTCATAGTGGTGTAAATGTATTTATAGAATCCTTCTAGACTAATATTAGCATGTTGTAGGGAATATATGTTAATTTTATAAGTCATAGCTTGTGGTTTATTAATTTTCTAATGCTTATCTACAAAGTTTACTAGAAAATCACCTTAAATTGTTATGGTAATAGGCCCATAGATACTATTTATTTTATCATTATTTTTTAATCATAGTTATGGACTAATATTATGAAATGGATGACATTTTAGAGTCCACCAAAGAATGCATTTTTATTGGAATACAAATGGTTATTTTGCACATGTATATAAATGGATCCCATCCATGTTATATTGTGATCATATAGTGCTATGATAATGACTTGGCAATTATGCATTTATAGCTTGGCAAGATTTGAATTTGAGTCTCCTTGAAAGTGGATTAGTTTAATTGGTTGAGTTAATGCCATTTGATTATATTTTTCTTATATTTTGAACATCCCAAAATTTTCAACTTTTTATTTATTGTAACTTTGTAACATATCCTCTTATTATTTCCATCTTGTAGCCTATCACCATGGCATTCTGAATATTCTTGAAACTAGTTTATTGTTCTAATTTTTGTAAAATTTATAGAGCACTGGGATCCTATCATCATCTAAGAGTTAGCCCTTAGGACCACAAGAGGTAACTATTTCTTTTATAACTAAGGTCATAATATGGACCATGTGATTTGATGTCTTATAAACTTAAAGTAAAGAAAAAAATGGGGTCTCTACCTCATCTACGTATTGATTACAAGAAATTGATATGTCCTTAAACAAGTTACTTGTCTAGAAATGTCATTGTTTCGTTCAATTTTTTTTCTTTTTTATTTTTTATTTTTTATTTTTTTGTTTAGTTTTTTAAGGTGTGTGTGTTCTTTTGTTATGTTTTATTTTTGTTTTTTTCTCGTGTTATGTTTTTTTTTTGTTATTGTTCTTCTATTTTTGTCATTTTTGTTCTTTTGTTTCTATTTGTTTGATTTAATTCATGTTTTTGTGTGAGTGTTTCTATGTTTTTTGTTTTGTTTTTTGTTGGTTGTTTTTTATTTTTATTTTTATTTTATTTTTTTAATTTTTAGGTTTTGGTTGGGTTTATTTTTCATGTTTTTTTTTTGTTATGTATTTTTAGTGTTCTGTTGTTTTTGTCATGTTTGTGTTTTTTTATGTTGTTCTTATATTTTTCTATGTGGTTCATGTTGTGGTTTTTTTATCTTATTGTGTGTTTTTGGTTGTGCTTTTCTTTTTGACACACTCAAGGAGCATGTTTTTTATTTTATTTTATTATTTTTATTGTTATTTATTCATTTATTTATATTTTTGTGTGTTTGTGTGCTACTTTAGTATGTCAAAGGTGGTAGGCCAGGTTCGTGTCCTAGGCGTTTTTGAAGGAATGGATACCCCTGCCTACTTGGGTCTTACATGAAAGTGGCATCCCTTATGGGATGTTTTCCATAAAAAAAAATACAAGTTACTTGTTTACTTATTTGTAGAGTAAATTTTTTCTAATTCAATGATACTTTTTTGAGGCAAAGTAGACCAATAATTTTCCATAATTTTAACTTTACGAAAATCACCTTGCAAGATATACTACATATTATACAAGTCAAGTTATTCTAGGGTACTATGCAACATACAATTTCATGTAGACTTTTATGATACCTGGTACCATATTCATGTCCTTGCTAGTTGGAGCTATTTTTGGAGTAGTCAAAGGTCTTGTTTTAGTTGTTTCCATAACCATTGCTAGTGCATCATCCTATTATTTTCTCTCAAAGCTGATTGGTAGGACTATTTCCTTGTGCATGTGGACAAACAAGTTGAGGTTCATTCAATATGAGGTATATCAAAACTCAATATTTTACAAAATAGATGAAATTTACTATGGGTTCCACGCTTAATTTAGTATATGACTGCAATATTCATGAAGTTTGTCAAATATGTTAAGTATGGTTGCATTCATAGACTTGAATTTTGATTTTATATTCAATTTTGTTTTATTTAGCTTTAGCTATGTAAGGATTGTATACATTTATATCTTGAACTTTTGTTCTTCAAATAGGCTATAAGATGTGGAATAGAAATATCATCCATAGGGAACTGATTGTATACTTAGTAGCACATTGTAGACCTCCCTACATTGTATTTTTATAATATCACTTATATATCTATAATAAAATTCTCTTCTGCCATTTGTTATATTTCAAATATTTGAAGATTTGAATTCAAATATTTCATAACAAAGATATTATGAAATTAATATGCACTAACAACTACCCTCAGACTTATTATAATAGAAATTATCCAAGTGGAAAACTTCTAAACTAACGTAATCAAAAGACCTAAACTTAAATAATTTGATGACAAGATAATACAATTGTTTGTCCTCTTCTTACAGGAAGAGACAAATTAAGTTTGCATCCATATCTAAGCAACTTAATAATTTAACAACTTTACAACTTTAATAATAAATCATATAACAGATTAACAAATGTCAAGTCACGTATACAATGCCAACATTCCAAATGATCATGCTAATGATGGTACCCATGTTTCATTGCTATTTTATCATCAAATGTGGCACTTTGGTGCATGAGATAGTTTTTACTTGGCCAACGTTCTTTTTGTAGATCCTTTCAGTAGGTGCTTTCTATAACGCCTTTCTATAGGTGTTTTCTCTAGCACCTTTCTATAGTACACTTCCACTTCCACGTAGCTTCTCAATGCACTTGCACACAATTGGTTTGTTCATACTTAATTTTTGGCCTATGTTCTACTATAATATTTTCTATAAAAGACCTGCAATATTTATCTACAAAAAATATATAGGAAAATCGCACAATTTGTATAAAATACAAACATATATTACTTAATATTTTATAAATCAAATTCACATATAAGTCATGCAAATAATATATAACAATCATTGAAAGACATTTATTTCATATATTTATAGATAAAATATAGACTAAACTTTGCATAAAATATACATGTTTTAGCACTCAATGTTTCCTCCCAAACTGAAGAGTATGCATGTCCTTATGTATACATGTTTAAATATCGCAACATAACAAAAAAAATACTATAGATATTATAGATAAATTTTATTTTTTGCAAAGGTCCGAGGTGTAGACCAATTGGTTCATCCAAACCCCATAAGGGGGCGGAGGTCCAAGGTTCAAATCTCGGGCCTCGTCGGACTAAATGCTTGTCCCTTTCCTGGTGCTTTTAGTGGCGTAAAAGGTTTAAAATGATTGTGGCATGGTGGTTATAGGGGCAGACTATGTGAAGATCTATGTGGCAGATTCTAGGGTAGACAACACAAAATACTGTGGTGGCCATAAAAAGCTAGATAGCCTGCCCAGATTCGTGGCGGCTACCGATTCCACCATGTAAATTCAAAAAAAAAAAAATAGATAAATTTTATAACTGGAACATTAATAAATGAAATATTGCAAATGTTACAAAGATAATTCTATAAATATATCAAATTAAAACATTTCAAATATAATAGATAAAATATTTCAAGTATAATAGGGAAAACACTGCAGATACAATGAGTAAAATACTATAAATATCATTCAAATACTATCATCATAATCAATAGAGTACTGCAAGTATTTATATAAAAATATGTAAGTTCATCAAAAATATGGTATGATTTTGTTAATATCTAAGTTTATTTTAGAGCTGAGTTGGGATGAAACCTAGGTTAGATTTGTTGGTTTTACTGCCAACATCCTCTCATGCTTCAATTTCTAAACTTGTACCTTAGCTTTCTCAAGGTCGTATGGTGGTTCAACAACTATAATTTTGATATGCATGACTTCTTCAAGTTCTTCACCCTTCGATCCATGCAACACATCCTATTTTTATAATTATGGAAGTGGCCTTGTAGATTCGGTGATTCTATTAATCACCTCATAAACTCTAATAGGAATATCAATATCAAATTATAGATCTAGTTTTTTAGGATATATGTAATACTTTTGTGATTGGAAATTGAATAGCGGGAGTATAAGTTGTCCTCATCAAGTCTCAATTCAAAATTCTTGCTAAAGCTTATGAACTTCTTCACATTTTTTATACTTGTAGAGATTTTGTTGGGTGAGCCACTAGAACTTGGTGGTTGAAAAACTAGTTTAGCTAGTTTTGCCACCTTATCAGTGGAAATTTATTTAAGGATGTCAAGATAAAGAGTGAGAGGTTGTTTCACTAAAGTGGTATGTTATAAAAACTCTACCCTAAACTTATCTAGCTTGATGTTCAACATGGTTTGTTGCATCTGGATTTTTACTAAGGCTTTAGTTGAAGGATTAGAAGTAGGTAGGCTTGTTTGTGGATTAGATGTTTCCGGTCCTTTTAAATTTTTTGGATTGTACTCTTCACACCTTGATTTTATTATAGGTGGGGAGGATCTATATGGCTTGGAAGAGGTTGTTAGAATAAATAATTATTCTCTTAAGTTCTACTAGGATAGACATACTTGAGTTTCCACTCCTCCATGAGTCAGGTGAACTCTCAGTATAGTCTAGATCAGATTTGATGAGTTGTAATCCAATGACTCTCAATGATCAACTTTGCTATTTATACAAAGTTGATCCATTGAATAAATCAATCAATTCTATTTTATTCCTTCAAATCTTGTAATGCTTTGTAGTTCTACTCTTGGTAAATTCTAACATGGTACCAGAGCAGGATAGATTATGCTAGGCATTCTCTCTTGAAGGTAGTTTCATGAACTGGTTCATTATCTCTTATCTTTTATTTTTAGAAAATGAAAAGAGGTTTTTATATCTATTGTAGATTGTTCATTTTATATCTAAATTGTTTTTTAGATAATTTTGTTTATGGTAATATCTAAATAGTTTGTCTAGATTTATTTTACCATATTATGCAAATATTCTCCTCAATGTTTTTAATTTTTTTTTTTAAATTTCTACTCTTACACTGCAAAATATATAGATTTTGAAATTTATAATTGCCTTCAATATTTTATTGTTCTCCTCGTATGCCTATTTGTTATAATTTATCCTAATGAAAAATTGCTTGCTTGTCTCCTTATAGCCATCGATGGCAACATTAATCATGAATGCATGCTTGATTTGGCTCTTTTTTAGCCATCACTACATTTTGTTCTATAGTGGAGACAAAGTCTGAAAGTCATATCGTATTTGGTGATCCATTAAATCATTGGTTTTTTTATGTTGGTGATGCAGGAGCATCCAATGGTGTAAAAGTGATCTTGCATCACCCAAAAAATATTGTAATTGTTTAATTTTGTAAAAACTAGTAAAACTAGTTTTTCTTGCAGGAGATTTTTAAAGGTATTAGAGGTCAAATTTGAGGATTTTTGGCTAGATGCGAGCCATGGTGCGATGATACAAAGTTCACACCGCTTAGCTCCTTTCATGACGTTTCTGAAAATATGCTTTAATAATCAATCGGGTCAACGAGTACGAAGTTATGACCTCCGCAAGTTGCCCCAAATTTCAAATTTGAAATTTCAAGTTTTAGGTGGGAAAAAAGGGGAAAATAGGGCATAAGTGGGAATTTTCAAAATTGTAAAAGGGATCTTCTTTTGGTATCCTCATTTTTAGCATGAAATTAATGGAAAGCTTTGTCTCCTTTTAGCATTTTTGGTTTTCAGTGGACTGTATGTGTTTTTTAGTGCAACTTTGCTTCAAGTGGTATAAGAGCAAGAGTTCCTGAGTGCATAAATAGAGCACCGAATGTGAGGTAGTTTACACCAGGATCTATAGTTAGGGTTTGCAGGAGAAGTTAGCAGAATGCCTCCATGAAGAAATCATGGTGGTGGGAGAAATATGGTGCCAGAAGAAGATTTCAGATCTTCACAGAGGTAAGTTCAAGATCTACAAGAGGAGTTGCATAGAGGGTTTGACCCAAGGAGAGAAGAAGGGAGTGAAGATGAAGCTAAAGAATAGGAGGCCAAATTAAAAGAATAAGAAGAAGAGGAAGTATATCCTGCATAAACTAGATTGTATAAGGCCATATCACAAATTGGAAAGAGATCAAAGTTTGATATCTCCACATATTATAGAAATCTCAACCCAGAAGAGTTGATTGACTGAATCAATGACATGGAGGAATACTTCGAGTATGAGGAGGTAGAAGATCCTGATAGGGTTAAGTTTGCTAAGAACAAACTGAAGGGTCATTCTAGAATATGATGGAAGGGAGTGCAGGTAGACATAAAAAAAAGAGGAAAAGAAAGGATAACAAGGTGGGAGCGGATGGTGGAGAAGTTGAAGAGATAATTTATTCCAACTGATTACGAGTTGGATTTGCTCAATAAAATGCAGGGTTTGAGACAATTGAGTAAGTCTATTAAATAATATACAAAGAAGTTCTATAAGATCCTAATTAGAATAGGCCATTCTGAGGCCAAAAAGTAGAAGGTAGCCCGTTATATTAATGGGTTAAGAGAAAGTATTCAAGATGAGTTGATTCTGGTCATGATGACCACCATTGAAGATGCTTACCAATTTTCCTTGAAGGTAGAAGAGAAGCTAAAAAAGAGGTTTGAAATAAAACAGAGAGGAAGATGTCATGGTAGGAGAACTGGTGGGAGAACAAATGGAGAAAATAATGAGGACCAAAAGAAAACTAGGGATACAAGCAACAATCAAGACCAGAAGGGAGAAAATGCTTGCTACCACCTTGAGCAGAATAATAACTACCAAAATAATGGTTACTAGAGAGGAAGAAGAAGGTTTGGATGAGGGTTTGGAAGAGGAGGATTTTGTGGAACTTGTCTCCGCTGGATAAGAAGGACATCGAGCATACGAGTGTCCACAAAACCAAGGAGGAACAAATAGGAGGCTTGAAGGTAATGCTAAACCTATTGTTGTTGATGAAATTATTGAATTTGAGCACTCTAAAGAAGCAGAAAGAGGATAAGTACTTATAACAAGGAGAGCCTTGCTAAATGAAGAGAAAGATCCAGATAAGAGGAAGAGTTTATTTTGCATAATGTGTAAATATGTAGGTAAGGTTTGTAATGTTATCATAGATATTGGTAGCATGAATAACCTAGTTCTAGAAGGAATGGTTACCAAACTACAGTTAGAGAGGAAGAAACACCCACATCCATATCAGATTGCGTGGTTGCAGAAGGACCATAGGGCTTTGGTCAATGAGTAGTGCTTGGTAAAATTTAATATTGGGAATTACTGTGATGAGGGTTTGTATGACATCCTGCCTATGGATGCTTACCATTTGTTATTGGGAAGGCCATGGCAGTTTTATCGGTGTGCAATGCATGATGGGCGTGCAAACACTTACTCCCTGACAAAGAATGAAGTGCGCCATAAACTGAAGCCCCTAAAGGAGGTGGACGAAAAGGTATGTAGTAGTGCCAAAATCTGTTTAGTTGAAGGTAGAATGTTTTTGGATGGTTTGAAACATGAGCATATGTGCTATGCATTAATTCCTAGAGTTAGGGAAGAAGAATGCAAAGATACCCCAAAAGAAGTCTTAGGTATTTTAGAAGAATTTCCAGATATTATATCAGATAATGTACAAGAGGGTTTACCACTAGTGAGGAAGATTAGTCACCATATAGATTTGGTACCAGAATCTAGTTTACCCAATAAGGCATCCCATAGAATGGCTCCTATAGAAAGTGATGAGCTAAACAGACAAGTCCAACAGTTTCTAAAAATATGTCTGATTCAGGAGAGCCTGAGTCCATGTGCAGTACCTGCAATACTAGAACCAAATAAATATGGATAGTGGAGAATGTGTACAGACTTCTGAGCTATTAACAACATCACCATAAAATATATGTTCCCATTGCCAAGGATGGATGACATTATGGACTATTTGAGTGGAGCTAAGTACTTCACAAATATTAACCTGAAGAGTGGGTACCATAAAATTCGTGTTAGAGAAGGGGATGAGTGGAAGACAACCTTAAATACCGGAGAGGGTTTGTATTAGTGGTTGGTCATGCCATTTGGGCTAACCAATGCACCAAGCACATTCATGCAACTGATGAATGAGGTATTGAAGGAGTTTTTAGGAAAATTCATCATTGTCTATTTGGATGACATTTTAATATTTAGCAAGACCCTGGAAGAGCACCTTATGCATATCAGAAGAGTTTTTGAGAAGTTGAGGGAGGAGAAATTGCTTATCAATTTTAAGAAGTGTCATTTTATGAAGAAGGAGTTAGTGTATCTAGGATTTTTCATCTCAGCTAAAGGTCTAAAAATGGACCCAAAAAAGGTGAGGGCTATCATTGAATGACCTACTCCAAGGAGCATAACTAAGGTAAGATCATTTCATGGTCTAGCAATTTTTTACAAAAAAAATTATTAGAAATTTTAGCAGTATTTGTGCACCCCTAACAAAAAAAATGAGAGGGAATAAGAAATAATATAAGTGGACCTTAGGAGCAGATAAGAGCTTTGATATGTTGAAAAATAAGGTCACAGAACAACCTATTTTAGGAACTTCTACATTTCAATAAGGTATTTTAGGTAGACTGTGATGCTAGTGGTAGTGCCATAGGAGCTGTGTTGAGTCAAGAAAGTAAACTTGTTGCTTATTTTAGTGAGAAAGTCAATGATGATAGGAAGAAGTATTCTTTATATGATTAGGAGTTTTAGGCTATAGTTTAGGCTCTAAAGAAGTGGAGGAATTATTTTTTGCCAAAAGAGTTTGTTCTATATACTGATCATCAGCCCTTACAGTATATTAATAGCCAAGGGAAGCTAAATCAGAGGCACTTAAAGTGGGTTGAGTTTCTACAAAGTTATACCTTTGTGTTGAAGCATAGGAGTGGGAAGTCAAACAGAGATGCAAGTCAAACAGATTTGCAGATGCCTTAAGTAGAAGGCAGTGCTTGTTGATAGAAATGAAGGTGGAATTTGTAGGGTTTGACGAACTTAAGGGTTTATACCCTAAAGATCCTAATTTTGCAAAGGCTTGGAGGGTTTAATTAGCACCTGTTACTTTAGATAGGACTAAGTGTTTGGATTTTTAATCCAAGATGGGATGTTGTTTAGAGGAAATAAATTATGCATTCCAAGGAGTTCAATGAGGGATAATCTAGTCAAGGAGAAGCACAATGGAGGATTTGTTGGACACTTTGGTCGAGATAAGACCATTGTCCTTGTTAGTGAGAACTACTATTGGCCACAGTTGCAACAATATGTGAAGAAGTTTGTACAAAGTTGCAGAGTATGCCAGATGGCCAAGGGTGTAAGACAGAACACTGGAGTATATTAGCCGTTACCTATACCAGATAGGCCATGGAAGGACATCAACATGGATTTTGTTCTTGGCTTACCAAGGATATAGAGGAGGAATGATTCCATATTTGTGGTTGTTGACAGGTTTTCGAAGATGGCATATTTTATTCCCTGCTAGAAAACTAACGATGCAGTTCATGTTGGAGGGTTGTTTTTCAAAGAGGTGGTACACCTACATGGTCTACCAAAGAGTATCATTTTTGATAGGGATACCAATTTTATTGGGTATTTCTAGAGGACACTATGGAATAAATTGAAGATAAACCTAAAATTTAGTTTTGCATACCATGCATAGACTGACAAACAAACTGAGGTGGTGAACATAAGTTTGGGTAATCTACTAAGGTTCTTGGTAGGAGATAAGCCCAAGGGATGGGATTTGGTTTTGCCACATGCATAATTTGCATACAATAATTCTATCAATAGGAGTACTAATAAATCCCCATTCCATATTGTGTATGGGAGCATACCAAGGAATACTTTTGAGTTGAGAAATATGGAAAGAGGATAAAAGAGTAGTTATGAGGTTGAGGACTTTGTAGAGTACCTGAAGATCCTGCATGATGAAGTGAAGTATCATATCAACAAGATGAACACTCAGTACAAGACAAGAGCAAACCAAAAGCGATGACTTAAGGAGTTCCAAGTGGGAGATCAAGTTATGGTTCACTTGGGAAAGGAAAGATTTTCTAATAAAACCTACAACAAGTTAAAAATGAAGAATTTTGGACCATGCAGGGTCATAGGGTAATAGGATTTAAGGAATGCTTATGAGGTAGAATTGCCAAGTGGGCTGAATATATAACCTGTGTTCAAAATTTTAGATTTGTCAGAATATCATGAAGGTGACAATAATGACGGACCAGTCACAGAATTATGGAGTATTCCCACATCTACTCAAGAGATAGAAGAGATAGAAGAGGTATTAGATACCTGTGTAGGCAAAAGCATAAGAAACATGCAGTATGCATAATATCTAGTTAAGTGGAAGGGCAGGCCTGTTGAAGATTCATCTTGGTTGTCTAAGGCTAAGGTTGAATGCCTTGGTTTTGTTCCAACAACAAAGAAGTGAAGGTCACTTCTCAATTTACCCTTGTTGTCTGATGCAAGAGAATCCAATGGTGTAAAAGTGATCTTGCATCGTCCAAAAAATATTGTAATTGTTTAATTTTGTAAAAACTAGTAAAACTAGTTTTTCTTGTAGGAGATTTTTAAATGTCTTAGAGGTCAAATTTGAGGAAATTCGGCTAGATGCAAGACTTAGTGCGAAAATCCAAGGGTCTCCTCGCTTATCTCGTTTCATGTCATTTCCAAAAATATGTTGTAATAGTCAATTAGGTCAACGAGCATGAAGTTATGACCTCTGCAAGTTGCCCTAAATTTCAAATTTGAAATTTCAAGTTTTAGGTGGGAAAAAAGGGGAAACTAGGGCATAAGTGCAAATTTTTGAAATTGTAAAAGGGCTCTTCTTTTGGGATCCTCATTTTTAGCATGAAAGTAATGGAAAGCTTTGGCTCATTTTAGCATTTTTGGTTTTCAGTGGATTGTATGTGTTTCTTTTAATGCAACTCTACTTCAGTTGGAAAATATTTTAAATTCATGAAGAATTTAACAAATAAATTCAATTTTTATCGCATCCAAATTAAGTGGACATTTGGTTATTTTAAAAAAAACACCAAAGTCCATTAATTATTTAATGAGACATGGCATCTTTGGCAATGATTTTATATGGCGCGCAATGTATGAGACTTTCATCTTCTCAGCGAGTCTTTCCTAGTTAAATCTCAATGATCGAAATATTAGATTTTCCATCTCAAGTTATCTAGAATATTCTCCTATTTTTCATCCCTCAGTGCTTCTGAGAAGAGTGTTGATTTTTTTTATATATATTCATCAAGTCATCAAGTCAATGCTTAAAAAATTATTCTCCTCTACAAATACTCAAAGTACTATTTTTTTACCTATGTTTGCATATTGGTTCTTCAATATAGAGCATTAAGATTAATAGTATATGGTGTGGTGCCTTAACTAAGGTATTTCGTAGCCTTCACTATGCTTTCAAAGCTGGTGGTGCATTCACTAGCATCTTTTTGGGAGGCTCTCTGCATAGCGCCATCCTTGACGTCTTAAGTGTGCGCCAAAACCTGAAGTCTTCGGTAGTAACTGGTATTCTGGTGTCTTCCTATCATCTTAGGTAGTAGCTAGGATTGTGGTGCACTCCCTAAAGTCTTTTGTGTGCACCAAACCCCTACGATTTTGAAGCCTTTGAAGGCTTTCAAATATTCCTCGCTACCCCCTGACGTCTCTTCTGAAGTCTCTCATTAAATTAGGTATAAATTTTAATATTTTTTTATGGTTTTGAGATAATCTTTCCTTGGTACAACAAATTTCATAGCCTTTTAAGGCTTTAAAATCTTACCTCGTTGCCTCTTCTCTCATGATGTCTCTTTTCTAAAATTCCTAGTAAATAATGTTATATTTACTTTAAGTTTCAAATCTTAGGGTTTCAAATTTTTTTCTTGAGAGAGAATAATACTTATGCTCATTGTATAAATTTGTAACCCTCTAAAAATTCTTATATCCTTTTCTTTTAGTGCCTTTCCTTGGCCACTATAAGAAATCAAAAGGATAAAATTGTAATCTCAATAAAAAATATTTTTTTGGGAAGTTTTTAAGTGCAATATTTAACACCTATTCTAAAAGCTTCATGGGGGGGTTTGTTGTTGTTTTGGTCATTGCCTCTATAATTTTTATTTTGATATTATTCCTATTACTATGTTATTTAATAGAATTATTATTAAAATATAATTCCTTTTATTAAGAAAATAATCCTTTTTTAATTAATAGGATATTTATTTTAAGTTAAATTTTTAATAATTTTTATGTTAATCCTTCAATATTTTTAATAAAATTTTTAATAACCTTAAAAAGATCATTAAAAAATTATTAATCACCTATCTTCCTAGTATTGGACTTCTAATAACTTACAGTTTCCCTCATGTAAGGGCAGGTTATTATGAATTCGATATTAATATTTGGATGATTAAAAGCCTATGCTCCAAGTATCAATTCTCTTCTTTACTTATAGTTCCCCTCATGTAAGAGCAAGTAATTGAGAAAAAAATATATTAATACAAAAGAAAAGTGAAAACCATACCTTTCCATGACGTCTAGGGCAAGGATTAAAGAGATCACGAAATAAGTTTCAAGCAGTTGATCAAAAAATGGCTCATATCTCAAGTGAATATGGTGCTAAGGTGCACCCAAAAAATAATTCTACTGTGAAAACCCCTGTCAAGGGTAAGAATTTAAAAGACTCAGCCCCAAAAATGAATTTTAGGGATGCCCTTCGTGGTGGAGAACCTCAGCCCAATGCTAATATCAATCTTAGGGCTTCCCATAAACCTCTAAGAATGCCTAATATTGATCCAAGGAAAATGGAGTCAGGATGTCTTAAAGCAGCTGATGGAACTCCTATTGTTAAGCTTGATATGGGTAACATTCAGACTAGCATTGAAGATTTGGAAAAAAAGGACTAATTTGTCGGTTCATGGGTTTTCGTCCAAGTCTATCTGCTTTCAAAGTATGGGCTGCAAAAAGCTGGAAAACTAAAGGTGAGTTACAAATCTCTATTTATCCAAATGGTTATTTTCTTGTTTTATTTGCTAATAATGAAGATAGAGAGAAAAATTTTCAAGGGGGTCCTTGGTTTTTTGGAAGGGAGGGACTTTTCATGAAGCCTTGGCATACTAAATTTAAAGCAAAAGAAGAGATGCCTTCTATAGCTCCCGTGTGGGTTAGACTCTTTGGCCTCCCTATTGAATTTTGGAATCCTACTATTTTTTCTTCAATTGGAAACTCTTTAGGAACTTTTATGATGACTTCTGATTGTACTCAAAATTTTGAACATATTATTTATGCTCGGATTTGTGTTTTAATGGATTTTGACAAACCCCTACCTAAAAATATCACATTACAATTTGGGGAAGACACTTGGGAGCAAGTAGTGGACTATGAGAACATTCCTTTTCATTGTAGAATTTGCCATGAATATGGTCATTTGGCCGGTGCTTGCCCAAATAAAATTCCCAATCAAAATAAAGAAGATATAAACTCAGCAGGTTTCCAAATACCTAAGAAGAAGAACACTCATAAAAAACTAGTTATGAAGGATCAATCAAAGTCATCTGCTAATATGTTTGAAATCCTTTCCACAAATGATGTCCCAAGTGAGGAAGAGGAAATAATGGAAACTAAAATCTTAGAAACACAATTTAAATATGAAGGGAAGAACTCAGACACAAACCAACAAATCAAAGGTTTTCAACAGAAAAAAGGGAGAAAATTTACACAAGAAAAACAATCTTTCAAATGTCAAAACTTCAAATAATGCAGGTCCCAATATAGACTCCGTTGAACCATCTAGTAAAATTTTGGCTATGTACGAGCATTCTTCAAGGTTAGAAGCCATCTCATATTCAATTGGAATAAGTCAAGAAAAAGGGAAAAAAAATTGAAGATGGATTCTAATCAAAAAGCAGGTCGCAAGACCAATCAATATCATATGGTAAAAGAAGGTGAAAAGCTTGTAGAGGAAGGTAAGATTAATGCCCTTCCCAACTTTTTTAGCCCTGGTATTAATGAAGATCATCACTTGGAATATTAGAGGACTCAAAGGGAGTCTTTCAAAACAAAATAAAATTAGAAGAATGATTCAGATAAATCATCCACATCTTGTTTTCCTTCAAGAAACAAAGATGTCAATGGAGGATATGGACTCAATTGCCAGTAAAATTTGGCCAGCTGGAAAAGTGGTTTCCCTCAGTTCCCAAGGGACTTCTGATGGCATTGCTTGTCTTTGGGACCCAAAAGAGGTAGTTATTCACCATATGGTTGGTAGTTGGGGTTTGTTGGCTATAGCTATTCAAAGTAGACATTCCAACCAAATTATGCTCTGCATTACTGTTTATGCTCCGACTTCTTTGGAGGAAAAAAGAAGATAGTGAAAGGATATTACTCATATTATCTCTATTTTTCCTGAATCTTGGATCTTGATCGAAGGAGATTTCAATACCATCCTCTCTCTGGATGAGAAAAGGGGGGAAATAGAAATTTGGACAAAAGCACTGACCTCATGAGCGAATATATTGCAAACCTCCATCTTGTGGATATCCAACCAGATAATGGCCTTATGACTTGGTCTAACAGAAGGCAAGGCTTAGCTTGTATAATGGAGAGATTGGATAGGTTTTTGCTCTCTAAAAATTTCTTAATCCATGGTCACATTCCTAAAGTGAAGACTCTTAATAATGTTGGTTCGGATCATTGGCCGATCATGGTGGAAATGTGGAAAACCAATGTGAGTTTCTCTCCTTTTCATTTTCAATTAATGTGGCTTAGAGACATTTCCTTCAGACCTCATGTGCAACAATGGTGGAAGGAAGGTAAACCTAGGCATGGGACTAAGATGTTCTGTTTTTCCAAAAGACTGCAATACATTAAATCCAAAATCAAGACTTGGAACTAGAAAGAGTTTGGGGATGTTCATAAAAAAAAACATGAAGTTATTGCTCATATTGAAAATTTGAATAAGAAAATCCATTTAGATGGCCTCACAGAGAAGAGAAGTGCAGATGAAATTAAACTCACAACTCAGTTAGAGGAATGGGAAAAAAGAGAAGAAATCTTATGGAAGCAAAAATCTAGAATTCAATGGCTCAAAGAAGGAGATCGAAACACAAATTTCTTCCACAAATATCTTCTAGCTCGAAGATCTCACAACTTTATTTCTTCCTTAAAATCAGATTATGGAGATGTTGTTTATACTTGGGATGGCATGAACTCTATTGTTGTTGATTACTTTTCCAATATTTTTGTTGCTACTCCTCTTGATCCAGCTTCACAACAAAATGTTCTTCAAGCAATCCCTTCTCTTATCACTTCTAAGGAGAACTCTATTTTGACTACTCTTGTTACTATCAATGAGCTTCAACAAGTAGTTTTTAAAATGCAAAAATGGAAAACCCCAGGTCCTGATGGTTTTCCCATTGAGTTCTACCAAGAGTTCTGGGATATCCTTCATGTTGATTTATTAGAGGTGGTGGAAGAAGCCAGGAAAGCCAAAGAAATTTTGAAGGTTATCAATAAAACTTATATTACTCTTGTTCCAAAAGCTCAAGAGGTTGATCATATCTCAGCTTTTAGACCTATTGCTTTATGTAATGTTCTTCTCAAAATCATTACTAAAATCATGGCAGAAAGGTTGAAGCCTCTTTTGCATAAGATTATTTCCCCAGAGCAAGGGGGTTATGTGGAAGGACGTCAAATAGTAGATGAGATAGTTCTTGCTCAGGAAGCCATCCATTCCATGGATATGCAAAAATATCCTTCCATGTTCATTCGGTTAGACTTATCCAAAGCTTATGACAGAGTGGATTGGCACTTCCTTATCAAAGTTTTGAGGCAATTTGGTTTCTCTAAGGATTGGATGGATTGGATTATGGGATGTATCTCTTTAGTTTCCTACTTAGTTCTTATCAATGGTAGGCCTTCTCAGTCATTCCCAGCTTCCAGAGGTATTAGGCAAGGTGACCCGCTATCCCCTTATTTATTCATCATTCTTGTTGAATGCTTGGGTAGGACTATAACCAAAAAGAGGGAAAACAAAACCCTTGAGGGAGTTACCATTGCTCATGGAGCTAGACCTATCTCTCATCTTCAATTTGTGGATGACTCTACTCTTTTAGGTAAAGCTACAGTTAAGGAAGCTTCTAATATTAAGCAAATCATTAGCTATTTTTCTAAGGCTATTGGGCAGTTGATCAATGAAGACAAATCTAAAGTTATTTTCTTTCACTATTCTACTAGACAGGAATCCATGGTCTTGGATAAATTAATATATAAGAAGACCTCCCTTCCAATCACTTATTTAGGTATTCCCATAAATATTCAAAGGCAGAAAAATAAATATTGGAATTGGTTGTTGGACAAAGTCAAGAAGAAAATTGGAAAGTGGACCAACATGTGGCTTTCTTCTGGGGGTAGAATCACCTTGGTAAAATCAGTCCTTCAAGCTATTCCTATTTATGTTTCTTCCGTTTTGAATATCCCAAAGGTTGTTCTTCAAGAATTGGATCAAATCAGTCATCGTTTCCTTTGGAGTGGTACTAAGGAGAAAAGAAAATGGGCCTTGGTGAAATGGGATACTTTATGTCTTCCTAAGAGTGAAGGGGGGTTAGGATTCTGGTCTTCTATTAATAACAACAAATCTTTAGCTACTAAATTATATTGGAGGATGTTGCATAACCCCAATGCTCTTTGGGCCAATAATATCCATGCTAAATATGCTGAGAACAAAAGTCCTGAAGACCTTGTTCGCTATCAACTTCCTACCAAAGGTTCTCCCATTTTAGCAGTTCTTAAGACTAGTGAGGATTTGATAAAGAAAAAATTATTTTGGATCATTCATAATGGTCAACAAGAAAATTTTTGGATAGATTCTTGGGATGGTCACAAGCCTTTGATAACTCAGTTTCCCGATTGGAGGCCTTGGATGGAGGAGCTTCACCGAGCTAATTGGATAAAGGTGGCTAATTATTGTCGATACCATACTGGTAATTCAAAGGTTGGTAGATATTGGATCCCTATTGAGGACTGGCCTATTCAAATCCCAGAAAGGCAAAGACAAGATATCCAAGGCATCCTTCATATGAGATCCCTCTCTTGGTCCCATGAAAAAGATTGTTTTGGATGGAACAACACTACTAAGGGTGAGTATTCAGTTGCTCAAGGTTATTTGACCTTATGCCATAATAATCCCAACCATTCTTCTGACATATTTTCTCGATTGTGGGCTCAAAATCTCTGGCCTAAGGTGAGGTTCTTTAATTGGCTTTTATTGCATCGTAGGGTGCTTATCGGTGAGCAACTTATGAAGCGTGGTTTTCATGGCCCTTTTAGATGTGAAATGTGTGAAGAGAATGTAGAAACTCTCAACCATATTTTTATTGAGTGTACTTTAGCCTCTAAGCTATGGAGGAGAATGGCCACTTTACTTGGCTTATAGTGGTCCAATTTTTTTACTTTTGAACATCTTTGGAGGGATTGGCCTAATCAAGAGGGTGTTGATCATTTTATTAGGCGATTAGTTTGGATGGGTTCTACCATTCTTCTTTGGAATATTTGGAATGAAAGGAACAACCAAATTTTTAATCAAGATAGGAAGGATATTCACTATATTTGGCAAAAGACCATAGCCAACTTAGTTGAATCAGTCCATCAACTCCTTAATCACCCCCAAAACTCCCACCAAAGATGGGATCAAGTGATGCAAATATTGAAGATTAAATATTCTAAGGGCAACCAACTTAAAGGGAATGTGAGTATTAGTAAGATGGATAGGACAAGAAATTGGCAACCTCCTCCTAAGGATTTTGGAAAATTCAATACTGATGGAGCCTCTAGAGGGAACCCTGGAAAAGCCAATGTGGGAGGAATTGGTAGACTTTCGGATGGCTCTCCTGGTTTTTACTTTTTCTCGAGAATTTGGGTATTCTTTCCAATAACCTTGTTGAGGGGTATGGTATCCTCGGAGGCCTTCAGGAGGCTACTAAGGTTGGATGGGAAAAGGTGTTAGTTGAGTCCGACTCTCAACTTATGATTAATCTCTTGAAGACTCCTTCTAAGAATCATAAGGTGGATTGGAGAATAAAAAGAATTATTGAGAAGATTCAATTAATCCAGATGGGATTTTTGAAAGTTGATTACAATCATGTGGTCAGAGATCAAAACAAGAGTGTTGATGCTTTAGCTAATTGGGCTTTGGACAAAGGTGATCTTACTTGTTATGGCCACCCTCCTAGATGGTGGGCTTCTCAAATTAGGGAAGCTCTTCTTTCTATCATTTCTTTGGATGGCTCCAGTTCTGAAGGTACCTAGTTTCTTCTTGCTTTTTTTTTTTTTTGCTTCTCTTTGGTTCATTCAGTTTTTTTTAGTTCCCTAGCTCATTCTATTCTTTATTTTGTTTCCTCTGTTGATTCTTGCCTTAATAGTCTTATGGTCTAGATAGGTCATTGTTATGTTCAATTTTTTTTCTTTTTTGTTTTAGTTTTTTAAGGTGGGTGGGTTCTTTTGTTTTGTTTTGTTTTTGTGTTCTTTGTGTTGTTTTTTGTTGTTCTTGTGTTTTTGTTGTTTTGTTTGTTTTTTTTTATGTTTTTTGTTATTGTTCTTGTGTTTTTTTCATTCTTGTTCTTGGGTTTCTCTTTGTTTGTGTTAATTCATGTTTTTATGTGTGAGTGTTTTCTATGTTTTTTGTTTTTGTTTATTGTATGATGTTGTTTGTTTTTATTTATTTTTTTTCATTTTTTAGGTTTTGGTTGTGTTTATTTTTCATGTTTTTTTTTGGGTTATGTCTTTGTAGTGTTATGTTGTTTTTGTCTTGTTTGTGTTTTGTTATGTGGTTCTTGTGTTTTTATATGTGGTTCGTGTTGTGGTTTCTTTTATCTTATTGTGCGTGTTTGGTTGTGCTTTTGTTTTTGACACACTCAAGGAGCATGTTTTTTATTTTATTTTATTATTTTTGTTGTTATTTACTTATTTTTAAATTGGTTTTGTGTGTTTGTTTGCTCCTTGAGTATGTCAAATGTGGTAGGCCAGGTCCGAGTCCTAGGCGTTTTTGGCGGAATGGATACCCCTGCCTCCTTGGGTCTTACCCGAAAGTGGCATCCCTTTTGGGATGTTTTCCACAAATAAAAATAATAATAATAATAATAAAAGTCCTCACTCAATACAAAGGCAGTGGCAAGAAAAAAATAGAAGAAGAATGCATCTATCTAATTCTTTCTAAATTAAATGATGTATTTCCAATTTTTGCAACCACTTTTTTATCTACAAAAGATGCTCTTGGTGCAAGTTTTAAAATGCCCTCTTTAGAGAAATTTTATGATAGGCTAACTAGAGAAGAAATCAAACTTTCAAAGTATGAGATCTCTTCCTCTTCCTCAAAAGCCTTAGTAGCATCCACTAAAGAAAAAATTAAAAAGAAATAATAGAATCCTTGTACTCACTACAAAAATAATTGTCATTCTATAAAAAAATGTTGTAAAATATTACAACTAGAGGCAAAAATGAAGGATAAAAATATAGACACCAAGAAGAAGATAGGAAAAGCCCTAAATATTCAATAAAATACCACAAACACTTCATCAAAATACTGGGTTCTTGATTTTGGAGCAACTCATCACATGACTGCCTTAGATGAGTCATTCACTTCAATATCCTCAAGTTCAACATGTAGCATAGAAGTTGGTGACTCATCCTTTATCCTAGTCAAAGGAAAAAGGTGACATATCCATTGATGGTGGTTCTATCAATAATTTTCTCTATGTTCCAAATATTGCAAAAAAGCTTCTCTTCGTCTATCATATTTTTACTTCTAGAAAGGGAAAAACAGTTCTCTTCTCACCAACAAGAGTTGAGATAAGAGACTTTTAAGACCCCAACTCTCTCATAGCCAAAGTATATATTGATCACAATACTCACCTATTTCACTTCAAAGGATTCAAAAATCTAGAAGGGGCCTCCTATTTTTTTGCACATGGAGATATTGAAAGCATTTGGTCATCTCAGTTATAACTACCTAAAGGAATTTAAAACCCATGAAATGGTAATAGGATTACCTCAAATAACTTCTATTGATGGAGTATGTCATGGATATGCTCTTGGAAAGCAACATCAAGATCCTTTCCACCCAAGTGGTTCTCTAAAATCCTCATCCCCTCTAGAGTTAATCCATAGTGACTTGATGGTCTTCCCAAAGCATTATTTCTAAGAAAAAAAATATGCTCTAACCTTCATTGATGATTTTTCCAAAAGAACTTGGGTCTACTTCCTAAAATACAAAAGTGATGTTCTATCCCACTTCAAAATATTTAAAACCTTAGTTGAAAATCAGGACTCTTGCAAAATAAAGAAAATTCGTACAGATAATTGGGGGAATACTTTAGTAATGATTTCTAAATTTTCCTATTAATTCATGGCATAATTTGTCAAAATTTTGTCTCCCATAATCCATAGTAAAATGGCATTGTAGATACGAAAAACATAACTCTAAAGGAAATGGTAAATTGTATGCTCCACTCAAGAGATATTCCAAAAAAAATTTGGGTAGAAGAAATTAACTGTGTAAACTATATTTAAAACCACACACATCATAAATATCTTGGCCATTTGACTCCTGAGGAAGCATGGACTAGCTCAAAACATGATGTCTATTTCTTTAATATTTTTAGGTGTACTACTTGGGTGCATATCCCAAAGAAGAAAAGGAAGGCTCTAGATAAGAAAAGCAAAAAGCTCATATTTGTTGGTTGTTGTGAGCAAATGAAAACATACATGCTCCTTGATCCCACAACTCATGAGGTATTTTTCATAGGAATGTCAAATTTGATGAAACATTCCCTCATAAATATTCTCAACGATCCTCTTCCACCATTGATTCTCTTGAGCCTTCTACAATGTTAGAGCCTCAATATAATTAGGAACCAGTTTTAGATATTAATTTAGAGATTAATGATCAAGATGAGGAACCTATAACTCCAACTCAAAATCCTACCATTCCTACTCATTCCAATATGCCAAAATGGGCCCGCACCATTGTTAAAGAAGCTACTCCTTACATCCAAAATCTTCCATCATCCAGATTAGGCAAATCTATAGGCATTGGTCTTATATGTCAGTCCATTTCTATAGATCATCAATCCTTCAAAGAAGAAACTGGTATTAGATAATTGGATGATTCCATGGAGAATGAATTCTCTTCCTTAATCAAAAATAAAAGTTAGTATTTAGTTCCCCTAACTAAAGGAAGGAAAATAGTTCACTGTAAATGGATTTACATAAAAAAATATGGACCTAATGGAGAAATTGACAAACACAAAGCTCACCTGGTAGTGAAAGGTTTCAATCAAATTGAAGAGATTGATTATTTTAAAACTTTTGCACTAGTTGCCAAAATGAATTCTGTTAGACTGGTTCTTGCTCTAGCTACTTCCCAAAAGTGTTGTCTTTCAAATGGATGTAAAAAGTGATTTCTTACATGGGAACTTAAAAAGAGATATTCATGGAATAACCTGCTAGTTTCATTCAAGACTCCTCTCTTTTTTGTAGTCTAAGGAAGTCTCTCTATGACATCAAACAAGCTCCTAGAGCTTGGTATGAAAAAATGGACTCCTTCCTTCTTTCCTCAGGTTTTTCTCATTGTGATTCTGATGCCATAGTCTAAATTTGGAGAGATGAAGAAAAAATAACCATACTTGTTCTCTATGTTGATGACCTACTACTCACTGGTAGTGACATCACTCACATTCATACTATCAAGGACTCCCTATCTAAAAAAATTAAAAATGGTTGATTTGGATTTAGCTCATTACTTCCTTGGTATTCAAATACATCAAACATATGCAAGAATTTTATTTTATCAACAAAAATACACTCTAGACCTTATTCAAAGGTTTAATATGACATATTGCAAACCTTCTCCTACACCTTTTCAATCTGGAGTCACTCTAAGTACTTCCTACACATCCCCTCTATGTGATGCAACTCTATATCATCAACTTATAGGGATTCTATTATACCTTACTCATACTCACCCAAATATCTCATATGTTGTTGGCTTGATATCTAGATTCTCACATCAACCGTATTTCAGTCATTGGAAAACAACAAAAGGAATCCTCCACTACTTGCAATGAACTCCTCACTTTGGGCTCTTATATGAGGGAAAATCCATGGATATCATTGGTTACATGGATTCTAATTTGGTAGGTTCAGTAGAATATAGATGTTCATATTTTGACTATGTCTTTTGTCTTGGTTCTTCACCAATTTCTTGGTTATGTAAAAAAATAATAGGCAATGGCCTTATCATATACAAAGTCAAAATATATGGCAGCAATTTGGATAAGTCAGGAAGCTCTTTGGATTCATCAGATACTAAGAGAATTTGTTTTTTCACATGACAAACCTATTACTCTTTGGTGTGATAATCAGAGCACAATTCATATTGCATGCAATCGATTTGAGCATCAACGCACCAAGCACATTGATATTCACATGCACTTCATTCGACAACATATTCAGAGAGGAAAAATATACTTGGACTAAATTCCCACTAAAAATCAAATTGCAAACATCTTAACCAAGTTATTTCCTTATTCGAGTTACATTCATTTCTGAGAGAAACTTGGAGTAAAATAATTGCATTAAAACAACAAAGGTCTTTCACCTCTCCTTTCTTATTATTGTTGTATTCTTTGGAGTATGTTTTTTTCCCATGTGGTTTTTTTATCATCTCTCCTAAATTATAAATTTTTCATGAGTACCTGATCAGGCTAGGTTGTCGAGACTCATTATTTTTTTAATGAGGACAATCTTCACCATCCAAAAACATGCATTTATCTTTATTTTTTTGACATATGGTTTTTCCCAAGAGGATTTTTCACCATCTATATATTGTAAATGAGTACCTCATAAGGCCCTATTTATGGGACTCATTTGTATCATACACCCCTAGTATCACTTAAGGGGGGGGTTTAGAATAAGTAATTATTCTCTTAAGTTCTACTAGGATAGCCATACTTGAGTTTCCACTCCTCCATGAGTCAAGTAAACTCTCAGTATAGTATAGATCAGATTTGATGAGTTGTAACCCAACGATTCTCAATAATCAAATTTACTATTTATACAAAGTTGATCCATGGAATAAATCAATCAATTCTATTTTGTTCCTTCAAATCTTGTAATGCTTTGTAGTTCTACTCTTGGGAAATTATAACACAGGTTTCATGCTTACACATCAGAGACTTCTCCTAACTCTTGAACTCAAATTTCTTATGGGATAAAATATCCTTAGAAAAAATTGACTTGCTCAGCTCAAACTTAATGGACTTGTTTACCTCTTCAACTAATCTATCCTAGGTAATTCTAGATTCAGATGCTTTATGTAGGAATTTTTTTTTATAATCTCATGATAAGTAATCAAATAAAGTTTATGCTCATCACTGGATTTCCTAGGTTGGACCCTAGTAATAGGAGCTTTTAAAATTTTGTATAGAAAATAAGGTAAATTGATAACATAGTCTTCACATTTGGGGTAGTTGAGGTTCAACGTCATATTTAGATAATAACCTCCATATATGGACAACCTCCCTTTTACTATAAAAATAATTTATCAAAATAGTAGCAACCTCTTACCACTTCAAAGGAAGTGAAGAGGTGATGATACCTTTAATTCACCCTTCCTTGTCTCTCATAAATACACATTTCCCCCCTAATATATCAACCATTTGGATCACTCGTTTTTAGGTGGATTTGTAATACTCCTTAGGGAGACTTAAGACTTCAAAAATTAAATTGGGGGTAATCTCAATTTTAACCCTACCAACATGGGTAATCATGGTCATGGAATTATAGTTCAAATTGAACCACTTTGTCATGCCTTTATCATGCACTTGAAACTTGGTTATGGCCTCCCACCAACGTTCTTCTTGAAACAATTTATTGATAAAATTATTGGGATTTTGAGTGTCCATAGATGAGGATTCACTGCATTTTTGAAATATAGCTCATAGCATGGTAATAGGGTTTAGAGGATTAAAAGGGGTATGGTATTTAGAAGATAAGAAAGTAGGGTATTATTTAGAGAATAGGTTTGAATTTTATTTTTAAATTTCTTTTGTAGATATTCTTAGTCGAAGAACAAAATGTGCAAAACAATTGGTAGATGTATTTATGCAATAGTTATTATAGCAAAGAAAATTGTTTTAGAGAGTGTATACTTTAAAATTATACAAAAAAAAACATGATAATTTTATCCCATATTTATGCATTCAATAATGAAATATCCACTGTATTTGCTATGAAAGATAATTTAAAATATTTTAACATATTTTCTGCAGTTTTGTTCCTATTATGGTTTTCTTTATAAACTTTAGAGGAATCCAATCACTTATAGTGGTAGTTTTTTATTTCTTGCATTGTTCAACGTTATTGTTTGATATCCAACTATAAGTCTCCATTTTTCTGGCTCAACACCTCCTTTGCCTTGTATCCTATATAGTGACTCATCATTCCATAGCTATATCCATGATTGGATCACTCAAAGAGTCAATCGAAAGATCACCTAAACTTTACCCTAATAAATTGCAGAGGGAAATTGCAGAGAGAGACTACAAAATTAAGGTTGTCTCCCTAAACCCTTTATTTTATAATGGCCTAAAAAAAAGGTCATCGATCTTTATCTAATCGATGGCTTGTAGTTTGATCTATGATGTTTCTTCCTAATGCACCATGCGATCAGGTGTCGTTGATCATCATCTTCTCATGCAAGGTGGTCACCCCATATTGTAAATGGCCATCCCTTATCGTGCTACCTTTTATCATGCCTAAAAATAGAATTACATCATACAACAGAGATCCAAATATATATCTATATTTTTTTTAACTTACTCTAATTCAATTTTCCTTTTTAAACTATGTTTAATAAGCTCACTTTGTTGATAGACGATTATTATTAATTTTTATATAGTTAAAACCTTCATAATTCGTAGCCATGGTATAACTATGTGAAAGCACGAGGATACGAAAACAAGAAAGGAAAAGCTCCAAGCACGATGCAAAAATGAAACTAAACTTAACACTAAATCCTACGAATTAAAAATGTGTGAAATAGAGAAAGCATGAATTGAAACCCAAATGAAATAACAACCCTTCTCTTTTATTGATGTATTTCACAACTCGGTTACAATTCACATCCTCCCTTTTCAGGGGCGAGGAGCATTAAATCCATCTCTTGGTTACATCCATGGATAGCCTTCCTTCTTCCGCGTGCCCACATGTAAGATGGGCGGGCCAAAACATTGCTGCCGCTTGTGTCTATGAATGTTGATTCCTTGCTGCTCCCCCAATGTTTTGATCCTACTTTCAAAGAAACAAAAGATAATCAATAGCACCTACGGATAAAACAAAGCATCCAATCCCCAATCCTATGATAAATGAATGAGAAAAATGAATTAAACTATGACTAAAATGAATCCAAATGCTCTAAATAGGGGCATAAAGACATCACCAGGAGGACACTACAAAAGGAACAGTTAGGAAATTCCTCACCGATTTGAATTCGCTCTTGGGCGGGACGAATTCACCTACAACAAAACACTGAAAAGGTACTGTACCAAATGTCCTACCTAGAGAGCTCCAAAAGACCTACAAACTTGGGGTTAGCTAAACGGGGGCGTTTTGGGAAGACCCAGATGGTTGTATTTTCCCAATTTGACCTCCATCAATGGGAATCTGATGGTGCTACCTGCAAGTTAGTAAAAGAGAACGAATATAGAAACACGATCAAAATTGTTCAAAATGAGATGAAATTTAAATGACAACCTATCTAAGAATCATATAATTGAATGCAAAAAATGAAAATTATAGAAAGAAAAATCTGCCACAAATTCCCAAATGTTCCTAAAAGGGACGATTAGGCCTACAATAGTGTGGGGGCACCCAAGTGGGCTGCCCACAGTTTGGGGCCTGATTTTGGCACCAATCCACTTGGGATGGGTCCAAAATATCTTACAAGGTGTTGTCGATAGATTGGGTGGTATTCTATGGCCAAATGTTTGTTTTTGGGCTTAATATTTGACCTTTTGATAGTCACCCAATTACCTCCTCTCTAAAAGAGATCAAGGATGTAGAAGGCACAAATCACACAAGGATTTATGGGGAAATAAAATGGCAGCGCTTTGTTGCTCCAAATTGCTCTTACTCTATATATTTTGGGATGAGGAAACTCATCAATTTATAGACCTGGAGGTCTCTTGGGATGAGCATGCAGAGGTGCCACATGGCAGCCATGCCATTCCAGGGGAGGGAAGATTCCTCCTTGATTAGGGGCTTCATGACTGCCCCTATAATAGCCTCTAATGCTTGAAAACACGCACCCATGCTCCCATGAAATGAAGGAGGCATTAAGTGGCGGATCCGAGTTGCCATTTGTCAAGATTTGACTTTTTCCCATCAAACCTGCAACACCTTGGAGCGAATTGTGAATTCGTCCCAGGGTGGAGTGTATCCCAATTAGAATTTTTCCATGGGTGGAACAGATATTGAGCAAAGTGCCTGAAGGTGCCAAAATGATTTTTGACCTTCCAAAACTGTTGTGAGAGTGGTTAGGACCATTGTTTAACCTTTGGGGGCTACCCTTGGGGCTGTGTGTGCCAATGTGATCAGTGTTTGCAGTCACATAATTAGATTGGTGCTATTTTGGTGTCTATAGATGCCCCTTTTTGGGATACGTTGTGTAAGGCACAGCGTCGAGCAAAAATAGATAATCAAAGAACTAATGATTAGGGTTTCTTAGTAACCTAACCAACTCTTGATGCCCTAAGTATGAAAAGGGTATGCATTCTTGAATCCTTGCTTCTGACGAGCGAAGGAACTCAATTCAAGTGTTAACCTTTTTTGGTGAGGTGTTACTTGATCTTGGACATTAATCAGTCATGAATAGGCAAAGGGCACAACCTTTTGTCTGTGGGAACCTTGAGTTCAAGATTCACAAATGCCAAGTGATTGATCAACTTGTGATTATTGCTTATTTACTACCCCAAGCAGGGGCATGATTTGTCTTTGCCAATGATTATTCGAATGCATGCCAGTTCCATGATTGGGTGTGTATTTGTTGATTGGTGACTAAGTGTGACTACCCCCTCAAGAGACGAATCGATGAGGGAATGACATTTATGAGAAAAGCAACGAGTCACTTGACCCAAGATGACTTAGGTAAGGGTGCCTTCAGAGATTTATCTTTGAATGTGTGTGCAGTTTTCTGACATTTAGACCTATTTTTGGTGGGTGTTAACCCTTTTGGGGAAACCTTTCTAGAGTTGAAATTGTCAAAAATCTGTCTTCCGGTGGAGCGGTCCAACCATGGTGGCATTCTTAGGGAGTAGGATGGTGACGATTTATAACCCCGAAATCTATTTTGGATGCCAAGAAGGTCAGGCATGAAGGCACCTTCGTTCGACAACTCTATTACTATTTTTGGGTGGGTTTTGACCCTTTTGGTGACGTCGTTCGGGGATGAAATTCTTGAAGATCCGTCTTCCCGTGGAGCGGTCCGAATATGGTAGCATTATTAGGGAGTAGGCTAGTGAGGATTTGTGACATCAAAATTTGTTTTGCATGCCCATAATGTCAAGTGCAAAAGCACTCTCATCGGGCAAGTTTATTGTTGTTTTTGTGCATTTTTGTGCTTTTTTTGCTGTTTTTGAAATTTGTGTGCTGAATTCATTCCAGGGTGGGATGAATTCCTGTGTAGTATTCGTTCTAGGGTGGAACGAGCACTAACTAGAGTGCTCATTCCAAGGAGGAATGATTACAGGCTCAAAAAGACTATTTAAAGGCCAAAACTAGGTTTTGGGCTCATTTGCACTTGTTTTTTTTGGCGATTTGGAGCTCTGAGGAGGAGGAGGTCAATTCTGTGAAGCGAAGCACTATCGAATTTTTCTACCACCATGAGTGCACAAACTGGATCAAGCGGCAGAGCTGAAGCAAGACTAGTAAGTGAACTCCCTCTTTCTATTTTTCTTGTATTATAGTTTTTTTTTGTTTGAATTTATCAATTTGAGAGTATAAAACCCTAGGTTGAAAAATTAAATTTTGTTATTTTTGAGTTGTTTTTTGTGTTTGTTTTAATTTATTAATTTTGAGAGTATAAAACCCTAGGTTGAAAAATTAAATTTTGTTTTGCATTTTTTCCGTTTGTATCTGTACACTATTTTTCATGATTCTAATGTGCTTATTTTGTTGTCTGTTGTAGGTTGTGAAGAGTCGATATCGCATGCCGACTGTTTTTGCTTAAGCACAGGAGGCGCTAGCTGTAGCTGACTGGGAGTGGCTTGATGCCTTGGGGCTCAAGTAAGTGACTTGAATGGAGCCAGTGATTTGGGATCGGGCCTATCTAACGGCCCTGATCAACTTGTGGGATCCTTCGACTAATACTTTCCATCTCCCACCAGGGGAGATAACAGTCACTTTGAGGATGTCTATCAGATTCTTAGGATTCCAATAGACGAACTGCCAATTAGGACGACATCGCAAGATCAGTGGACAGTAGTGCTGACACGCTGCTTTGGGCATGTGGAGGATTTGGGGGTGGATGGTCCATTGGAGAGGGTAGAGATTGATTGCCAGATGGGCGGGATTCTAGTTTGATGGTGGTTTGAGAGGGGGGTGTTGGGAGTGAGGCATGCATTGCTTATGGGCCGCATTTCCAACATGTTGCTACCTGACTCGTCAGGTGCAATATTCTCATGGAACCTGCTAGATGTGGTCTATTGGCTAGTGGAGTGTTTGACGTAGGAGCCTTTGGTCATGAGATGGGGATAGATGCTACTGGCATAGCTTTATGGGGAGCTATATGGGGTCTACTGTCGGAGGTGAAAGGGGATCATCTATAGCTATCTACTATAGATCTAGGTTTGGTAGCACATAGTGATGGAGAGACTAGGGGGGTTACCCTGGATGATGTGGGTGGAGATGGCAGATAAGGATATAGGGTATGCGACTTTGTGGTAGCGGTTGGAGGAGTAGGGACAGGTTCGACGATGGGCAAGTGCTATAGGGCACTATGCAAATGCCTTTACCCATATTGCTTCGAAGGAGGTGTTCTGGCACCCCTATCAAGACTATCCAGCCTAGCCTAAGGCTGGAGAGTGGCTTTGGTAGGTACGCAGGGAGCGGTGGCTGATTGGGTAGCATGGGACCGACCAGGAGTTCTTCCTGTACAGTCGGGTGACATGACAGTTTGGGGTGCGCTAGGGATTACCTGGTGAGCCAGTGGTCTATAGGTGTTGGGGGGATGAGAGGACTCTGGATTGGCTGGTCATCACACCATTGGGCAAGGATTTATATGCGATGATCGACGTCCTAGACATGGATGACATCGAGACTACTATAGAGTATGATCAGTGGTGGACTCTACGACGATGGTGGGGAGAGGGGCCACTGGGAGGTGCAGAGGTAGCAGCAGCATGCAAGGAGGATCCTGAGGCACCAGGAGATGATTGGGGATCTCTACTCGAGGAGGTAGACATGGTGGAGGTAGATGATGAGGATGTGGATCTTGGGGCTCCAAACCATTCGAAGATGTAGGACGTCCCAGAGCAGCGGGATCCAGAGTGGTTGCAGCGAGAGATATATTGGTCTCAGTGGAAGACAGATTGGTCTTGACATCAGATGGATATGGAGGGAGAGATTATCTGCCTTGATGGGCAGTTACCTGAGCCCCCTTGAGGTGGCTCTTCATGCCAAATGAGGGACAGTGGTACTGAGCAGTCAGCATTATCTCGTTGCAGGCAATTGGATGAGGGAGGTGGTAGCAGGAGTGATGCGGGGGCTAGCAGTAGCCACCCTGAGGGGTCCCATAGGACCCACACCATGGGGGTAGTTCCCATAACATCGATATTGCATGATCATGGTGGCCGACGCATTAGGCTTAGGGGTTTTGAGATTTTGGATTTTTTTGCGGGGTCAAAGGACCAGCTCTTTGTAGCCTATGGGCATTTTTGATGATATATATAGATGACTTTATTTTGTTTATGCGCATGTGATGATTTGATTTTATGCACGATGATTGATGAATATGGATGTATGCATGTTAATTTATAGTGATGAATGCATATGTGTTGATGAATGCAAATGTTTCTAATTTATATGATATGCAAATGGAATGGATGGATTTAATTTGTGATGTTTTGTAGTCGCACCATAGACTGTGTAGAACTTTATGGCTTTTTGTCCTAGGCGATGGATGCGGTGAATAGCTTTTTATGTATACATGTGTTTTTTTTTTTTGGTATGGCGAGGATAAAATATAGCAAGTTGGTTTCGAATGCAGTTAAGTTTTTCTAAGACTCGGATGTTTTAACTAACTAGTTATGACTGTACTTTATCTCACAAGACTTTTGACCAAGGTATGAATCAGACTTGTCTTGGACCAAGTTATTTCACATCCCTATGTGTGCAATTGAGTTCATTTATGTGGTGTTGGTCAGGATACTGCCAGTGCCAAATAGGCTGTCAACCAAACCTGTACTGAGGATCACCTAATTGGCTCCACTAACTCCTTTGTTTTATTTAGTCAGATTCATTTGTGGTGCTATCGTAGGATACCATAAGGTAGCTCATCCACTTGCAAACATTGATCTGCACACAAGTTAACGTGACAGATATATCATCATGCGGGAGGCTTACAACTAGTGACCGATAGGCTATCAACCAAACCAGTACTGAGGTTTGCCTCATGACCCATCTGGATGCTGAGAGTTCTAGGGATTCAAGTTTGACTCCCTTATTTTCTTCAATTGTATTGGGATACTTGCTCTTTTGTAGTGATAAAAATCACTGTTTATTTTTGTATGATTTTTTTTTTGCTTTTGAGCAAGGGATTAGGATATGGAGTGATGAGAATCGCTATTTTATGTGCTTTTTTTTATGTATGCACTTTGGTTGTGATGTCAAAATTTATATTTTTGACATTTGTAAATTGTTGATGTTGTGCAACTTTTGAGAACTTGGGATTCTTGGGGAATTAGGTAGGGAGGATGCTTGTCCTTTTGCCAACTCTTAGCATTCTTGGGGTCATTCGCACAGGGGGATGAGCAAGATAACCGTTTCACTTATGGTGAACTGGATTGCTTTGCAGGTTTCATCTTTTGTTCACACAACTTGGGAATGTTTTATGTGTTTTAATTTGTGTTGGGATGCTACGTAACAAGGTGTGATCCAAGTAGAATTCTACCTACGTAAAATTTGTCTGACTTGGTACAGTATGTGGCTAGACAGCTAATGACGACTGAATAACGAAAACTCTCGATACATGAGAAAACAACTAACTATGATGTGGGAGAATAACAGGAATTGCGGTTATAGGCAATCAACTATTGATAAAGCAAAAAAATGTAGAAGATGATGGTTTTGCCAAGTAATGATAGTCTATGGCGCTTTGACCTTTATGACCACAAATATGCAATGTGTGGGTGCGATGCGTAATGCAACTATATGTTTTTGTGTTTTTGATGGATTGATTTGTGTGAATATGAAGATGATATACAAAATAGAGCTATTTATTTTTGTGACGATTTTGAGCATGTATGGAAATGAGATGCAAATTTTGTTATTTTTGATGATTTTATTGTTTTTGAATTTTCTTGTTTTGACCAAGCAATTGCGGGAGTCCTTGGAGCATTTTGGGGATTGACCAAGCGATTGGGGAAATCCTTGGAGCATTTTGGGGATTGACCAAGCGATTGGGGAAATCCTTGGAGCATTTTGGGGATTGACCAAGCGATTGGGGAAATCCTTGGAGCATTTTGGGGATTGACCAAGCGATTACGGAAATCCTTGGAGCATTTTTGGGATTGACCAAGCGATTACGAAAATCCTTGGAGCATTTTGGGGATTGACCAAGCGATTACGAAAATCCTTGGAGCATTTTGGGGATTGACCAAGCGATTACGAAAATCCTTAGAGCATTTTGGGGATTGACCAAGCGATTACAAAAATCCTTGGAGCATTTTGGGGATTGACCAAGCAATTACAAAAATCCTTGGAGCATTTTGGGGGTTGACCAAGCAATTACAAAAATCCTTGGAGCATTTTGGGGATTGACCAAGCAATTACAAAAATCCTTGGAGCATTTTGGGGATTGACCAAGCGATTACGGAAATCCTTGGAGCATTTTTGGGATTGACCAAGCAATTACGGAAATCCTTGGAGCATTTTGGGGATTGACCAAGCGATTACGAAAATCCTTGGAGCATTTTGGGGATTGACCAAGCAATTACAAAAATCCTTGGAGCATTTTGGGGATTGACCAAGTGATTACAAAAATCCTTGGAGCATTTTTGGGATTGACCAAGCAATTACGAAAATCCTTGGAGCATTTTGGGGATTGACCAAGCAATTACAAAAATCCTTGGAGCATTTTGGGGATTGACCAAGCGATTACAAAAATCCTTGGAGCATTTTGGGGATTGACCAAGTGATTACAAAAATCCTTGGAGCATTTTGGGGATTGACCAAGTGATTACGGAAATCCTTGGAGCATTTTGGGGATTGACCAAGCAATTACGAAAATCCTTAGAGCATTTTTTGGATTGACCAAGCGATTGGAGAAATCCTTGGAGCATTTTGGGGATTGACCAAACGATTGGGGAAATCCTTTGAGCATTTTGGGGATTGACCAAGCGATTACGAAAATCCTTGGAGCATTTTTTTTGGGCTATGACTGTTCTAAACATGGAATGGCCCCAAATGACTGATGTTCAAGGGTTCTAGTTCCTTGATTCCATCAAGAGAGGCTACCCGATATGTTCTAGGTCCTATTTTGCTATCAATTACATAGGGACCTAACCAGTTTGCCATGAATTTGTCCCTTAAATGGGACGACATACTAGAGTTCTATTGGTTTTCTTTCAAGACCAAGTCATCAACCTGAAAGTCCCTCAAGTGAACTTTCATGTTGTATGCTTTCTTAAGTCGCTCTTGGTAGATATGTAAATGCTCGAGGGCATTAACGTGTCATTTGTCAAACAATGTAAGCTAGTATAACCGGGCCTACCACGCAGTATCATCATCGATGAACTCTTGCATTGATATGCATAGGGAAGGAATTTCCAACTCGAGAGGCATGATAGCCTCGGATCCATACACGAGCAAAAATGGAGTTGCCCTAGTGGGTGTTTGAATGCTAGTGTGATAGGCCCACAAGGCAAGTGGGATCTAAATGTGCAAATCCTTATGATTTTCTGTGACTGTCTTTTTAAGGATGACAACTAGCATTTTGTTTGATGCCTCTGCTTGCCCATTTGCCTACGAATAATATGGTGTTAAAAAATTATGCTGAATTTTGTACTTTGTGGTCAAAGCATGCACATCTTTGTTCTTGAATGATGTCCCATTATCCGAGACTATCTTGGATGGAATACCAAAATGACATATGATGTTATGCAAAATGAACTCCACAATGCGTGGTCCAGTCGTAGAGGTTAGCGGAATCACTTCCACCCACTTGGTGAAGTACTCTATGGCCGTGATGATAAACGTTTGACAACCTAAAAATGTAGGGGAGATATTTCAGATTAGATCTAGGCCCCACTATGAAAAAGGCCAAGCCAATTGGATCAATTGCAAGTCCTAGGAAGGTACATGTGTCAAATTAGCATGGTGTTGACATTTCACACACTTCCTGACATATGCACAACAATCTTGCTCTAAAGATTGCCAATAATAGCCCATGCAAAGAATGCACTTTGTGATGGCCATACCATTAAAGTGGCTATCACATGTACCATCGTGCGCTTGGGAGATTGCCCAAGTGGACTATTATTGGTCCAAGCACCAAAGGAGGATCCCTTCATAGCTATGACAGTACAAAATGTCTCCTAACAAGACATGCTTTGCCACTTTTTGCTTGAATGCATGTTTTATGACATGCGTCAATCCAAGCGGGAGGTTACCTAACTTGAGGTAGTCCCTTATGGGGGAATACCAATCCTACTGATCATAAGCCTCGATGATATGAACAACCAATCCTTCTTGAAGTTCATCCCTAGCAAAAGTTGAGCAGGAGAGAACTTGTAAGAATAGCATTATGTTGCTATTAAGGGGAGTAGGGGAGAACAAGGACCCCCAGTTGGTGTGTTTTAGATGATCATGAATTTGATAGAACCTATCCACATACGGTTCAATCTGGATCAAGTGGATTCCTGGCATTAAATTAGAGCTTGCTCGCTCCATCACTGATTACGATAGTGTTTTGACTTGAATGGTGGTCATATCACCAAAAATTTCTTGCGAGATTAGCGACCCCAAAGAGGCCATAGTGTCTGCAAAATGATTTGATGATCGAGGGAGTGCCTCGATGTCGTACCATTCAAGCTTTGCCAAGAATTTGTCCACAAGGGCTTTGTAGGCCTGTAGAACTAGGCATTTGCATTGGAATACCCCTTTGACTTGGTTGATGATTAACAGTGAATCACCAAAGATATTCAATCATTTAATGTTCATGGTGATTGCTGTCTGAAGACCTATGAACAAGGCTTTGTACTCTACATTGTTGTTGGTGCATGGGAAATTTAATTTAAATGATAGGAGCATTGGAGCACCCTATGGTATGAAGAATACTATTCCTACGCCACCACCTTGCTCACATTTAGAACCATCAAAAAATAAGGTTATGTCGGCCTGAGACTCAGACTCGTCGAAATCTGGTGATTCTGAGACATGGAAGACCCCATCATCGGGTAGTTCTATATTCAAAGGCTGGTCGTCTTTGAGAGGAGCCTCTGCTAGTTGATCAGCTATGACCTGATATTTTATGGATTTTTTTCCAATAAACTCTATGTCAAATTTTGTCAACAACATGATCCATTTTGCCGTGCAACTACTATGATAAGTACTACTCATCATGTATCGCAATGGATTCTCCTTAGACACAACATACATCTTGTTGCTCAACATGTAATGGTGCATATTTTTGGTAGCAAACACCACTGCAAAACAGAGTTTCTCAATGTATGCATAGTTAAGTTCATAACTGACCAGGGTGTGACTAAGATAGTAAGTAGCCTTTTCCCTGTGAAGTTCGTTCTTCTAGGCTAACATGGCTCCCAATGCCACCTCAGTAGCTGAGATGTATAAGTAGAACAACACTCCTGGTCTAGGTGGTGCCAATAATGGTAGCAAAGGCAAGTATTATTTAATGTTGTCGAAGGCTGACTGGCACTCGTCATCCCAATGAAATGCTACCCCCTTGTGCAACAACTTGTTCATTGGTCGGCACTTGTTAGATAGCTACGCTATGAAGTGCTTGATCGACGTGACCTTTCCCTATAGGATTTTGAGCTGCTTGATGGTAGTTGGGGGATGCATTTCAAGGATTGCCTTGACTTTGTTTGGGTCCACCTTGATGCCCCATTTTGAGACTATGAAGCCCAAGAGTTTTCCAGATGTGATGCCAAAAATGCACTTCTTGGGATTCAGTCCGACTCTATGCTCCATGAGGCGATCAAGGATCTTGCTTAAGTCATCGAGATGATCCGGGTGTAAAAGAGATTTGGCCAACAAATCATCCATGTAATCTTCCAAAGTCTTGTGCATGTAATCATGGAAGATGTATGTCATGGCACATTGGCAGGTGGCGCCAATGTTTTTAAGGCCGAAAGGCATGACCTTATAACAAAATGTCCCCTAAGGCATTGTGAACACTGTTTTTAGCTGGTCCTCGAGACTGATACAAATTTGATTGTATTCCAAGAAACCATCCATGAGGAAAAGCATTTTGTGACCCACTGTAGCGTCTACCAAGGTGTCGATGCTCGGCAAGGGGAAATCATCCTTAGGACTTGCTTTGTTTAGATCTCAAAAATTAGTGCATATGTGAATCCTCCTGTCGGGATTTTTGATGAGCACCATGTTTGACAGCCGTGGTGGATAATCCATGTAGATGACAAACTATGCATCCAAAAGCTTTTGCAATTTGTCTTTGACCATTAAGGCCACTTTTGGGTGCATCTTACGTAGTTTCTTCTTAACTGGCTTGACTGTCGGATCAAGGGTTAGATTATGCATGACTAGCTGCGAGTCTAGTCCCGACATGTCTTTGTATGACCATGCAAAAACATCCTTCTTCTCTTTGAGAAGGGCAATGTAGTCTGCTTGCTCTTTGGGGGATAAAATTACCCCTAACTTGATGATCTATGGATTCATTGGATCTAAGCCAATGTCTACGTCAATTGTCTCCTCGATCGACATGTGGGATCCATCTTCCAACTGATGTGGAGTTGGGATCAGGTGGATATCATTTGCTAAGTTTAGATCATTGTTAGGAACCTCGGGTCCCTCTTCAGCATGGTAGATATCTTGAGTTGGCCTAGGGGTAAAATGGAGCATTTCAATGAAAGGCCAGTACTCGAATGGGGATGGAGGGGAATTGACGCGATTCTAGTCTATGGCATCTATGTCTAGATACAATGACTATGCTGGATTGGTCAGATTGTGGATGGGGGTGGTTAAGTCAATAGAGATCATGTTTATGAAATGATTTTGGTCTCCATTACTGTGGGTGTGGTTACTCGAACATCCTGGATGCTCTCTATGCTCGGGATCTAGATTTATAGGTACAGGCATGAATGGATCGACATTATGTGCGGATAGGAAGACAAGGTCTACCCTCGACACTGATGTCACTATAGGGTCTCTAGACAGAAGGTATGCTTTGTATGCCTAGAGTAGTGGATCCAAAACTTGGTCCCACCACGCTGGGTCTACGTACCACTCATGCCCTAACCCTATGTTCAACTATTCAAATATGTCATTAATCTCCAAGGGGTGTCGATGTTGCATCTACCACATGTGATTAAGATATGTCATTTTTGTTTCATCTTCGTAATCACTATGGGAGATCCAAAATCTCTCATTGGCTTCGACAACTGTTTGAGGTATGACAGGCTCATCCTGCTCGAGCAAGTTAATGTGGTCCCACCTAGGTTGTTCCGCTCTCTACGGGGGGACTTGATTTCCTTGGAGTGGTGCTTGCTCGATGGGAGCATCTAGGGAAACATTGTCAAGAGGCTTTCTTGATAATCATCCATGGGGATCACCTATGAGTGATTGCTATCTGATTCGAAGGGGTCATACGACATTGGTCCATAATCTGACTCATCCTTTGAGGACCCTTATTGACATTTTCTAGACCCTCCTTTAAAATGAGCTCTCGAGCTTTCTCCTCTCTCGAGTGAAGGGAAGGGATTACTAGAGCCAACAAGGTTTATTGTCGTTGATGGGAGATAATCCCTCAATGTATATGTGGTGTTAGGGTTGGCATATGGATCTGATGCCAATCTCCCTTGTTGCCTATCCCTAGGCCTTGCATGTCCTCCACCAAGATGTCCAAGGGCAGGGGTTGGTTGAACCCTACTCCTGACTTGTCATATGGAATTTGGTATCTTGGTTGGCAAAGAACACATATCCCTTGATCATATCTACCTAACCCATATTTGTGCTAATTGCATTGGCCAAGGTATCTTAGAACAAAGTTTGGGTTAGACAAATAGTTGACATTTTTAACAAAAGGCTCTTCGTCTTCGTCCTCTTGCGTGCATGGTGCAACGCCATGATCAAGGCACCCATACACAAAGTTTTTCTGGTTCGGTGGGTAGCCTAGGGGAACAATAGTGCCAATGGGGAGTCGAGGTCTCCCCATGTCCTACATGGATTCTAGTGCAGGTGTTGCTACAATATTCTGCACCAAATACTCCCTAGGCCCATATTGGTAATTTCAACGGTGATCGTTGGTGATTGATGGGGAGGGAATGGAAGTTCTCCTTGAGTCCACTCCATGTTGGGTGGACTAGGAGCCTCGACTTCCATTCAGCTAGGCATCTCCTCAGTAGAGATATTTGACACTAATGGCAGTGTCTCTTCAAAAGGTTTTGCCTCTTTCAGGGGTTCCTTCTATTTGTCCTTCTGTTTGGCCCCCATAGATGGTGTCATTAGTGCAGGACCAGACGATGAAGATGAACCCGACTGGGATTTTGAAGAACTTGTTAATGGGGATGCCTATGAAATCGAGCTTTGTTTAGATGGATTTAATTGGAAATCCAAATGCGTTGATGGTAGGGTTGATTGCGACATTAGCTGCACCATATTACAATACTTGAAGGGTTCCAAGTCTATCGAGACTACATGCACCTCCCCTTCAAATGTATACTTTAAACATTGGTGAGCTATCAAAGGGACACACTTCATGTCCCTGATCCATGGCTGGCCCAGCAATATGTTGTAGGCCATCTCTCCCTCCAATACATGGCACAATGTGGGTATGATATTTTGTCCCACTTGGATTGGCAGGACTATTGTATCGACTGTCGAGAAGATTGCATCATTGAATGCTCACAGAGTGTAGGTGGAAGCTATGATGTGAGATGCAGGCAAATTCAAATGTTTGAGAGCCACAGTTGTGATGATGTTGTTGGATGAGCCAGTGTCTATCAACACCCTCTTGTATGGGATCCTGTTGACCCATGCGATAATGTGCAGGGATGGATCTGCCATGTCATCAGTCATTGATCTCAATTCGTCTTCTCAAAATGTGATGACCGGCTTAGTGCATCATTTTACATGTCCCACAAAGTTGTTGAAAGAATTTGTCTCATGGGGCTGCAACTCGATGGCTTTCAAAATCTCCATTAGAGCTTCTCGATAGGGTGTTGATTGTTGTATAAGCTCGTATATGGAGAGCCTAGCCAAGGTGGTCCTCAAAATCTGAGTTAGTTTGGTCTGAAGTGTGGCCACCAGCTTAGGTGGAGGAGGTTATGCAAGGTGTTTTTGTGGTTGTGAAGTTGTTGGCATCTCTCCTGCCGCTACAGCAGGAGCATTCATGCTTGGATACCTCCTGTTCTGAGTCACTATATTGATCATCCCTACATATACCTGCATCTTCCTCGGGCTCCCTTTCATATGTGTAAAAGGGATGGGCAGAGTTAGCTCACCCTGCTTGAAGGGACTTGCGCTGTAGGTTTTGTCTATTGGTTATAATAGCCATGGGGGACAAAGGAGGGATGCCATCATCATGTGGCCTCTCCTCATGGAAACTATGCCACTCTAGCACTTCATCGTGCTGTGGCCACTCATATCGAGCTTCTAAGGGAGCATTTTTATCTATATTGAGTGCCATGTGTAAGGACTCTTCTCAAAAGGGGCTACAATGGACGGGCATGTCCCTCAAATGGGTGTCCCTATAATTCCATCTTGACATGGAATGATGTGGACTCTCTTGCGGGTCAGGCCACCAAGGTGGTATGACTAAGTCCTTAGGGCTATAGCAAAGGTGACTTGTGCCCCATTGTACACTTTTTGTAGCTTTCGCCCTTGATTGGGATTGGCTACGTGTGTACACCATGGTGGTGCTTTCCTACAAGCTATGTAGATTTTTTATCTCTTTTTATGATTTTTTTGATTTTTATGCTACACTAAACATAAAAGATCATACACACACACAAGCAGTGATTATCTCATTTAAATATTGAGAGTGTGTCCTAGACCTGGTTTAGTGTGTTTTTGATTTTGTTTTTTTGTATTTTTTTTTTGAAGGTTTTTGGAGGTTTTTGTAAAGAACGTTTAAATGCAAATGATGGCTCTTATGGCTCCCAAAAATGTTCGACACTTCGATATACCATTGCTAGGCCGATATACCAACCTCTCTATATACCCACCCTTACATGAAGGAAACTATAAGTACGTGGGAGCAGATGGTACATGGAACGTAGGCGGTACGAAAGGGGAATCACCCTGTTTATGACAACTACCATAGAAGACTTATCCTTGTGTGTTGGGAATCACACCAGCTACACTTGGTCATCTTTCATCAGGATTTACATCTAGCAACAGTTGTGATCGGGGTAATGGATGCAAAATTCAAGCCAAGGTGGTGATGAAATCCATCGTTGGTCTTGATCAAGGGCTGGAGTTTTACGACCAGTGCCTTGGTTTTTAATTTTCCACGTGGTGTGTGGGGTTATTTTTATTTTCCAAAATGGAAATAAGCAAACGATAAAGGAAAACTACTTTCCATAAGCAAGAAGGTACCCTAAAATAGAAAAACTAAAGAAAAAAATAGACAAGAAAAGTTTAGAATCCTTACCTCTTCTCTGCCCAAATCTGTCGGTTTTGAGTTTCTACCCGAAGACTACATAGACAAAAATTCATCCCCGAGGGTAATGAATTACAAGACTGTATTCATCATAGGGTGGGGTGAATTCCCATTCGTCCCTAGGTAAGACAAATTATAGCTCTATATCTGCCTCCTGATGAAACGAACAACAATCAACATGTGAAAATCGACACCTACAAGCAAAAAATAAACAATTTTGGATCAGATATCTGATATTAAAAATAGAGGACAAAGTCCCACCGTGATCACCACTGAAAGCATGAGGATACGGAAACAAGAAAGGAAAAGCTCCAAGCACGATGCAAAAACGAAACTAAACTTAATACTGAATCCTACGAATTAAAAATGCATGAAATGGAGAAAGCATGAATTGAAACCCAAATGAAATAACAACCCTTCTCTTTTATTGATGTATTTCACAACTCGGTTACAATTTGCATCCTCCCTTTTCAGGGGCGAGGAGCGTTAAATCCATCTCTTGGTTACATCCATGGATAGCCTTCCTTCTTTCGCGTGCCCACATGTAAGATGGGCTGGCCAAAACATTGCTACCGCTTGTGTCTACGAATGTTGATTCCTTTCTGCTCCCCCAATTTTTTGATCCTATGTTCAAAGAAACAAAAGATAATCAATAGAACCTACGGATAAAACAAAGCATGCAATCCCCAAGCCTGCGATAAATGAACGAGAAAATTGAATTAAACTATGACTAAAATGAATCCAAATGCTCTAAAAATTTGACAAGGGCATCAAGACATCACCAAGAGGACACTACAAAAGGAATAGTCAAGAAATTCCTCACCGATTTGAATTTGCTCTGGGGCGGGACGAATTCACCTGCAACAAAACACTAAAAATGTACTATCCCAAATGTCCTACCTAGAGAGCTCCAAAAGACTTGCAAACTTGGGGTTAGCTAATTGGGGGCATTTTGGGAAGACCAAGATGTTTGGATTTTCATAATTTGACCTCCATCAATGGGAATATGATGATGCTACCTGCAAGTTAGTAAAAGCGAACGAATATAGAAACACGATCAAAATTTTTCAAAATGAGATGAAATTTAAATGACAACCTATATAAGCATCATAGAATTGAATGCAAAAAATGAAAATGATAGAAATAAAAATCTACCAAAAATTCCCAATCGTTCCTAAAAGGGATGATTAGGCCTACAGTAGTGTGGGGGCGCCCGGGCGGGACGCCCACCGTTTGGGGCCTGATTTTGACACCAATCCACTTGGGATGGGTCCAAAATATCTTAAAAGGTGTTTTCAGAAGATTGGGTGGTATTCTATAGCAAAATGTCAGGTTTTGGGCTCAAGATTTGACCTTTTGATAGTCACCCAATGACCTCCTTTCTAAAAGAGATCAAGGATGTAGAAGGCACAAATAACACAAGGATGTATGGGGAAATAAAATGGCAACACTTCATTGCTCCAAATTTCTCTTACTCTATATATTTTGGGATGAGGAAACTCATCAATTTATACACCTGGAGGTCTCTTGGGATGAGCATGCAGAGGCGCCACATGGCAGCCATGCCCTTCCAGGGGATGGAAGATTCCTCCCTGATTAGGGGCTTCATGACTGCCCTTGTAACAGCCTCTAATGCTCAAAAACGCTCACCCATGCTCCCATGAAATGAAGGAGGCATTAAGTGGTGGATCTGAGCTGCCATTTGTCAAGATTTGACTTTTTTCCTGTCAAACCTGCAATTTGCCCCACCTTAGAGCGAATTGTGAATTCGTCCCAGGGTGGAGTGAATCCCAATTAGAATTCGTCCCTGGGTGGAATGGATATTGAGCAAAGTGCCTGAAGGTGCCAAAATTATTTATGACCTTCCAAAACTATTGTGAGAGTGGTTAGGACCACTGTTTAACCTCTAGGGGCTGCCCTTGGGGCTGTGTGTGCCAATGTGATTAGTGTTTGTAGTCACATAATCAGATTGGTGCTATTTTGGTATCTACACTATGGTTTTGTTTTGATTTACATTTGATAGGCTCCATTCTCACATAGATTGCCCATGTGTATTATCTTCATCAAAATCAACTTTTTTTCATATGTGTAATTCAAGATTTTTTCATTCGATTGCAAGCTTCAAAACTAGATATGTTGACATGTACCCTTGCATTATAACTTGCTTTCATGTATTGTCAAATTATATTATCGACTCCATGCAACCGTTGTAAACATGATGATGCTCGAGGCCTTCATCTTAATCAATTTTAAATATTAGAGATGGCCTTTATATTTTCAAAATAAATGTGCTAATTAGAACAATATGAAAGTAACTTATATACCCTATTTATTATTACACAAAATTAGGGGATGCTTTAAGACCTCACCCATTGTCTTTGGGTGTTTTCCAATTTCACACAAGCGTTGACAAACTTTCAATGATTAATTTCCTACACTGTTGTCCATGTAGAACATTTTATTAGTGTTCAATCCTTATTATTTTACATTTCCTCCTAAATCCACATACACATGTCAAGCATAGGTGGTGGTTCATGTGATACTTTGAATAAATTTACATGCCTATCTATTAATTACATGAATCCATGTTATAGCTCACATTTTGGGTTACCTTTGGTGATCTTTGAGTCATATTTATGCATGGTTAAATTTCTTATTGGTTTGCTATCCCATGCTTGTCCATAGTTGAATATTTTACACACAATTTACAAGATCAAAGTTACTATTTGATTTCTACATCATAGTTCACAAGGTGAGATTTTAAATATTTGCACTAATATTATGGTCTCTGATTATACCTCCTACTCCTGCTTTTCCTAGATTATATTTTGCTACTCCATAAAAGTTCAATTTAACCCATCCCTGAGGTGGGGGTCACTATTTAATGTTACTTCTAGGATTGGGTTGAGATACAATCGTATCCTAGGAAATGTTTAGATAATGAAGAATGATAGTTTCAAACCTGGAACAAGGCCTTGGATCATATGAAATAATGGAAGTGTTCTCTTTCGAAAAGCAAATAATTTTACTGGTTAGAGATGAAATATCCTTGGAAAAATTAGAAAACACTCTTTGGTTACTTTCTAACCATATTTTCCAAAGAAAATGATATAGACAAAACCTCCAAATTATGCTCAGCTTGGGATGGTGGAAATTTTTGAGGCCACGGAATGAACAATTTCACAATAGAAGGAGGTTTTACCCAACTTATTTGGCCAAATATGAACCTAGAAGAGGAGCTTTAATAAGGGATTTAAAATGGGAAACTACTTTATTTTTTATTTCTTTGATGTCTGCTATGATGGTCCCATCATTTTTGAGCAGTTATTTTATTCTATTATTACTTCCATTCCTCATTTTGGATATATGAAAAATTTTGCATTTGCATCTCCCTCTCTAAACCATGTGATTCTAGAATTTTTCCTCCAAAAGGTCTCTTCACAGGCCAAAAAATTGTGGTATTATGATAAAGCATTTTTTTCTTCCAATATGATATTTTCATCATTTAATCCATTTTGGATTTTATGCTCAATAATGGTTAATAGCTTCTTAATGGCTTACTTGTAAAAAATATTCCCAAAAATCTCTTTGTTCTAGAATTTAAGGTTTTCTTTGACTAATTTTAATTTTTGCCCTAGTGGGTAAGAATATGACCCTTGGACTAAGGTTGGCCACCACTGCATCATTATTTACTAATATATGGATGATGAACCCACATTTCTTCAAAATGAAAGGGGGTTTTGAATTTTTTTGGATTATACATTTCTAATAGAAGAGGGCTATGATCAAACCTGATTTTAAGAAGAGATTGAAGACTAGAATCTCCCCAAATATTTATAGCTTATTTGGATAATGATGTTCTATCTAATATTACCTAAATAAATTGGCTTCCACTTTGTCTGTTGCTCCAAGTAAATTGGTTCCCTTTGAGGTTAACATCCATGAGATCATTGGTATTGATAAATTCTCTAAATTCTTCCATGCTTCTAGTTGGGTTACCTAAACCTCCCCTCTTATCATATGGATAAAATGGTGTGTTAAAGTCCCCAACCAGGATCCAGGGAATAGAAGAAAAATATTCTTTTTTCTTGGTAAGGGCTTCCCATAATATAGCTCCACCAGTGGGTTTGTTAGGAGCATAAAAAGTTTTAGGAATCCACTAAATTTTTGTCTCTAAAAAGAAAAAATGCTAGTAGTTCTATCACATGAATGTATTAATCTGCCTTTTATCTTTAATGGGTTCCAAAGACACATTAAACCTCCTGAGGCTCTTCTTGCAAGGCTAAAAATGGCTTCACAATTTTTCTAAACTTTTTTGGTTGTTTGAATAGACCAGATTTCATCTATATTTCTTTATTGCATGATAAATATGGTGGGTTTGACTTCTCTCCTAATGGATCTAGCTATTCTTTGTTTAGCCAACCCATTTAACCCCCTCACACTATTTTGATGGTTTGGTTTTTCTACCCCCCTTACCTTGTGTTTAGGGGGGGTTTGGTGCATTTATTATCATTAGTGGATTGGGAAATAATATTTGGAAATAGAGTTAGTTGTATCCCATTAACAATATCATTTTGAATATCCTTTTTCCATTGATCACTAGCTAATATATTGCCTCTTCTCTTTTCACCTCCAAAATCAATAGGATATTTTTTTGAACTTCTAGTCTATTTTGGACTAGGTTTTGAGGGGATAATTTATTGTAGGATGGGACTACCCTTTTCCTTAATATTATGAATTACACTTTGGTATTCCATACGAGCATATTTTGACTTTACTTCAGAATAAATAAGCTCTTTTAGAGGGATCAGATCCTCCTCTTCAAGAAAATTATCTAGGTTATTAACATTTTCAATAGGAGTGTGAGATGGCCCAAATTTCGTAGGAGAGTCTAAGTTATTGGGAATTTTAATCTTATTGAACTTTATGTATTCACCCTATTCACATTCTTCTAATATATCTTTAGAAATAACATCAAATTTATTTGGAGAGGTAAAATATGGGCATACCTTTTCTTGGTTTGGAGTTTTAGCAAAACCAGCCTATTGGTCTTCATTGTTAGGATCAGGTTGTTGGGGATTTGAAGTCTCTCCACTTGAAAGCCCATGTCCACTCTATTTATGTCGATAAACCTTTCCATGTAGGTTTTGACCTGACCTTTGCTGCCAGAATTATCATTTTTACCCTTTGTTCCTCCTCCCTTGGAACCTATTGAATTGCACATACTTTTTTGGTAACTCCTCAATTTACGTTTGGCATTGAACATAGTAAAATGTGTTGTTTTCATATTCCAAAGCCTATTTGTGATAATATATCTTGTATTCCAGCTCTATGTAGGTCAAAAATTTAGAAGCTAGGTTACCATTAACACAAATCCTTGCAACTACCATTATTGACCTATCCAAGGTGGCTCAGTCAATAACTACCAAGTCTCCAATGGATTTAGCGATTCCTTGAAGGAAAAAATCATGCCACCACTGCATTGGGATATTGAGAAGGTGGACCCATATTGGAGCATAGTTTATGTCCTGCATTTCTAGGTAAAAATATTCAACCCATTTTCATAGAAATAGACTTCGTATCCCAAGGAAACAAGGGTCTCCTATTACAATTCTACTTGCATCATCATGGTTACTCAGGCGAATCGTGAAGAAACCTCTTTATAGGGCAAAAATATACATCCTTCCCATGGTATTTCATTTCAACACTACACATTTTTTGATTATTTCGAGATAAAACCTACCTCCAATAAATTTTCCCACCAAATAAAAGGCCTCCATCAAGAGAAAACTTGACATGAAGGTTTCATAAACCTTTAACTTTCTCCCTTCTGGGTTAAGTGAGATAGATGAGTTGGTAGAGGAGTTTCCTATCTCTTTAAGAATATCAGCATAGGATTTTCCTACATTGGTATCCTCACCATATCAGTGGAGATGGGACCCATTATCAGGCCCATTGTTAGGAGTTTTATCCCTCCAAATGTTTTTCAAATTTTTAGTTTGTAGCTCTTATATGGCCTGATCCTCATATACATCCTCTAATATTTCTCCAAATCCGTGTTCCTCGTGACCAAATTTCTATACTCTAGAGGCTTGATTTTGTTTGTTCTTGCCTTTGATGATTTGAAAATCTTAGTTCTTGCTCAGACCATTTCTGAGGACTCTACTCTCCATCTATGCTTTAGTAACCTTATTTATTGTAAACTATATTTAAAATCCTTTACTATGTGGCTACCATCCTTCATCAAATAAACCAAAAAATAATGAACACAAATGCGACTCTCTACCCTTCCTACCCTTCCCTTGTGTGTACACTGCTATAGACTGTATTTAAAACTAGGACCCACTTAAAATTTTGATATCTTTAGGAATTTTTGTTTTCTTTCAGTGATAATTTTGATAGGTCCACCCAAGATTATGCAATATAGATTCCAAAGTTTATTTTTGGGTAATGTATTTTAAAATATCAAGTTTTTGGTTAGGTTTAATAGGTTTACCTTATTTTTAATTGTTTAATGTTAGTTAGGTTTAATGTTGTTTGTTAATTTCAAATATTTTGAATTAAGTTAATTTGAACATTTGAACTTAATTAAACTCAATTTAAGCAAAAAAAAAAAAAAGATAAAAATATAAATAAACAATAATAATTATGAAAATAAAATAAAAAATAAAACAAACAAAAAATAAAAAGAAATAAAATAATAATATATGCATATATAAATAAATAAATAAACCATCAATATAATTTTTGGAAAGCTTAATTTAATTTTACTAATGGTTTTCTTTTTGGAAAGAAAACTTAATTTAATTTTATTAATGGTTTTGTTTTTGGAAAGTTTAATTTAATTGTTTTTTTGTTATACTAGAGGAATCAATAACTCATTATAATTTTATGCGCCTCTTCGTGGGCTTTAATATCACTCATTGTTTCCACTATAACCTCTAGTTACATCGGGTAAACCTTTTACATAGTCAGGTACACTGATGAGACACATCCACCAGTACTACGAGGCCTGAGGGATTGTAATCTTGGTCTTCACACTCCTACAAAAGCGTTTTAACCGTTAAACCAAGCCCTCAGACCCAAGTTTAATTTAATTTTATATTTAGTTTTGTGTTAATTTAATTTTATTAATAGTTTTGTTTTGGAAAGTATAAGTTATGTGTTTTTTTATCGCAAACTACTACTTAAAAAGAAAGAAAAACAACAACACTCTAAAAGAGAAAATGCTACCAATAGAAATGATGAGTTAAAGTGTAACATTAAAATGTAAGTACCACTTGGTAATATGAAGATATTTTTTACCACATGCCACATCGTAGAAGGAATTCCAACCAAACAAAATGAAGAAAATAAAACATTGGAAAGCCAAGAGTTGGAAAAAGAAAATATTGGAAAGTCAAGAGTTAGAAAAGACACGAATAGTCAAATATTGGAAATTTTAAATAGCCATTGAAAACACAGAAACAAGGTCAGAGATTTTTTGGTAGGTTTGAATGTTGGAAACAAAAATTTCTTTTTAAATAAATATCCCCCCCGCAAGTTACTTGGATTTGCACCAATTTCACCATTGGAAGCCATTGGAACTCGGTATTCTGCACATGTATTTCATTTAAAATATTTATTTTATAAATATATTGGAAATTTAGTGATTTTTATGCATGTTGATGGTAAAATCATCTATTATTTTTAATATATTGCACCATTTTTCTTAGAATATTGCACCTCATTAAATTTTAAATTATTTGAAGACGAGTTAAATTAATACTGGTTTAGTGTAGGGTATTGGTGTTTGCAAGTTTGGTGTGGAGTTTTAGAGTTACAACAATTTGTCTTTGTTTTATTTTATTTTTTATTTTTATTTTTATTTCTCTAAACCTAGTCCTTTTACATTTTTTTAATCTCATAAAATAAATTAAAATTAAAATTAAAACCCCAAAAAGAGATACATGAATTCCAAGATTAAACTTCAAATTCTCATTTCACACAATTTGAAAATTTTTTAAAGGAAATCAAAATTTCAAATTTCACATAACTTCATATTTTTAGAAGGAATTTTGCAATTTCAGATTTCACATTTTTTAAAGAAAAATCCAAATTCCAAATTTCACAATAGTTCACATTTTTAAAAGTAAATTTGCAATTCCGAATTTCACATAAGTTCACATTTTTTTTTAAGGGAATTTTGCAATTTCAAGTTTCACACAAACTCACATTTTTAAAAGAAGTTATACATTTCAAAATTTGAACACATGTTCAAAAAAGCAAATTAATTTCAATTTATGTAAAAACAAAAATTTCAATAAATTCTAAATTTTCATTAAATGAACAATTAATCTTCAATAAAAGTTTCAAATTGCAAAGATATATTTTAGTAATTTCCTTTCATGCTCAAACAAAGCTTAACACATGAAGATAAAATTGGTTAGCAATTTAAGATAAAAAACTTGGTTAACAATTCAAGAGAAAATTGGTTTAGCAAAGGAAGATAAAATTTATTTAAGAAAGATTAAATTTGTTAACAAAACAAGATAAATGTGTTTAATAAAGCAAGATAAAATTTGTTAACAAAATAAGATAAAATTAATTAAACCACCATTCCTGGATTTACATTTAAATGTTAGATTTTAGTCTTATTCTTTTATGCTCAAAGTAAAGTTTAAGAAATAAAGATAAAACTTATTAAAACATGCTTAACAAAAGAAGATAAATCTACTTAAAACACTTTGAAGATAAAATGAATTAAATTATCATTCCAGGATGGCTATGGAAGACCAATAATATCATATTTTATGCTTTTAAAATTTCATGAACAATAAATGCCATAACAAATCAAAGTAATACCAAACCACATGCCTCTTGTTAATAGTTACTTGGACCTCTAAGGTATTCCAGCATATTTTGCTTTTTCCATAAATATTCAAGCACACATTAAGCACATAAGAATCTTGGAGAAGTTTTAAATTTCTTTGAAAGAGAGGGTTTTATAACAATACCTTTATTGTGATGGTGGTTTTGCAATTGGGTAGAATTACCACTCAAAAAAATTGGCACTAGAAGGAGGACCTGAATTAGTCATTTTATTGTTATTATAAATGCCAAATTGTTCATTGCTACTTCAAATGCTTATTTTCAGGTATTGGTATTGACTAACCAAGTTTTATTGACAGGTGATCATATGTATTGATTTAAAATTTCTTGAGTTGATGATGTATTGATGATAACCTTTTACAAATTTGAGAATATTATTTATTTTTAAGGTTTAATTGATGCATATATTTTGGTTGATAAGTCAGATGATCTACATGTTAAACATTTGAAAATTGTTAGTCATTTCATGCATCTTAGCAAGCTATTTTTTTTTACTAACAAAATTGGAACCAAAAGTTCAATGGCAGGAATTTCATCCTAAATGGGTGGTTATTGTAGTCCTTTAAACATTCCTGGATTAATCCATCAAATCCCTGAAGATACAAAGGAATATTTACCCATGTATAGGCATGATGGAATCAGTACGATTGAGAAACATATTCAGGTATACAAAAATGCTATAGTTCATTTATAAATTATGCATGAAGATGTTTCCTATAGAATGTTTCCAAGAACATTATATGAGTTTGCTTATAATTGGTATATTAAATTAGCTACAAGCTCTATTACTTCTTGGGATCAATTAAAAACAATATTTCTTGAAAATTTTGGAAAATTAGTTGACCCAGTTATGATATTAAATCAGTTTATCTCTATCCATAAATAACCTAAGGAATCCATGAGACTATTCAATGATAGGTTCCATAGGTTGTATATCGATATGGTGATACAATACATTATTTTAGAAGAAAGAGCCACTCAAATATACATGGAAGCCTTAGACCCCTTTACTTATACATTTTTGGGAGACTTCTTAGAATTCCATCCTTGCCTATAGCATACAGTGAGGTAATAACATTAGAACAACAGTGAATTTTGAAAGGTATCAATGTGGTTCAATTACCATTACTTAGACTTGAAGCTCATAATCAGATACCACAAATGAGTCAGGATTTTGGACAACCTTCTCCCATCATGAACTATTTTTCAGGAGTTATGGATTCCATATAATACTAACCATCCAATATGACACCCTTGAATCAAATGATGTCTAATTTAATCAATCAACATGATGAAATTAATTTCCCATATGTTAAAAATACCTTAGGTATCATCCAAAATGAGATGCAATTTTCTAATCTAATACCCATAAATGAGAATTGTGGTAATCAAGTTAATCAATATGTAGAGATTTATCCAATTTTAGAAGTGTAATAACCTTTAGAAATGGAGGAAAAATAATTTGAAGAAGGTCATAGCCTGAGTTATAGCCTGAATGAACTTGAACCTAAAGAAGAATCTAAAAATGGTATGAAAGAAGGGATGGAATCTCATCAAATATTTCAAAAAGATAATGATTCTACCATTCTAGATGAATAAAGGGAATCAATCACTTTGTTCCCATTTGAGGTGTAAGAAGTTGAAAGCCCTGTCCCACCCAATAATACTATAATTCCTACGTTACCTCAAATCAAAAAATTCTAAAACATTAGTGGTTCAAATTTGATTTAGTTTATGATCCAAAGGAAAATATAGATTCATTCGAACAACTCAAGTAGTTGATTAGGAAGATGTGTTATTTAACACATCCATTGACTGGCTAGATTTATGGTTTGAAAAGGATGGTTATATTTTTAATTAGGTGACTAATTATGGTGTTTTTGAAAAACATGTGCTATAAGAAGATGATGATGAAAAACATGAGAGAAAAGAAGGAATTACAATGGCTCACCAATGCTTGGTAAATGAAAATGTACAAAAGGTAGAATCTCATCCTTTATGTTCAACCATTCAAACTCCAAGTAAAAGTTTACATAATTATCTATTGGATTCAAATGTTATTAATGATGAAATACCATTTGTGATTGATATAGAATTTGAGTTGATTTATCCTCACACAATTAATAAGGTTGCTTTTTTGAATGAAACATAAGTAGATGTGCTTGAGTTATTGAATCAATTTCATCAAAAATAAATAATTGAATCTAGGATACAAACATATAATGATCCTCAATTAGTATATATCTTAGATGCTTGTAAATTAGTACATAAGTATGATTGATCTAAAACTATGAATAGTGGTTTTGCATGCGAATTTTCAAAAATAGGGTCAAGCTTGGAAAAACTCAAGTCTAATCAGGATACAAAGGATAATATTTTGAACAATAAATTGAAAATTAGAATTCACACCATGTTAGTTGAAATGATGATTGAAGATACAAATTCAATATTAAACATCATACACAATAATCACAAAATAATTCAAGGCCATTTGTGGATTCATAAATTTAATGGATAAAATTTCAAATATGGTAGTGATGGAATTAAATCAAGTTGGTGGGGTGAAAGACATAAAATAAGGGTTATTGTATTGTTTGGCCTAATATATTTTTGGTTGGATTCATATAAATCCTGGTATGCATATCATGATAGATGTCTTTTTAATTGTGATAATCGTGTTTGAGATCCAGGGAAATGATAGCCAAAATTTTATAGCATGCTTGTATATAATTGTATATAGCTTTTTGGTTTTTATGCTTTTGAATTTAGTTATTTTCGTTTTGTGGTATTGTTGTACATAGTCCCATATTTTGTAAGTCTTTTTCTATTCGCTTTCTTGTCAGTTGATATTAGGTTATGCTTTGGTTTATTTTTGAGTGTTGCACTTTGGGGCTGGTTTCTATGATTGAGGTAATGTTAGCTATAGCTACTAACTCCTAGTTTTATTGTTGTTAATTGTTCTTGTGTCATGTAGATTGGATTGCCTAGTTTAGAATAAGGTGCAATTGAGAAAAAAAGAAAATTTAGTGATCATTCTTACATTTTTGGACTAAGATGGTGGATGGTGTAACAATGAGATATTTCATTGAAGCTCTAAATATAACTCACATTAAAGGGGTATTCTTTGAATTATTGAGGGATGAAGTCATTTTGGTTTGCAAATTAAGACAAAAATCTAATACACTCAAAATTTAGTCTTAAGTGGTCTCCAATCTAGGGGGCATTATGATATTTTCTAAGCAATCAAATGCTTATATATATATAAGAGAAGAAAATATACAAATGCAAATCAATCTAGAGCTCGGGTGATTCAGATAATCTCTACTAGGGCTATAGATGCCTGGTTGGTAGTAGAGCAAAATATAGAAGAGATCAAGTTCATATCCACCAGGGTTATAGATGTCTAGCTGGTAGTGGAGCAATGCAGAGGTATATTTTTAATGAGTGACACTCTATAGACTAAATGTAAGACAAATGATGGAATCTAGATGGTTTCAAGAATTTAAAATAAGTTACATTCCACACACTAATCATAGGCAAATAGTTTATTTCATTTCATTTAAATTTGTTTACCCTATCTTCTCTAGATATCACTAGATGGTGTATATTTTTCTAATATTCAGTTTTCTTGGTTTTAGATTGGGTTCTTCATCTGAAATTATCAAGAGCATTTCCCAAAAAAGACTCTATTTGTTATGACCATTGCACAACTTACCCCAAATTTGGGGACGCACTTAATATTTTGATGTCTTTGGGAATTTTGGTTTTCTTTGAGTGATAATTTTGATAGGTACGTACCTAGGAGTTTGCAATGTAAATTCCAAGGTTTATTGTTCGATAATATATTTTAAAATATCAAGTGTTTGGTTAGGTTTAATAGGTTTAATTTTTTTTGAGTGTTTAATGTTAGTTAGGTTTAATGTTGTTTATTATTATTTTTAACTATTAATAAAGGAGAGGATTTTAAAGGGATCCCACAACAATTACAATCAAAATGCCACCTGGGCAAGAAAGACCATAACTAAAACCCATTAGACACCATGGGGTAGACTAGAAAAAGAATGCACAAAATGAAGACCCAAGGACACATACGAAGAGGAGAACTGAGATAGTTCTACCCCAACCTAGCTATATATTGAGAAATAGAAGTATCCAGATGAGAAATATCCTTAGAGTAATCAAACACCGACTTCAATGAAATCCATATTTTAATTTGATTAATATCAATGAGCTTCAAATTATAAAATACCAAACATTATTTCTACTTGGAGATCTCTGGGGCATAAACCTCATCGACCGGATTCTACCAATGATGGTCTTGTAGTAGGAAATCGAAGTCAAGAGGGGGAGAAAGAGGGGAGGAGCCATCATCCTCACACACTTTGTTATGCAAGCATTTATATTTATGTATGCCACTATACACTGCCACACAATTGGGCATTAGGTCCACATCCACACGCTCATCATCAACTAACTTAGGAGAAATATCAAACCTAATAGAGGGGCCAAACAAGGGAGTATAATTACCACATTCAGAAGCCTTACCACAAACCCTTTTAGAAAAAACCTGAATATTTATTGAAACCTTCTCAGAGATCGATCCAAATGTAAACAAATAAATATCATCACTACAATCAAAATTTGCCTTCGAAACCACCTTAGAACAACCAAAAGCAGGGCCAGGAGAATCCACGAATGGCTTAAGGATATCATCAGTAACTAAACCATGTTCTAGAGCCTCTTGTTCAAATACAAGCAAAGCAAGATCTTGATGGAGGGGGGCCTGACCACGACTGCCTTACACGTTCATAAAAGACTTCTTCAGAGACTAGAATAGAAATAAAGGAATATTTATGTGAACATGATGGTGTAAGTGGTTTAAGAAAATAACATGAAAAATCATAATTATCTCATAAGTAGAATCTAAAGTTAAATAATCCATAATAATCCTAGCAACACGATCCCATGGAAGGGATAATACCATAACACTAAATCTATTATGAGCTCTACGAAGAAATTCCTCCTTATCAAGAAATAGACTAATCTCCTACAACAAAGAGTGTCTATCACGATTGTGATAAGCATCATCTAAAATCAAACCAGTGGTCTTGCTAATTAGCTTCACCAAGACTTGGAATGAACACAAGCCAATCCTTACTCAAAAGTCATTATAGGTAGTTACCATCCAATTAGTGAGCGCCAGATTGTGCCCATGAAACTTTTGAATGCAATCCATATGACCCCATTTTGTTAGAATAGATTTAAATTCATCATCGAAGGTGATGTATGCAAGTTCCAAATGGGACTTAATTAGATTTTATTTAGGAGATAAAATCTTTGTATTACCCATCTAAACTAAAAATCAATTTGCCAAACACAGACAGGAGAAAATAAACCTGACCAACCAAGCTCAGACCAACAATAAAACATAGGTGAAGGAGACCTCAAAGTAGACCAAGATAAAAATACATGATCACTACTACCAAATTCAAAAGCTGAAAACCAAAGAAGGAGTTTGAACTCACCAAGGAGGGAAACCTATGAATCCTAGGAATCAACATGGAGAAAGACAAGTCATACCTGGGAAAGAAGGCTAAAACCAACATGAGGGGTAGCAAAAAAATACCACTCACGAGGAAATATGAAATAGATGACAAAAACATATAGAAAAAATAATCGAGAATACTCCTGGATAATTAGGGGAAGAACCAAAAAACCACATAAGTTACCATGGAAGGGCCACTCCCAATCAGACCAAATATCTCTAACTCAAAAGAACTTCCAAAAGGTATAAAGACAAACCAAAACAAATGAACCAGGACACTACCACGAAGGCACTCTCTCTTAGAAAAAAGGAGGGCATGAAAATGGATCCCATCAACATCAGGGTAAAAAAAATTAGAATCCTTCAAGCCCTAGAAAATAAGAATGGTTGACTTCCCAATGTAAGACAAAAAGGAAACATAAAGGAAAAGACATTTTGACACTATCATACTCAAATAATATTTGAGAAACCAATGAACAATCAGGAAGGCCCACTAAACGAACACACAAGGGAACATTGGGAAGGAGAAATTCAAAATTTTAAATTTAAAAAGTCGAAGGGGGAAAAGGACTTCCTGATACCACCTTAAATAAAAATCAAATAGAGAGATCTAGAGAGGACATCATGAAAGCCAAGAGTAAAGGCTCTCCATCACCAGGTCAACAATAATCAAACTCCAGCACCAACCAGAAACTAGGAAAATCATCCATTTGTGAGGTGCCATATCATAGACATTAAATTTTATCTTCATTAAGAAGGTAGAGGATCTCGGGTGGAAAATGTTTATGTCAAATCACTAAAATTTGATAAGATACACCCATATTTGCAAGGGATTCAGCCACCACGTTCCCTTATCTATACTCATGCATAATTAACACCTCCTCCAAAGACATCTAATGGGATTTATATTTGTTAATTAATTTAGAGATATCCCAATTGGGATGACAATATCCTTTGAGCATGTTTATAATGTTCAATGAATCACCCTTAATAACTACCCTATAGATACCAAGATATTTGAGCATTTGAATTCCAAAAAAGGAAGCACAAGCTTTAGCAATGTGCAAATATTGGATGTCAATATCCTCCACAAAGTCCAAGATCACATCACCATACCAATCATGAATCACACCCATAAAACCAGTTGGACCTGGATTACCCTTCGATGCACCATCAAAATTAAGCTTAAACCAGCCTTGATGGGATGGGGTCCAACAAATAGTATCTCATAAATTCGAAGCTAGTGGAGGTCTTAAATCTAGATGAAAACCAATAATATATTTGAAAATATAATCAGGGTGGCCATGAGGCATGGAGGGGAAATAATCTTTCATATCCACCATCACATTCTCTACCACCTTACAAATTATTTTCTAGCTTAAATGAAAGATATCACACTTAGATTTTTCAAACACCCTTGTGTTCTAATCCTTCCACACACCCCAAATAAGATGAGGTAACAAATAATTCCAAAAGCATTTGAGGTGATGGGAAGAAAAAGGTGATGTCCATTGTTGAAAAAAACATAGATGGAATACATCAAATTCCATGAAACACCAACATGTTGAAGACTAAAATATAATATATCTTGAAAGACTTTGCACTTGATAAACATATGAGAAGTAGAGTCCTAGTATTTATTGCATAGAAAAAAATGATTCAATAAATTGAAACCCCTCTTATGCAAATTATAAATGGTCAAAATATTATTTTGCATCGCCAAAAAAAAGAAAAAAATTATCTTTGGGATCAAATTATTAATTCAAATCTTAAAACAAGGGAAATCACCATCTCCCTAAGGACAAGTAAGAGAATAAGCAACATTAACCGAAAAGGATCCTTCACTATCACCATACCACACCAACCGATCCACCACCTCGTCCTACCACACAATATACCATCGCATATCAAACATATGAGAATACCATGACAAATGATCTTGGGTATTTTTTAGGAAGGGGGGAGGGAGACTAGACTTTACAATCATTCTAAAGAGAAACAAAATCAGCCACCTTACACAAACCTGTCACTTTGGAGATCATGCAAACATCCTTAAAATGAGGATCCTCAGAAAGTAGGTGGTCTCTGAGTCAAGGGTCATCCCAAGAAGAAATAGTTCTTCCATTGGCAATCATCCAATAACAATTATCTTTGATGAAGTCCCCGGATTTAATCATATTGTTCCAAAATGTAGAACCTCCAGAAGGGAGATGATCCAAGAGAAACTATTGAAAATTATATTTGGCTTTAATAATTTGATACTAGAGATGATCAGAATTGGTATCTACTTTCCATGCAATCTTGGAAACCAACACCTTGTTTAAAAATACAACATTCTTAAGATTCAATCCCCCATATTTTTTCCTTTTACAAATTTACTCCCAAGAAATAAGGTGAAACTTACCCTTCAACTCAGGACCAGCCCATAGAAAATCCTTGTAGATGCTATTAAACTTGGATGCCACCTTAGCCAGAAGATTGAAGAGAGATAAAAAATGTATGGGAATACTCTGAAGCGTGCTCTAGATAATAAAAATAGAAAAGATAAAAAATAAATAAACAATAATAATCATTAAAATAAACTAAAAATAAAACAAACAAAAAATAAAATGAAATAAAATTATATATACATATATATATCAAAATAAAGCGATCAATGCATTTTTTTGAAAGTTTAATTTATGTGTTTTTATATTGTAGGGTACTACTAAAAAATAAAAAAATAAGTGGCACTCTAAAATAGAAAATATTATAAATAGAAATTATGAGTCAATGTGTAACATTAAAATGTAAGTGTCACTACTAATATCATGGCATAAATGTTGAAGCCTCTTATGCATAAGATTATTTCCCCTGAAAAAGGGGTTTATGTGGAAGGGTGTCAAATAGTTTATAAGATAGTTCTTTCTCAGGAAGCCATCCATTCCATCGACATGCAAAAATATACTTTCATGTTCATTCAGTTAGACTTATTCAAAGCTTATGATAGAGTGGATTGACACTTCCTTATCAAAGTTTTGAGGCAATTTGGTTTCTCTTAGGATTGGATGAATTGGGTTATGGGATGTATCTCTTTATTTTCCTACTTAGTTCATATCAATGGTAGACCTTCTCAATTGTTCCTAGCTTCTAGAGGTATTAGGCAAGGTGGCCCACTATCATCTTATTTATTCATAATTATTACTGAATGCTTAGGTAGGGCTATAACCAAAAAGAGTGAAGAAAAAACCCTTGAGGGAGTTACCATTTCTCATGGAGCTAGACCTATCTCTCATCTTCAAATTGTTGATGAATCTACTCTTTTAGATAAAGCTACAGTTAAGAAAGAATTTAATATTAACCAAATCATTAGCTATATTTCTAAGGCTAAAAGGTAGTTGATCAATGAAGACAAATCTAAAGTCATTTTCTTTCATTGCTTTGCTATACAGGAATCCATGGTCTTGGATAAATTAAGATATAAGAAGACCTCCCTTCCAATAACTTATTTAGGTATTCCCATCAATATTAGAAGACAAAAAAAAATATTGGAATTAGTTGTTGGCAGGGTTATGCATAGTGGCAAATATTCACAATTTGGGTGAATATTAGGATTTCCAAAATTGGAAATTGGTGAATATGAGGACCCTTGACATTGGCCCATTCGCCTAAAATTTTTAGGACCAATTTGTTCTTAGGGTCAATTCGCCACAATATATATCCAAACATAGGCATATTTGTACTCATTGGAAAGCTCTTTTCAAGCCTGATATAATGGTGGTGTTTTGATGAAGTTATAACATTATTTATTAGTTCAAAAGTAGTCCTAAAGTTGAACTTACATTTTAGGGCTTCAAATACCCCAAATTTTGGTATGAAGATGCTCAATTTGATTTTCTTAGTATTATATATGATTCACCTTTATTTTTATTAGGATTCACCATTTTTTTACAAGTAAATTTTGAGTCCAACCCCTTATGCATAACCCTTGTTGTTGGACAAAGTAAAGAAGAAAATTGGAAAGTGGACAATCCTTAAGGCTATTCCTATTTATGTTTCTACCATGTTGAATATCCCAAAGATTGTTCTTCGATAACTAGATAAAATCTGTCATAGGTTTCTTTGAAGTGGTACTAAGGAGAAAATAAAATGGTCCTTGGTAAAATGGCACACTTTATGTCTTCCTAATAATGAAGGGGGGTTAGGATTCTGGTCTACTATTGATAACAACAAAGCTTTAGCTGCTAAATTATATTGGATGATTTGTATAACCCCAATGCTCTTTGGGCCAAGAATATCTGTGCTAAATATGTAGAGAATAAAATTCTTTAAGACCTTGTTCGCTATCAATTACCTTCCAAAGGTTCTCCCATTTTAGCAGTTATTAAGATTGGTGAGGATTTAATTAAGAAAAAAATATTTTGGATCATTCATAATGGCCAACAGGTAAATTTTTGGATAGATTCTTGGGATGGTCATAAGCCTTTGATAACTCAGATTGAAGGCCTTGGATGGAGGAGCTTCACCGAGCTAACTGGATAAAGCTGTCTAATTACTATCGATACCATATTGATAATTCAAATCTTGGTAGATATTGGATCCTTATTAAGGACTGTCCTTTTCAAATCCTAGAAAGGTAAAGCAAGATATTCAGTGTATCCTTCATATGATATCTCTCTCTTGGTCCCATGATAAAGATTGTTTTGGATGGAAAAACACTACCAAGGGTGAGTATTCAGTTGTTGAAGGTTATTTGACTTTATGCCATAATGATCCCAACCAATCATCTGACATATTTTCTTAGTTGTGGGCTCAAAATCTCTGGCCTAATGTGATGTTCTTTAATTGGTTTTTATTGCATCGTAGGGTGCTTACTAGGGAGCATCTTATAAAGCATGGTTTTCATAGCCCTTTTATATGTGAAATGTATGGAGAGAATGTGGAAAATCTCAGCCATTTTTTAATGAGTTTCCTTAGAATCTAAGGTTTGGAGGAGAATGGCAAATTTTCTTCACTTATAGTGGTCCAATTTTTTTACTTTTGAACAACTTTGGAGGAATTGCCCTAATCAAAAGGGTGTTGATAATTTTATTAGGCAGTTATTTTGTATGGGTTCTACCATTCCTCTTTGGAATATCTGGAATGAGAGGAACAACTGAATTTTTAATCAATAAAGGAAGGATATTCACTATAATTGGAAAAATACCATTGCCAAATTAGTTGAATCAATCCATCAACTCCTTAATCTCCCACCAAATATGGGAACAAGTGATGCAAAGATTGAATATTAATTCTTCTTAGAGCAACCAGCTTAAAGGGAATGTGAGTTATTGCAAGATGGATAGAATAAGGAATTGGGAATCTCCTCCTAAGGATTTTGTAAAAGTCAATACTGATGGAGCCTCTAGAGGAAATCCTAGAAATGCTAGTGCGAGAGGAATTAGTAGACTTTCATATGGCTCCCTAGTTTTTAATTTTGCTAAGAATTTGGGTATTCTATCCAATAAACTTACGAAGGGGTATGGTATCCTTAGAGGTCCTCAAGAGGATAATAAGGTTGGATGGAAAAAGGTACTAACTGAATTTGAATCTCAACTCATGATTAATATTTTTAAGACTCCTAAGAATCATAAGGTTGATTCAAAAATGAAAAGAATAGTTGAGAAGATTTAGTTAATCCATATGGGATTTTTAAAAGTTGATTACAATAATGTGGTAAAATATTAGAACAAGAGTGCTAATGTTTTATTTAATTGGGCTTTGGAAAAATGTGATCTTACTTACTACGACCACCCTCCTAGATGTTGGGCTTCTCAAATATGGGAAGCTTTTCTTTCTATCATTTTTTTGGATGGCTCTAGTTCTGGAGGTACCTAGTTTCTTCTTGATTTATTTTTGCTTCTCTTTGGTTCAGTTATGGTATTTTAGTTCCTTGGATCAAACTAATATTTCTTTTTTTCCTCTATTAATTCTTTCCTTAATAGTCTTTTGGTCTAAAAATGTCATTCTTGTGGTCTATTTTTTTCTTTTTTTGTTTCTATTTATGTGTGTGTTTTTTTTTGTCTTGTTTTGATTTTGTGTTTTTTTGTGTTTTTTTTTGTTGTATTTTTATTGTTTTATGTTTTTTGTTGTTGTTCTTGTGCTTGTGTTTATGTATGTTTTTGTATTTTGGTGTGTGAGTGTTTTCCATATTTTTATTTTTCTCTCATGTCTATTGTTGGTTGTTTTTGTTTTTCAAAATTTTGTTTTTTGTATCTTTGTAGCATTCTATTGTTTTTTGTTATGTTTGTGTTTTGTTATGTTGTTCTTGTGTTTTTTCTATGTGGTTCATGTTGTGTTTTGTTTTATATATCTTATTGTGTGTGTATTTGGTTGTATTTTATCTTTTTGATACACTCAAGGAGGAGGTTTTTTATTTTTTATTTTTTAATATTTTTGTGTGTTTGTGTTCTTGTTTTTTGTTGGTTCAGGTTTGCTTCTTGAGTATGTGCGAGCCCTAGGTAATTTTGGTGGAAGAGATACCCATACCTCCTTGGTTCTTACATGAAAGTGGAATCCTTATGAGATGATTTCCACAAAAAATAAATATAAGTGTCACTTGGTAATATAAAGATATTGTTTGCCACATGTCACATTGTAGAAGGAATTCCAACCAAACAAAATGAAGAAAATAAAGCATTGAAATTCCAAGAGTTGGAAAAAGAAAATGTTGGAAAGCCAAGAGTTTGAAAAAGAAACAAATAGCCAAATATTAGAAATTTTAAATAGCCATTTGAAAACATAGAAATAGGGTCAGATATTTTTTGGTAGGTTTACATGTTGGAAATCAAAATTGGTTTTTGAAGAAATCTCCCCCCAAGTTGCTATATTTTCACCAATTTCACCCTTGGAAGCCATTGGAACTTGATATTATACACATGTATTGTTAGAATTTCCTAAAAATAGACATGAAAAGCATTACAAAAACTATGAAGAGAAGAGTAGAACTGATTTATTATTCCATGGATCAGATTTGTATAAATAGAAAAGTTGATCATTGAGACCTTTTGGGTTACAACAAATCAACAAACCTAAACTAGTCTAAACTAAGAGTTCACATTACTCATGGAAGAGTAGTAAATCAAGTAAGTCTATCCTAGTAGAACTTAAGAGAATAAATATTTATTCTAACACCCCCCTTAAGTGATACTAGGGGTGAATGTAACTAATGAGTCCCAAAAATAGGGCCTAATGAGATACTCATGGACAATGATTTTTATTGAAGAGATGGTAAAAAAAAACACATGGGAAAAACTATATTTCAAAGAGGAAAAGAAGAGCCATGTCTTTGGATGGTGAATATTGTCCTCATTAAATATTCAAAAAAAGAAATGAGTCCTGGCAACTAGGCCTGATGAGGTACTCATGTACAATGTTATTACATATAGGAGAGATGGTGAAAATAACAAATGGGAAAAACCATATTCCAAGAAGAAAAAAAAACAATAAGAAGAAAGGAGAGGTGAGGACCTTAGTGTACCCTTCTAATGCATTTGTATTGCCCTAAGTTTGTCTCAAAAATAAATTTAATATAAAGAAGGAAAGGACTTGGTGAAGATGTCTACAATTTTATTTTCTATGGGAATATAGTCCAAGTGTATTTACCCTCTCTGAATATGTTGTCGAATGAAGTGCATGTGAATTTCAATGTGCTTAGTCTACTGATGCTCAACTAAATTGCGGGCAATATGAATTGTGCTCTGATTATCACACCAAAGAGTGATATGTTTATCATGAAAAAAACCAAATTATCTTAGTATCTGATGAATCCAAAGAGCTTCCTGACTAGCCAAAACTACTGCCCTGTATTCTGCTACTGTAGATGATAATGATACTACTTGTTTTTTTGCATGACCAAGCAATAGGTGAGGAACTAGGAAAAAAGACAACCAAAAGTTGAACATCTATCTTCTAATGAACCTACCCAATCAAAATTTGTGTAACCAATGATATCCATGAATTTTCCTTCATATAAGAGCCCAAAGTGAGTAGTTCCTTGCAAGTAGCATAGGATTATTTTTGATGCTTTCCAATTCCTGAAATAAGGTTAATGTGAGAATCTAGGCATCAAGCCAAAAACATATGAAATATCTGTATGAGCATGAGTGAGGTATAACAGACTCCCTACAAGCTCTCATTGTAGAGTAGCATCACATAGAGGGGATTTATAGGAAGTACATAGAGTGACTCCAAAATAAAAATGTGTAGAAGGCTTACAATTAGTTATATTAAATCGTTGAAGAAGGCTTAGAGTATATTTTTGTTGACACAGTGAAATTCCTACATCTATTTTATTTATTTGAATCCCAAAGAAGTAATAAGCTAAACATAGACCAATCATTTCAAAATTTTTAGAAAGTGAGTGTTTAGTTTGAATGTGAGAAATGGCATTACCAGTGAGTAGTGTATCATAAACATAGAGAACAAGTATTGTGATGTTTTCTTCATCCGTCCAAATGTAGACTATTGCATCAGAATCACAATGAGAAAAACCTAAGGATGGAAGGAAGGAGTCCATTTTTTCATACTAAGATATAGGAGTCTGTTTGAGACCATACAAATATTTCCTTAGTCTAAAAACAAGTGAGGATTCTTGAATAAATCCATTAGGTTATTCTATGAATATTTCCTCTTTTATGTCACCATGCAAGAAAGCACTTTTAACATCCATTTGAAAGACTCACCATTTTTTATAAGCAACAAGTGCAAGAACTAGCCTTATAGAATCTATTTTTACAATTGAGGCAAAGGTTTCAAAATAATGAATACCTTAAATTTTTGAAAAACCTTTATCTACCAAGTGAGATTTGTGTTTTTCATTTTTTCTATTAGGTCCATACTTAGTTATGTAAATCCATTTACAACGAACCAATTTCCTTCCTTTAGGTAGATGGACTAGATCCCAAGTTTTATTTTTGATTGAGGAAGAAAATTCATTCTCCATGGCATCATCCTATTCTTTTATACTGGTTGTTTCTTTGAAGGATTGAGGATTTATTAAAATGGACTAACATACAAGACCAAAACCCATGTAGTTGCTCAATCTAGATGATGTAAGATTTTGGATGTAAGGAGTGGCTTCTTGAACTATGGTGTGGGCCCATTTTGGAATTGTGGAAGGAGTCATGGATATTGGAGGACTTTGAGGATGGGTTTAAATAATGGGATCCTCATGTTGGTCATCTATCTCAAGGGTGGTATCTTCACTATATTGGGGCTCAGATGTTGGATATGGCTTGAGATATTTATTGTTGGAAGATGATTGAGAATAGTTATAAGGCTCAAATGTTTCATTAAATTGAAAATTTCTATGAAAAAAGACCTCACGAGTTATGATATCAAGGAGCCTATAGGATTTCATTTCCTCACAATAGCCAACAAAGATAAGTTGCTTGCTCATTTTGACTAGATCCTTCCTATTTTTCTGTGATGTTTTCCCAAGCAGCACACCAATTGTTTTTTTTTAAAAGTAGACATCAGGTTTGGAGCCAGTACATGCTTCTTCAAGAGAAAAATGGTCAAGAGCTTTACGAGGTGTGTAGTTTTGAATATAGTTTGCACAGTTAATAGCTTCAAACCAAAAAGATGCTAGAATATTTCTTGAGTGGAGCATACAGTTTGCCATTTCTTTTAAAGATCTATTTTTTCTTTCTGTAATGCCATTTGAATGTTGATGAATAATGCCATGATTTTATAGGAATATGGAGAACTCATTACTGAAGTATTCCCCCCATTATCTATACAAATTTGCTTGATTTTTCAATTTGATTAATTTCTAGCTAAGGCTTTGAAAAATCATCATTGAAGGCTTTGATTAATTTTTAAGTGGGATAGCACATCATGTTTGTATTTTAGAAAGTCGACCCAAGTTATTCTTGAAAAATCATCAATGAATGTCAAGGCATATTTTTATCATTTGAAATAAGGCTCTAGGAATACCATCAAGTAACTATGGATTAGCTCTAGAGGGTATGAGCCCTTTTGAGAACTACTTGGGTGAAAAAGATCTTGATGTTTTTTTCCAAGAGCACATCGAGGATATACCCATTTAATAGAAGAGACTTTTGATAAGCCTATTACCATTTTATGAGTATTCAACTCCTTTAGATAGTTATAATTGAGATGTCCAAACTTTTCATGCCAAATTTTGCTCTCAAGATCTCCATGTGCAGTTAAACAAGATGCTTTATCTGAATTTTAGAATCCATTGAAGTGAAATAGACGAGTGTTATGATCAATATCTCCTTTTGCTATGAGAGAGTAAGGTTCTTGAAATTATCTTATTTCAACCCATGTTGGTGAAAATAGAACAATTTTTCCCTTTAAATAAGTACAAATCTAATAGATGGATAGGATATTTGTAGCTAGGTTTGGAACATAGAGAACATTATTGATATGCCCACCATCAATGTATATGTCATATTTTCCTTTGACATGGATAAAGGATGATTAACCAACTTCTATGCTACAAGTTGAGCTTGAGGAGATTGAAGAGAATGACTCATGTGAAGAAATCATATGATGAGTTGCCCTTGAACCTAGAACCCAATATTTTGATGGAGTTTTTATATTTTGCCTTGAACATTTAATTCTTTTCATATTTCCTTCTTGATGTTTTTTTGTGATCCTTCATTGTTGCTTCTATTTTTTGTAGTCTTTTCCAACATTTGTTTACATAATGTCCATTTTTTTTGTAATGTGTACAAGTTATAGGACCTCTTTCTTTCTTTTTCAAATTTTCTTTAGTGGAGGTGGATTAAACTAATTCTTTTGATAAAGAGGTAGAGATATCATATTTTGCAAGTTTCATTTCCTCTCTAGTTAACCTATCGCAAAAATCCTCTAAAGAGGGAGTTTTAAAACTTGTACCAAGTGCATCTTTTATAGATAGAAAAGTGTTATGAAATATTTGAAACACTCCATTTAACCTAGAAAGAATAATATAGATGCATTATTCTTCTAATTTATCCTTGCCACTACCTTTAAGTTGAGTGAGGACCTCTTTAAATTTGGTGAGAAATTCAAGAATATTGTTGAAGTCTTCAAGAGATAATGTTGTTAACTCTGCCTCTAGCTGCATTGACCTTATTTGATCCACTTTACCAAAAAATTTCTTTAGTTTTTACCAACTTTCAAATGGGGTTTTACATTCTGAAATGTTAATACATAAGCTTTAATTTACATTTGTTCTGATAATACCCATTGTTTCATACATATTTTCCTTATGAACAAATTTTTCATATTCTTTTTCAAATTTAGGCTACTTCTCTTCTAGAAAGTATGTGAGCCTTTTTTGAGAAATGAGATTTGATATTTTGGGCTTCCATGTGTGATAGTTATAAGGGGTGATTGGATCAATTGTATTCATTTTTCCAAAGAAAATTTATGTGAACCAATAATACCCCCCTTTAAATTCAACAACTTATTTATAGAATACAAGATGTTGTAGCAGAACCACCTATTTTAAGGTTGTAGCAGAAAACCTACCTTTATACCAATCTCCTCAAATTACCCACCCTTACATGAGGGAAAATATAAGTAAATGAGGAGGAATGATACGTGGAACTTAGGCTAATGAAGTAAGAATTTTCAGCTAGACCTTTATACCTTATCTTATCTAATACCTACCCTTACGTGAGGGAAACTATAAGTAGTTGAGGATAATTGATACGTTGAACATAGAATTATGAAATACGAAAAAATCAGCCATACATCTATACTGAATCTTTTCAATTACCCATCCTTACGTGAGGGAAACTATAAGTAAATGAGAAGACCAATACGTGGAACATAGGTGATTTAAAAAAAAATTAGTGCTCTCTTTGCAAATATTTTTCTTGCAAATTTTCATGTGTTTTTAAAAAAACATATATGTAGGATAAAATTTTTGAATATGTTGAAATGATATGTAAGAAACAATTTCAAGTGGCCAAAAAAAATTACCACATTTTTAGTCTCCACTACCAAAATTTCCTCCTATATTTGCTTACTTAAAGGAATGCAACAATATAAAGGAATGTGAGAACAAAGACAAGGACCAACATAAATGATGCAAGGACCAGCATTAACAACCCCCTTGAAGTATTGAGAATAGGTGCAAGAAGTAGTATCTTAAAAAAAACCCCTGAAAAGATATTTTATTTATATTGTACATGGGTACCCATCACTCTCTTGCCTTTGTATATTAGGGTGAGAAAAACTGAGAGGGGTTTTAAATGACGTATGCTCTTACAAATATTTTGAAAAAATATATGAAAAATTTAATACAATAACTTTTGAATATATATCAAAGCAAATCATTAATAGACTATTTGATATGGTGCCCATTGATATGTGCAGTTGAATGGTTTGGAAAAAATTCGAGTCCATTCGAGTGTTTATGTTATCCTTAATGCAGTACTGAATGCAGTCTTGAATGAAATGGTGTTGTCCTTCCTTAACGTAGTGTTGTAGTCCTTCAACATAGTCCATGAACGCAGTGTTGTAGTCCCTTATCAACACAGTGTGTCAGTCCATCAACGTATACCTCAAATGCAGTGTGCAGTCCCTCCTCAATGCAGTGGTGCTTTTGAATGAAGTCCACATACTTAGTTGTGTATAATTTCAACATAGCCATGAACGTAATGGTTTATTCCTTCAATGTAGCCACAAATGCAATGGTGTAGTTGTTCCTCAATATAGTGGTGCATCAGCTTGTATACCCTTAATGTATTTACTCTCATCTTTGAACACTAAACAAAGGAGCATGCTTCTTTCTGCACTTTTTAAGTTCATTAGTAGATAAATTTTAATATTTTGAATGAATAAGAAAGCAAGGAATGCTATCTTATAAGAAAAAATTTAGACGTTAGCACATTTCACAAAATCTTAGAGGCTTTGATATATTGGAGTGTAATAGATCTTCACGAAGGAAAAGAATACCAGTCGATGTGCAGTGAATACTATCGTATCTTCTAAGAGAATCGATTGATATCCCAGGAAGAGAACAACATTACCATGAAATAAATGTGTTACAACATTCAAGAGTAATATGATGCCGAAGATTAGATCTTCGAAAGTGGACATGTATGTAACTCTTAAGCCAAAGTGGACACATTGGATTTGGCCAACATGTATGAATTTGAGGATGTTGGCACCCTCAGTAGTATCAACAAATGAGACTTAACAAAGCTTTGTGAATGTTTATGTTACAAGAATTATGGTGCCTTATCCATGCTAATAATGATGCCTTCTCTTTGGTTTGCTGAAGTGTTGAATGGAGGTTGTTGCAGTCTCCTTGGAAAGGTGAGTAATATGGTGGTGGGCGTCGAGGATTTTAAAAATTGGCTTGGGAATTTTGAAAAATTGTAGAGATATAAAAAGGTTAAAACATTTCAAAGCCAAGATTTTGATAGCAATTTTTGGCCAAAAAAATTACTATTTGACTAAAATAGTAGTGAATTTTTTGTAGATCTTTGAAAATGCCAATATTATTTAGAAGAAACCTTTTACATATATCTAAAAAATATATAGTTAGAAAGAACTATATATAAAAATTTTTGTAGACTTGAACAATGCAGTGAGTAGTCTACAAGACATACAAAGAACCAACTCCTAAAAACTTCAAGAGAGAATGCTAGAAAAATCTATCCTACTATGGTACCATGTTAAGATTTCCCAAAAAAAGGCATGCAAAGTATTACAAAAACTATGAATAGAAGAGTGGAACTGATTGATTATTCCATGGATCAACTTTGTATAAATAGCAATGTTGATAATTGAGAGCCGTTGGATTACAACAACTCAACAAATCTGAACTAGTCTAAACTGGGAGTTCACCTGACTCATGGAAGAGTGGTAACTCAAGTAAGTCTATCCTAGTAGAAATTAAGAGAATAAATATTTACTCTAACATGTATTTCATTTAAAATATTTATTTTATCAATATATTGGAAATTTAGTGAGTTTTATGCATGTTGATGATAAAATTATCTATTATTTTTATATGTTGCACCATTTTCCTTAGAATATTGCACCTCATTAAATGTTGAACTGTGTGATGACGGGTCACACTAATGTTGGTTTAATGCAAGGTATGAGTTTTTGTAGGTTTGGTGTGGAATTTTAGAGTTACGACAACTTGTGTTTATTTTATTTTTATTTTTATTTCTTCTAACCCTAGCCCTCTTACATTTTTTTATCTCATCAAATAAAATAAAAAATATAAAAATAAAATAAAATCCCAAAAAGAGATATGTTAATTCCAAGATTAAGCTTCAAATTCTTATTTTTAAGAAAATTCTGAATTCCAAATTTCACATAAGTTCATATTTTTAAAAGAAATTTTACAATTTCAGATTTCACATTTTTTTATGGAAATTTAAAATTCTAAATTTCACATAAGTTCACATTTTAAAGGGAATTTTGCAATTTCAAGTTTCATACAAGCTCACATTTTTAATGGAAGTTCTAGATTTCAAACATTGCACACATTTTAAAACAAGCAAATTAATTTCATTTTACATAAAAATGGAAATTTCAATAAATTCCAAATATTTATTAAAATGAACAATTAATCTTCAATCAAAGTTTCAAATTGTAAAGTTATATTTTAGTCATTTGCTTTCATACTCAAACAAAGGTTAACACAAGAATATAAAATTGGTTACCAATTTAAGATAAAAAAATATATTAAGAATTCAAGTGAAAGTTCATTTAACAAAGTAGGATATTTTTTTTAAGCAAGATTAAATTTGTTAACAAAGCAAGATAAAATATTTTTAATAAAGAAAGATCAAATTTTCTAACAAAAGAAAATAAAATGAAATAAACCACCATTTTAGGATTTACATTTCACAGTTAGATTTTAGTCTTATTATTTTAATATCAAAGCAAAGTTTAACAAAGGAAGATAAGAATTTTTAATATATGCTTAATAAAAGAAGATAAAATCTACTTAAAACACTTTGAAGATAACATGAATTAAATAATCGTTCCAAGATGGTCATGGAGGACCAATAATGTCAGATTTTTTGCTTTTCAAATTTCATAAACGATAAATATCATAGCAAATGAAAGTAATCAATATTTTTATTTCCATTCATATTTCTAGAAATAATAATAAATGAAAACATTCATAAATCATACATCATGTAACCATATTCATTTACTATCAAAAAAACATCCACATGATGTTTCATAATGGATTCATTTAAAAAAAAAGAAATCCATACACAACTAAAATATATATGTAACTACTCTACTTAGTAGTTTAGTCATCCATACAAATATACAAATACATCATCATATGATATCAATTGTCTTAAATTGTTCAAATTTACTCAAATAGATAAGGAAACTACTACTTCATATCTTCCATGTTCTACCATATGGTATTTCTATTCGAGTAGAGATCCCATTGGACCCAACATTGCTCTATGGTCCTCTTTCTCAAATATTGGTCCTATATCCAAGTATACGATTAGGTCAAACTTCAATATTTATTGGATCAATCATTAGTAGATTGGAAACATCCAATACATGAGTGGGATTAAAAATGTACTTCCTAAAGAGGGACACATGGAAGACATTATGGATTTTGGATAAGGTTTTAGGAAAAGCAAGTTTGTATGTAACATGGATTATCTTACCCACAATTTCAAATAAACCCACATATCTTGGATCAAGTTTAGAAGATTTTATGGAACTTTTAGTTGGCTTCACCTTTAATAACACTGTCTCCCACAAAATATTCTCGTAGTGTTATTTTTAGGTTTGCATAGATTTTTTAATGATCTACAACCTCCTTGAGCTTCTATTGAATTATTTTCAATTGATATTCCATTTCTCTTAAAGTTTATAGTTCGATCACTACTCGATATTCCATATTATCCCATGACAAGGGAGTCCTACATATTTTTCCATATATGGATTTAAAAGGTGTTATACATAGTGATGCATGATAACTATTATTATATGTAAACTTGACTAGGTATAAATAATCTTTCCATTTTTTATGTTGATCCTTACAATACAGTCTCAACATATTCTCTTGTACATGATTCACCCTCTGAGTTTACTCTTTTGTATCAAAGTGATAGGTGGAACTAATATTCAATTTAGTTCTTAAAGCTTTATGTAAAGCCTCCAAAAATTTGGAGGTAAAGTTATAATATCTATCAGAGATTATTAATTCTATAAATCCATGTACTCTCATCACTTCCCTAACAAACTTGCTTGCTATAGCAGGTACATCATCTTGCACATTACTAGGTATAAAATGTGCAACCTTGGTTAAATTTTCCTCAACCACGAGGATTGAATCATGCCAAAACCTTGTTTTAGGAAATCCAAATTTTAAGTCCATATAAACCACTTGCCACTTTTGTGTAGGTATGTCATGCAAATACAATCTACATGTTGGATGCAAATTTTTTTCTTTCACTTTTTGACACTCCAAGAACCTGGCCACATAATCATTGATATTACTTTTCATATATAGCCAATAATAGATCTTTATCAAGCTCATGTGCATCTTTACCCCTCCAATATACACTAAATATAGAGTATTGTGTGCCTCCTTAAGGATTGTTTCTCATAATAAACCTGTAATTTTGATAATTAATTTGTTCTTAAAATATAATAAGTCATCTCTATATACAAATAATGTATCTTTTATAAGTTCTTGCTCAATTTGAGCATGCCATGCTTGGTAAAAATTATTTTTTTGTTGTTGATCTTTAATATGATGTAACAAATCAAAATGATATTTTGTCATAGCAATAATGCACCCTTTCCTACTCAAAGCATCAATAACCTTATTCTCCTTACCCTTAATATACTCAATACCAAAATCTTACTCAACTAGAAACTCTATCTAGTGTCATTGTTTGGCATTCAATAAGGGTTGAGTAAATATGTATCTTAAACTCTAGTGTATAATCTTCAATTCAAATAGCTTTTTCCAATAAATGGTACCTATAAATCTTAAGGGCATGTACAAAAATTTCCAAATTCAAGTCACGAGTGGAATTATTCACCTCATGCCTCTTAATTTTCCTTGATTCAATGGTTATAATCACATCATATTGGATCAAAACCCTCCTAATCCTTCAATTGATGCACCATTACATAATGTAAACTATTTATTAGGATCATATAGCTATAGAATTGATGTAGTTTTCAATATTTCTTTTAGGATTCAAAAATCATATTCACACTACTCTATGCATTTAAAGGCTTTACCTTTTCTTTGAAAGTTTGTAATGGGTTGGTAAATTCTCAAGAAACCTCTAATAAATCACCTACAATAGTCAATTATACCCATAGAACTTTGTACTTCAGTCACGTTAGAAGGTGCATGCCAGTCAACAATTGCTTCTATTTTCTTAGGATGAACTACAATCCCCTTAGTAGAGACAATATGTCTCAAATACTATACTAGTGGAGTATAGAATTCACACTTTGATATCTTTCCATATAATCGATTCTTTCTAATAATCTCAAGTATAGTTCACATATGTTGATCGTGTTTCTCCTTGTTCTTGAAATAGATCAATATGCAATATAGAAACACGAGCACAATTCTATCCAATTGCTCTCTATAAATTATATTCATGATAATAATGAATGTGGTTGGGGTGTTAGTTAGACCAAAAGGTAGGACTATAAAATTGAAATTTTTATACCTTGTTTTGAAAGTTTTTTTAACGATATATTTTTCCTGAATTCTTAACTAATGATAACCAAACCTTAGGTCAATATTTTATAAGATGGTTGATCCTTTTAGTTGATCAAATATAGCATAAATTCTATGTAATGAGTACTTATTTTTTATAGGAACCTTATTTAGCATATGATAATCTATGCACGTCGTCAAGGTACCATATTTCTTTTTAACAAACAAGATAGGAGCTTCCTAGGATGACACACTAGGCTTAATTAGCTCTTTTTCCAAAAAATCCTAAAGCTACATTTTGATATCTTGTAGCTCAATAGGAGTCATCCTATATGGTGTTGTTTCTATGGATGCAACTCCACGTAACAATTCAATAGAGAAATAAAACTCTTTGTGCATGTAACACTAGTAGGTCCTCCAAAAACACATCCTTGAGTTATCCCAAAACAAGATGCTTTTTGAAGAGGTCAAATTCCACTTTAGTCTCTTATTTATTATTCATTTTAACTATAAAAAACATTTTATTCTTCCTAATGATTTTTTTTACCTACAATACAATCAATAAATGTGGCTTAATAATACCATGGTCACAATGAATTCTAATCCTTTGATTAGATTCATCCAAAAAATCTACCCATTTTTCTTCAAAAATAAAAATATCTTTATGGTATTTTAACCAATAAACACCAAGAATGATGTCAAAGGCGTGGAAAAATATTAAATACAAACACCATTTTTTTATTCCTTGAGGAAAAAAGATATGAGGATTAAAATATCATTGGTTCACTTGATAAGTTTACCTTGACCCATAATCCACCTTCCAACTACTAGCCATAAACCCAAGTATTTTAGGTATGTCCCTTACTAATCTAGTGGAAATAAAGCTATTAGTTGATCCACTATCTATCAAAATGCATACATCCTTATCATAAATTTTACCATTAAGAAAAATGGAGTAACTTGGCCATCGAGTATGAGACTACCAATGACTACAAAGATCCTATGTGTGGCTTCTTCTATAAATTTATGGCGAATATCAACTCGATGGGAACATTTTTTGGCATAGTATATCGTTGTCATACATGCCATCCATTTGGAGGTGCTTTATTTCCTCTGTTATTATCTTTATTTCTGCCTTGAGACACAATTTTTGTAGTCTTCTCGTGATTGGATGGTCTCTGATCAGATATTTTAGAAAACCCTTTGCCTTCCTTTCTAAACTTATTGCTTTGAAAATTAGTTCTACTTATGCCTCCCTGATTATTCTGATTTCCTCTAGATTTCCTATTTTGCTCTTTCTCCCACTTCGTAAGTCCAACACTTGTTTGCTTCCTACGTTCATATTTTTCTTATTAGATAGATTTTGATAACTAAAAATTACTTTTTTGATTCCCTGGTAAACTTCTTCTTTCCATGCTAAATAAAAAGTATTAGTAATATCTACAAGGATATGCATATTCACCAATGTCCTGATTTTGGGATGCAGTTCTAGAATGGATTTTTGAACTTTCATCTCTTGATTGTTCTTATACTAGGTTTTATACTTTAGTAATTGGATATAATTTTGATGATAGTCTTGAACTCACATAGCTTATTGCTACAAATTATTAAATTCTTCATTTTTTTTTTGCATAATATTGCTTAGTTAGGAATCTATTCCTAAATTCCTTAACAAAATATTCCCACTTGAGGTCTACAACTTTGAATATTTTCCCTTTCTTAATGGTCTTCCATCAGTCTAAGGCTACTTCAACCATGTTCATTACTACCAATGTAGTTTAATATTTTGATGACATAACCACCAAGGAAAAATATGACTCTAGCTCACTCAACCAATTCTTCATTGCATCACCATCACCTTTCCCATTAAACTTGGATATAACAACCTTCTTTAGATTTTGTCCAAATCCACACTCACTCTAGCCCTACCACTACTAGATCTTGCAGGTTAACTTGGTGCTCCCTCTACCCTACCTCCTCTAGTTTCTCTTTCCCTAGTCAAGTCTTCAATAAATTTCTATTGTTGAACTATCAACTCCTATTACTAGTTGATATGAGTTTGCTATTGAGATATTTCTTCTCTTTGCTACTCCATATGAGTTTGTAATAGTTGCACAATTTTTGTAAGGTTTCCTTCCTCCCTACTAGGTTCATTTTGAGGAGACTCATTTAACCATTTCAATATTATTTCCTTTTAAGGATTGTCCCTATGAATTCCTATTATTGGCACCCTTACAGGTCTTTCAGTGGCTTCTTCCTCCATGACTACTATAGGATTTCTTGAATATTCACCTCACAATATTCATACTACCTTACCTGTAGGTAAAATAAGTAAGTTAATATATAAGTTTATATATTTTTGAACAAAATATTTAATCACAGTTCTACAATATTAATATTTCTTTGGCTTTGATGCCACCTGTAACAACCCATGCCCACTCACCTAGTTGCACCACAAAAATAAGCCAAACAATACATTAGGGTTAATTTATTTCTAAGTTTAATGCTTCAATTCTAAATAGTGCTTTCATGTTCATAGTAATTGCTTTCAAATTCATAGCATTTTGTATCACCCAATTAATTTTAAACAAAATATATTGGATTCAGGACTGTTGTAGACAACCATCCAAATGGATGAGATTGGCAAAATCCCATAGAAGGTGCTATTATTTAGAATTGACTTATCGCATTTATCATCCTCTTGTTCTAGCATGAGGGTTGAACTATGAATGGGGTTATCCTTTACCCATAACACCTAAAGAGTGGACGTATACTTCCCCATAACTTATCATAATGAACCTTCTACTAACCGATCAACTTATTCTATTAACTGTATGTAAGAGGGTTAACATACATATGCCTAGTATCTGGTTCTCTATCCATTATATTTGGGATTGAATAGAGCTATGTCAATATCCTAACATTCGTATTGGTCACATTGTCCATTATGACTCACGATGGTTATCCCATACCAATAATCGTGGCAGAATGAACTTATTTTTTATACATGTTTCCTTCAGCCTAATGGTACAAGGACTTGTCACTTGTACTTTCAAGTAGCAACCTAAAAGTGGCATCACATACTACACGTTATTACTATTTTTGAATATTTCACTTATTCCAATCCATTCTATCGTAAAAATAGTCACTCTCAAGAATTGTTATGTGCATTGTCACACCTCGATGACATTGGGTGTATTTAATTGGTCATCCCTTCCTAATGACTTCCATGTTGATTTTTTCTAGACTTTAAATCAAGTTTAAGGTTTAATATTTGATAATAAAGGTTCAATCCTAGGCATTATTGATTACTCGGTTTGAATGAAGCCTCTTGAAATAAAGCAAGTATAAATTTATATCTCATACTATTTTACATTTTAGAACACGCCTAGATAATATCCATATCTAATAAACTAGCACACAAAGTTATGGATATACATCCCAATTATTAGGTGGTGTAAATTTATACATTCTATCCTATACACAAACATCAAAGTTTTAAGTTACTCATTTTCAACTAAAACGCCTATGCGGTATTCTCAAGTAAATTAAAACTAAACTAATTTGTCTATTATTTAGCAATTTGGACTTCTTCTGGACATGATATTGCTGATATAATTGTTTTAATTATTTTACACTATAATTTTATCAATAAGCTCAGATTCAAATAGTTGAATGATTCCAACCTATATTTTCCTAAGAGCTGAACTCATCATAACAAAATTTAGGTTTTAGAACTTTAAAGGAAAGCCACTAGCTTAACCAGTCTCTAAGTTTTTTTTAAGAAGAAATATTATAAATAAAAATACTATATGAAAGAGTCCTATTTTTATAGTTTAAAGGATTGCAACACATAGTTAACACCACACAATCCTCAATCACAATAATCATCAACAAATTTAGATGTATTTGGTATGACATCTCCATTCCCATGAATCAAGTTTTTAAATTAAGCTATAGTAGCTTAGTTTCATTTAAAAATAATATAATGTAGGTAGACACCATAGTATCACATATCTCTATTTCATATTAACTGAGAAGAAGTCACATAATCATTATATAAATATTTTAGAAACCTAATTTAATAATAAAGGTAATTTGTTCTTATACATACTACTCTCTATTGATGACTTCCAAAAATTACACTTGACTCTTTATAACAATTTTACGAGAAATAATTGAAGACATAGTCTAATCGTCCATATGGACTACATTGAAGAGTGTTTTTGTCCTCCCAAAAAATATGATTACTATAGTAACATCACATTTTTAGGCTCTACAACAATTTCATTACCCCATATTATCTGGGCTAAAAGTAACTCCCGCACAAGCTTCACAAATTGTAGAGAAATCTATCAAACTGGTTCATGCATCAACACCTTGAGTTGTATCATGTTGGATCCTTAGTCAATATTTATATTCCTCGTCACTATACTTGGTTAATGTATCTTGGATTAGTGTTTGACAAGGATCATAAATGGCTCAGTCATGCATACCTAGAGGAACATACTATATATTGATTATAAAACAAATGCATTCATTCTCTTCTCAAATGCATGATAATTTATAATTTTCCCTTTTCAATTTCCATTGCTCCACATGCAATTATACATCAGGGAAATTGCTCAACACAAATTTACTTCCACAAAAATAGAATATTTCACCTTGAAATTTTATTTCTAGAAAATAGCTTCTCTTGTGACAAGGGTAAAATAAATAAAGGGTTATTTACCAAGTAGTTTGACTGATAAGCATCACACAATCATCACCATAAAGAGTTACCCATGCACGGTTATTTTGTTTCTTTTAGAAAAATTATTTTTTGATTATCTAACAACCCACTTAAAATTCTAAACAATCAAAATCCATCCATTTTTATTCAGACAACCAAATTTAATAGAACAAGCAAGTAACATAATCCATTCAAGCATATGTTAGATAATATAGAATTGACCTATAAAAATGATGTCTGCTATTGTTTTTCTCTCTATGTTCAAACCTTTACAAGATACACTCCTCTCCACCCTTATTCTTCTTAGATGCAGCTCTATTTTTTTACATAAAATATTTTTTCTTTTTGTTTTAAATGTAAAGTCCCTTATTTCCTATCAATGGTATCCACATTTTATGCTCACACAATCATGGAGAATATAGGGTAAAACAATCACAAAGTGAACACCAATACACACAATCCACTAAAGCTATTCCATTTGCATTTCAACATTTCATATAATATTTAATATGCATACTTATATTTTTATAAGTATAATAACCCAACATATCATTTTGTTTTCACTTATCATTTATTAATTACTTATATTCAAAACAAGACATTTCCAATATCTTTTTTTAATGCATAACTAAGTAGGTGTTAAGCAATTCCAAGTAATCAATATGATAAATAACTTCAATACCCCTAGGCATTTTCATAGCCAAAAAATAACACACACACACACACACACACACACACACACATATATATATTCATTACTTTACAATAATCATCTACCATACTTAACAACAATGTACACACATGCAATAAAAATAATTCATAATATTCTATATGATATGGAATTGACGTGAGCATTCATGTGCCCATCAGAAAAATCATCACTTATCTTATTTCCTTATCCATCAACTCTTATTTTACACATCAAGGATTTTTACCTGGTCTTGCATACACAAGGATCATCAATAGTACCATATTCTAATGGTTGAAGATAGCATAATCAAACAATTCATTAATTATTAAAAGTTGTGTGAGGAGGGTTGTTACATCCTCCCCCACTAGAAATAAACACAATCCCTATGTTTTGTGTATCATTAATATAAAAATTAAACATATACATTTTCATTTCCATTCATATTCATATAATAATAATGAATGAAAACATCAATAAATCATACACCATGTAAAAATATTTATTTACTACCCAAAAATTATCTACATCATGTTTCGTAATGTATTCTTTAAAAAAAGACAAGAAATCCATACACAACCAAAATATATATGTAACTACTCTACTTATTAGTTTATGAAGATAGAAATGAAAGCCAAGATCAAAGAGCCATGAAGAAAATCATAATGAGCCGAAACGATTGCTTGCATTATTATAAAATGAGCAAAAGAGACTTGCTTAAATAAGCAAGATGAACAAATGACAGCCACACAATCGGTTGGATAGGATCAAGATCTCAACCGTTAAAATATAACAACCAAATAAGGATGACAAAGCATACCTTAATTATTAAATGCTAGACACACCTACTTACCTAGTGAACTTAACACATGCTAAATACCATAAAAGGTATATACACTAACACCCCCTTAACTGATACTATGAAGGAGTGTGGACACCAACAAAAAGCAAAGTGGTAAGATCCACAAATATGAGTCCTGACAACAAGGCCCGATAAGGTACTCATGTACAATGGCTATCACAAATATGAAACTCTACTTTAGATGATGAAAAACTACATGGAAAAACCATTGACCATAAGAGAGTGAGGAAGATGTAGAGGAAGGAATCCTCATAAACACCCCCCAAGGACAACTTGCTTCACCCCAAGCAAGCCATACAACTCAAGAAAATGAGGTGATGTGAAAGGTTTAGTGAAGATGTCTGCAATATGTTGCTGATTAGAAATGTACTCCAAGCCAAGAATACCATCTTGGATATGCTGATAGATGAAATGCATTTGAATATCGATGTTCTTGGTACACTGACTCTCAATAGGATTGTGTGAAATTTGGATGACACTTTGGTTGAGGATGGTGCTCAACAGTATTGAATAAAAATTACTCCAAGCTGAGAATACCATTCTATTGTGGAGTATGAGGGACTTAATGCTGATCAATAATACCATGTGCCAAAATGAAATAATAGAACTTTTTTCTGAAGTATTCACCCCCATTATCTATGTGAAGCTTCTTGATGCAATTTGAATCATGATTCTTGACCAAAGCCTTCAAGAATTTTAAGTGGAAAAAGACCTCACTCTTGTACTTGAGAAAGTACACCCAAGTATATCTCAAGAAATCATCAATGAAGATAAGTGCATACCAAGCTCCAGTGAAATATGGACGAGGAAAGACCATCAAGTCACTATGAAAAAGCTCCAAGGGGGATGATGCACGAGGATATTTATCTTCGGGAAAATAATCTTGGTGTTGCTTGCCAAGGGCAAAACAAGGACAAAAACCATCAACATAAGAAACCTTAGGTAAACCAGTGACCATATCACGAGAGCTTAATTTATATAAATAATGGTAGTTGAAATCCCCAAATATCTCATGCCAAAGTATGCTCATTAAATATGCATGAGAAACCAATCCAGTACCTAAAATAGTATCATCAAAACTCTCAAAGTGATATATTCTAGAAGAGTGATCAACAACATCCCGTGTAATCAATGACAGTGGCTCCAATAAACTATGGATCTCAAATCTCTATGGTGTGAACAAAACAGTCTGACTAGTACTAGAATAACAAATATGATATACAAAAATCAATTTGGTGATGATTTTTTGAATAAAGAGTACATCATTGATACAACCACCATAATTTAGAATGTCACCCTTTACCTTAATAGAAATGAAAGGGGAATCATAAACTTCAATCCTAGAAATAGAATTAGAAACAAGAGATGCAAAAGACTTCTTGGAAGAAGTCATATGATGAGTAGCACCTGAATCCATAACCCAAATATCTAAATCAGAATCAAACTATCCACGAACATTCAAAGCCTTACCCATGCCATCAAAAGTGTTCTTCTTCTTGTCATCACGTGCCTTTTTCTAGAAATTATCAATCAAGTTACCAAGTTTCCCACAATAAGTACAAGTAGGCCTCTCCTTAGAAGGATTACTCTGATTGGGTTTAGGAGATGTCTGTGAAGGTGGAGTGGTTTTAGGCTTAGGCTTGGGCTTACCTTTACATTTAGAATGTGATATTGTCAATGCCTTAGTTGACAAAGATGAAGAGATCTCAAGAGTGGAAATTTTTGTCTCTTCCCTTGTAATACAATCACAATACTCTTCCAAGCTAGGCATTTTTAATGTAGCACCCAAAATATCCATAGTAGAGAGGAATGTGGAAGCAAAGACATGAAAAGGTACTTTTAATTTTGACAATATCAAAACTACACATTCATATTCAGTTTTTTATTTACCACTACCTTTCAATAGAGTATAAAGCTCTTTAAACTTAGTGAGAAAATAAACCATGGTGGGATAATCATTAGGTTACAAAGAGGTAAGTTGTGCATCCAATTGCATTTCCCTAATGAAGAACACAAGCTTATATTGATAGGGGGGTGAATAGTATAAGACCTCTTTTTACTTTTTCCTTTATACTTCAAAACAGTAAAGCAATATACCCAAAGCAATATCAAAACAAAGCACAATATCATCCACAAAGTGACACCAATTTTAACATGGTTCACCCAGAAAGCCTGGGCTACGTCCACAAAAATTTTCTCTAAAATTAATCTCAAATTTCTTTTGGAAACCTTCCCAATTACAATGTTTATGAGCCTCGGCCCAAAGGAGATACCTTCCCCCAATCTAAATTTATGAAACTCTGCTCAAAGGAGATACCTTCCCCTCTATCTGAATTTATGAGCCTCTACTCAAAGGAGATACCTTCCCCTCTACTCTGGAAATGATCCCTCAGAAGATCAACTGCATCTACCTCTTGCCGACATGTGGAACTCCTTTCCACCGAAGACCTCCTATACTCAATGCTTAGCCTAAGAGACCTCTACCTTCTATGATCACATCCACAGCAACTCAACAACCTGTACCAAACACATTCAGTCGATCTAGTACAAGTCTTCCTCTGTCTGTCAAATCTATCCAACTCTTGAACAAATCAATCCTCTACATACAAGCCTTCTCAAAGACTTGCCAACTGTCCTCAGGTTCTTCTCATATAAAAAATGCACCTCTATACTCAAGTTCTCTGATAGAACTCTCAAACTCAGCTCACAAGTCCTCTGCTAGGACCTTTCCAAATCTTCTCACAAGTCCCAACCGAAACCTATCCAAAACCTGCTCACAAGTCCCCACCGAAACCTGTCCAAAACCTCAGCAAGCTCACCAAGAAAAACTTGCTTAGCATGAACCCACAAAGAGAATTTTAGAGACCCAATGTGATTTATCAACCTCATAGAAGCATAAAGAGAATTTTTAGAGACTCAATATGTTCTATACTTAACTCCCAGTATTAATCTTAGCTCAATCTCAATCTCAACAGAATAAGATAGATGTAGTATGCTTTTCTCAAGAACATGAAACACAACCCAAAAATTGCCAACCATGCAATATCTCATATAACAATGATAATCATGTTCTTTCCACAACCAATTAGGGTTTTAACAACAATGCTCATCAAACAATATTTAGTCAACCAACACCATTCAACTCAACATCAACCTTGAAGCATTCAACCAATCATCACAAGAAAAGGAAACAAGTAGAAATCATTTTCCCTCCACACTTATTTTTAGAAAACCATCAATCAATAACAACCATGGAAGAATGTGCCCATACCTTTACTTTGATGAATAAGGAGAACTCAAAAACTATCACAACATTAACTCTCAATTTACCACCAATTAGAGTTAGCAACTATACAATAATACACAATAATAAAGATCCAAAATAACGCCTTATTACTCCAACTTAATATTAACCACCAAAAATATAATATACATAAAATGTAAAATCTCTTTACACCTTATTACTCCACATAAGCATCAAGCATTAATAATAACAATGTCAAAACAAAGATTACAACTTAACCTTATACCTCCATCAATGATTCTTGATCAAATCAACTCAAATATCCCAAGTCAACAATAAATAGATTTACCTTGGCAATACTTAGTTCTCCAACCTTAGGAGAAATTAGGAGCCACCACTATAAGCACTAAAGTGCATTCTCCTCTACTTACATAGACCAATCACAGCCGCTTTCCTTTGTGCATTGCAACAAAATGAAAATGCACTCGACGTGATTTGAAACCTGTATCTCTGCCTAGCAAGTGCCTTTACTCAAACTCCATCGATGTTGGAGCACAAGTGCTCGACAAAGAAATATTAAACTATCCTTTGTTTTATCTTCACTTGATCGTAGGATATGGAAAATGTATTCATTTTCCTAGCACTGTCCAAAACATAAGTCACTAAATGCTTGCATTAATCATCTCATAGCACAGTCTAGAAAAACACAGTTCAGGTGCAATTGCCAATCCACTAATGTCAAGAAAAATAGTAAGGATGCAGCCCAAGCTCAAATTCGAGTATGCCAAGCATGGTTTCCAAGACACAGATCAAGCACAATTTCAAAGACGTCAATTGGAGATTTGAAGACATAGAGCAAGCACAAATCGAAGACACCAAGCGCTATTCGAATGATACAGAGCAAATGCAAATCGAAGACTCCAATTAATCAGTGGTGCACATACTTTAGAAAATCATCCCCACTTATATAGCCAATTCTCCTTAACTGTTTGACATCGGTGCTCCTCCAACGATGGCAACACGTCGGCGAAAGAAAACTTTATCTGCATCGCTTAAGGGTTAAAAGACCCTTTAATAATAATTAAAATAATAATTATTATTATTTTATTAATAAAATTAAACTTAGACCTTTGTCAAAGGTTTGAGTTAATTTAATTATTAATAATAAACATGGACCTTCAAGGTTTTTCAAGAAGCAAAAACCTTTGCATTAAGTTAAGCTTGGTTTTAATAAAAACCCTTAATGAGTCCAAATGGTTTTAAGAAAAACCTTTAACCTTGTCACCATGGTTTTAATAAAAACCCTTTAACAATATGAAGCTTTCTCAAGATATTTTTGACATCACACTCTTTTTGATATCAACACAAAAATGCCTTTTGACATCAATGACAACTTATACACTTGAGCAAAAGCAATGTACCCAAAGTACCCAAAATTGCCAACACCTAAATTGATCAACTTTAGCAAAAAATGCTTCAAGCTTATCCCATGCCTCATATGGAGTAGTAACATTATAAAAATGGAACCACAAAATCTCACTAGTATTTGATTTGATTAATATAAGTGCTTCACCAAATGCTTTTTTCAAAGACCAATTTTCATAATTTATGTTGAAAGTGAAGTGTTGCTCCTTAATAAGTGAATTTAAGTCTTTTTGTGCCAATAGTGTTAATATGTGTGGCTTCCATGTATGATAGTTGTGAGGTATACGGGGCTCAATCTTAAATCCTAAATCCATCTATAGGAATAACCAAAGTAACAAGAAAACTAAGCAACACAAGGAGGTGCTCTCAATTAGCACCAATACAATTCCCCTGGGAAAAAAATATTCACCACTTTACAAGGCATAAAGACAAAATTCAATTGATCCATGAGAAAGAGGACTGAGTCACAATTCCAACGCAAAAAGAATAATTTAAATCAGAGTGCATATGTGGATTATATAAAATTAATTCGATTGATGGAAAAAATTAAAATTTTTGCCCCCCCAAACTATAGAAAAATTAATTAAATTAAAACTAGTTAATTTAATTAATGAAATAAATTGCAGAACTTCAAAAATATATTTTAGGTAGACGGTGAGGGGAAAGTGGGTCATGCAGCTACACGTTTTGACCGGCATGGAATGAGGAATGTCCAAAAACTGTCCATTTCAAGAAATAGGGCCCGATCAAGGAGCAATCTTGAAAAACGTGACTGTTACATACGCTGCCAAAAATCTACGAAAACACCAGATCTTAAAATACTTAAAAGGTCCAAGGTGTATACCAATTGGTTCATCCAAACCCCATAAGAGGGGCAGAGGTCCAAGGTTCAAATCTCGGGCCTCATCGGACTGAACGCTTGTCCCTTTCCTAGTGCTTTCAGTGGTGTAAAAGGTTTAAAATGATTGTGGCATGGTGGTTATAGGGGTGGACTGTGCGAAGATCTATGTGGTGGCTTTCGGGGTGGACAACACATAATACTATGGTGGCCATAAAATCTGGACAGCCTGCCCGAATTCGTGGTGACTACCGATTCCACCATGTAAATACAAAAAAAAAAATGCTTAGAAATTATTCAAATAACCTCATATTTGAGTGATCCAACAAGAAAAAGTGATCAAATTGAAAAAGGGTATCTGAATATGCCCTCGGATTCGAGATTTAAACGATGAAAGATACAAGAAATATGCCTGTAAGTTTTAGTGATGTTTTTTAGCTAACTTTAAGAAAAAAAATATTTATCATCAGATCTGATAAACTCCACATCCCACAATATATTGAATCATCAAATATGGTGTGTAGTTTTATCTGGATCCATTCTGGGAAATGGAGCTAGATGGAGGGCTATGAGCAGGTTTGTGTGGACGCACTGTAGCGAGAGGGGTTGATGTGCAATGGGGGTCGTGCATTGGAGGTCTATGGGGATCAGTGAACCATACAAGCTGAGATATCCCTCACACCATGCAAGAGCACAAAAGTGCAAAGGGTATTGAAGGGGCCACAACGAAACCTACGGGAGACAGAGACCGTGATCCACCAAGAGAAAATGCAAGCCAGTGGAAAATATTCAAAAACTCCTTAGCTATGATACCATGAAGAGAGAAAAAAAATCCAAAATCAAAGAGCCATGAAGAAAATCACAATGATCCAAAACTATTTCTTGCATTATTAGAAAATGAGCAAAATAGACTTGCTTAAATAAGCAAGGTGAACAAATAACAACCACACGATCGGTTGGAGAGGATCAAGATCTCAACCGTCAAAATATAACAACCAGATAAGAATGACAAAGCATGCCTAAATTATTAAATTCTAGAGACACCTACTTAGCTAGTGAAATTAACACATGCTAAATACCATAAAAGGTATATACACTAGTAGTTTAGTCATACATCCAATTATAGAGATATATCATCATATTATATCAATTATTTTAAAATTATTCAAATCTACTCAAACAGATAAGGAAATTGGTATTACATATCTACCATATTCTCCCATATTGTATTTATGTCCATGTAGAGGTCCCATTGGACGTGACATTGCTCTATGGTCCCCTTTCTCAAGTTCTTGGTCCTATATCCAAGTATTCAAATATGTCAAAATTTAATATTTAGAAGATCGGTTATCTATGGATTGGAAACATCCAACACATGAGTGGGGTTAGAAATGTACTTCCTAAATATTGGAAAAAATATTTCCATTTTGTATGTTGATCAATATAATACATTATTGGCATATCCTCTAATATCGGATTCAACCTGTTAATTAGTTTATCTATCTCAAGGTGATAGGTGGAACTAGTATTCAATTTTATTCCTAAATATTCATGCAAATCCTACCACAATTTGGAGGTAAAGCAAGAATCTCTATAAGATATTATGACTTCTAGAAATCCATGTAGTCTCACCACTTCCCTAGTAAACTTTCTTGCTATAGTAGGTGCATCATATTGCATATTACCAAGTATAAAATGTGCAACCTTGGTTAACTTATCCACAACTACAAGGATTGCATCATGCTTAAACCTTGTTTTAGAAAATCAAACTATGAAGTCCATATAAACCACTTGCCACTTCTGTGTAGGTATATCATGTGAATACAATGTATCCATCGGGTGTAAATGTTCTGTTATCACTTTATAGGAATCCAAGTACCTGGCCACATAATTAGTGATATTATTTTCATACTTGGCCAATAATAGGTCTTTCTCAAGTTGTCATACATATTTTCCCCTCCAAGATGTACCGAATAAGAAGTATTGTGCATATTTTTCTCTCAATCCACCCATAATTGGGACAACTAATATGATCTTAAAATATAGCAAGTCATATCTAAATACAAATCCTATATCTTTTCCAAGTTCTTGCTAGACTTGAGCATGACATGCCTAGTAAAATTTATCTTTTTTTTTTTATATTTAATCTAATCTAACAAATCATAATGGCATTTTTCATTACAGCAATGCATCCTCTCATACTAAGAGCATCAACAACCTTGTTCTTCTTACCCTCAGTATACTTAATGCCAAAATCATACTCAGCTAGGAACTTTATTGAGCATCATTGCTTGGAATTCAATAAGGATTGAGTAAATATGTATCTTAAACTCTGGTGAATTATATTTAATTCAAATATTTTCCCTAATAAATAGCACTTGCAAATATTAAGGGCATGTAAAACAACTCCCAAATTCAATTCATGAGTGGCATAATTCACCTCATGTCTCTTAAGTTTCCTTGATTTTATGGCTATAACCACATCATATCGGTTCAAAACCCCTCCTAATCCTTTAATTTATGCATCAGTACAAGTGTTATGCGTAAGGGTTTGACCCCAAAATGTATTTATAAAAATTTTGCAAATTATTTTTGAAATCTAGGGAAATAATTTCCAAATGCACTCAGAAAGTTTACTATTATTAGGGGTAATTTCGGAAATTTAAACTTAAAAGTATGAAATTATTTTAAAATTGGGGTGAATCGACCCAAAAAAATTTGCATCCAAAAATTTTGGTTTAATTGGCCCTCGTCAATGGTCCCAAATATTAGCCAATTTTATATTTCAAAAGTCCTAATTTTAGCCAATTTGGTGATAAATAGCCACTATGCATTACCCTAATCAGTACATAATATAAATTATTTATTAGGTTCAGGTAGCTACATAATTGGTGCAGTTTTTAGTCTTTCTTTCAGGATTCAAAAATCCTCTTCACACTACTCTATACATTTAAAGGCTTTACCTTTTCGTTGAAGGTTTGTAATGGGTTGGGTAATTCTCAAGAAACCTCTGATAAATTGTTTATATTAGCATGTTATTCCCATAAAACTTTGTACTTCAGTCACATTAGAAGGTGCAGGTGAATCAACAATTACTTCTATTTTTTTGGGATCTACTACAATCCCCTTAGCAGAGTTAATATGTCCCAAATACTATACTTGTGGAGTATATAACTTACACTTTGATATCTTTCCATATAATTGATTCTTTCTAAGAATATTAAGTATAAAATATATATGTTGATCATGTCACTCCTTGATCTTGAAATAGATCAATATGTCATCTAGAAACACATGCACAAATCTATCTAATTTCTCTCTAAAAACGCCATTCTTGAGATTCATGAATGTGTTTGGGGCATTAATTAACCCAAAATATATGATTGTAAACTCAAAATGTTTGTACCTTGTTCTGAAAGCTATTGTAGAAGTGTCTTCTTCCCTTATTCTTAACTAATGATAATGAGACCTTAGATCAATTTGTGATAATATGGTAGCTCCTTTCAGTTGATAAAAGAGATCATCAAATCTAGGTAATGAGTACCCATTTTTGATAGTAACCTTATTCAACATTTGGTAATCTATGTGCATCCTCAAGATACCATATTTATTCTTAACAATCAAGATAGGAGCTCCCCGGGATGACACACTAGGCTTAATTAGCCCTTTTCCAATAAATATTGAAGTTGTGTTTGATAGAATAAGTAATTATTCTCTTAAGTCCTACTAGGATAGACATACTTGAGTTTCCACTCCTCCATGAGTCAGGTGAACTCTCAATATAGTTTAGATCATATTTGATGAGTTGTTGTAATCCAATGACTCTCAATGATCAACTTTGCTATTTATACAAAGTTGATCCATAGAATAAATCAATTAGTTTTACTCTTCTTTTCATAGTTCTTGTAATGCTTTGCATGTCTATATGTGGGAAATTATAACATGGTACTGGAGCAAGGATAGATTTTGCATGCATTCAAGTATTTAGAATATTTGGTTCATTTGCTTTGCATAAGTTTTTTTTTGACTAACTTGCTTAAAACTTGTGTAGTAGTCAGATTTTTATCCATATGCAATTATATATATATTGCTTTGGATAACTTTTTTTGATGCGCAAGAGGAAAAAAATATATTTTTTTGGAAAGGCGAGATTTTAAAAAATTGGTGAGGCTTTGAGGACTACATACACATGGCTCCTTCTCTCCTCGGTGCAGCTTTTATCTCCTAACATCAACACTATGTAAAACCCCTCCTTCCTACTTTGAAGTTTCAAAATGGAGTTCCTTTTGTTTCTATCATTCGAATCAGCATTCAGACTTTAAAATAGTGCCTAGTTTGATTGTGGGTTCCATCCTGGTTCACTTGCAGGTTCTAGTGCCTAGTTTTGTTGCTCTCTATCACTATATTTCTTCCGATATGAGGTTGCACTGGCCCACAACCATATTATACGTATCTGAAAACTCTCCTTTTAGTTTATGTCAAATTTTAAGTAGTATTTTTTTAAAATTTGAAAATAGAGAGTTTATGAATAGAATTGATTTTTAAATATAAAATATATATTCATATTGCTATCTAAAATTTGTGTCTACAACCTCATATATTCTACACAAAATTCTCGGTATCATGTTGATGCCTTGAATTGACTAACAGGTAGCAAGGCTTGATCACGACTTTTTTTTTGGTTGCCTCAGATGAAGGGAAAGCACTATCTACATCTAAAGCTCAAGACATCGTCCTTATGTCGAGATCATCAAGTGTTATCTCACCTTATCCATCGTCTTTTTGAGGCCATTGAATGTTGAATTTACTAATCAAATTATGGATTCTTCTTACATCAATATTTCTTAACACTAAAAGCAGCAGTCATAATATTTTATTTGATTAAAAATTTATTATAATTTTTTTATGCTTCTTCCAGGAAAGAGAGTATTAACAAAATACTTAGAATTTTAAAAGTCCTCGCAAGGACTCCATTGTAAACAAAATCTCTCTAATTTTGTAAGTCCTCCGATCTGTCTCAAAGGAGCCGCTCTCTAAACTATAAAAAAATCATAATAAAAAATACTTTTTGGGGTTTTTTTTTAAGGTGCGTAAGCACATTTTCTAAAAATAGAGGGAGGGGGGGTTGTTATCATTTTGGTTTTTTGTCTCGTTCCTCATCCATTTTTTATTTTACCTTTGTTTTATTTTTATTTTTGAAACCTAGGTTTATAATATTATTTTATTTTAATGCTTTCATAAATCTCAGCATTCATATAAGAATTATGAAACTATTCCTTTGTTTTATTTTTTTTGGAAACAAGGTTTATAATAATATTTTATTTGTAACGCTTTCGTTAAACTCAGCATTCATATAATAATTTATAAAAGATTGTTTTTTGTCATATGTGATAATTTATAGCTTTCATTAATATTACCATTCAATTCAATTTTTTTTTTGTCATAGAAGGTACAAATGTTTCTAATCAGTTGAATCAAAGTATTAGACTCCTCAACAACTTATAGTTTCCCTCTCATAAGGGTGGGTTGTTAATAAAATCTAATGTCAAAGTCTAGTTGAAAGCACTTCATCAAAAACTGATGTTACATGTATCAATTCAACTTAATACTTATATTTTCCTTCTCGTAAGGGCGGGTATTTGAGAAGAATAGGTATAAAGGTCAATATTTTTTTTGAAGAATTTTTCTAAATTCAACATATCAAATATACTCATTTCCTTATAGTTTTACTCTAGTTAGGGTGGGTAAATTAAGAAGATTGGTATTAGAATCGGGTTGATGTCTCCTTCTTTAAAAAATCATTTGTAATATCTTAAAGCACTTGAAGTTAAAGGGGGGATCAATACTGGTTCACTTCAAATATCTTTAGTAAAAATAATACAATTGAGCCTCTCACACCTCATAACTATCATACATGGAAACTAAAAATATTAAATCGCATTGTTCAAAAAAGGCTAACTCACTTGCTATAGGAGAAGAAATATGAATTTACAAAAGAATATGAAAAATTTGTTCATAAACGCAAGATGTATGAAAAAATGGGTATTATAAGCACTAATGTAAATTAAAGCTTATGGTTTCACATTACAGAGTGTAAAACTCCATATGAAAGTTATGAGAAACTAAAGAACTGTTGGAAATTTTGGGTACTTTGGGTACATTGCCTCAAGTATATAAGTTCTCATTGATGCCAAGAAGATTTTGAAGGAATTTTATTTGATGTCAAATAATTTATTTTGATGAAGGTTATGGCATAACAGTTTCAAAGGTCTTTTGCAAACCCCAAGCCGACAGGTTCAAGAGAAAGAGCTTGCAAAGAAAAGTGTCACGATTTTGCGACAATTTGCAAGAGGGTTTGTACAAATGAAAAAGTGTCACGATTTCACGATAGGTTCGAGAGAAAAAATCCTGTATAGAAAAAGTGTCACAATATCACGACATGTCAGGTTTTCATGACCCGAAGAAAAGAAAAGTGCTAAGGAGAAAAAGTGTCGCGATATCGCGACATGTCGGGTTTTCGTGACCCGAAGAAAAGAAAAGTGCTAAGGAGAAAAAGTGTCATGATATCACGACATGTCAGGTTTTTGTGACCCAAAGAACAAAAAAGAGCTAAGGAGGAAAAGTGTCGTGATATCGCGACATGTCGCATTTTTGCGACTTAAGCAGTAGAGAGAAAACAAGTTAGAAAAGTGTCATGATTTCGTGATGGGTTGCAAGGAAAGCGTACGAAATCTGAAAGCATTGTGATTTCACGATAGGTTGCAAATAATGCATACAGATGTAGAAAGTGTCGTGATTTCATGTCAGGCAGAAAAGAAAGCGGACAGAAGCGAAAGTGTCATGATTTTGTGATAGAAACTAAAAGCAGGTCTTCTATAGGAGAAGTGTCACGATTTCGTGACAAAAGTAAAGAGGAAGGCTATGAAGACAAAAGTGTCACGATATCATGACAGAAGTGAAGACGAAGTCTGCAGAGGCAGAAGTGTCATGATTTCATGACAAAAGTAGAAAGGAGGTCAACAAAGGGAGAAGTGTCACGATATCGCAAAAAAAGCAAAGTTGATGCTGACAAAGACAGAAGTGTCGCGATATCGCGACAAGAGATTTATTGAAGTCGAAAAATGCTGAAATGTCGTGATATCATGACAAAAGCCAAAATAAAGTGTATGGTTGCAAAGGTGTCGTGATATCACAACATGTTGTAGTTTTGCAACAAAAGCTACAAAAGAGTTACAGAGGCAGTTGAAGCCGACAAAGTTAAATGTGAGCCGATGAAGATTAGGGTTTGCAACCAACGAAGATTAGGGTTGTGCAACCGACTAAATATTAGGGTTACAACCGACTAAGATTAAGGTTTTGATCTTGAAAGTATTATTATAAAAGGTAGGCTATTTTGAAGAGTTGGGGGAATTGTTAGTTGCAATGTTCACAGATAGAGTGCAAAGTGAGAAGTTCGATCATTGAGAGCAGAGTGCAAAATTTGATCAAAGTGTGCAGAGTGAGTGAAGAGTCATGGTGAATTGTTCTAAGTGCTGCTATGATTGCACAAAGTATGCAAAGGTTGAAGTTTGACTAAGTGTGGCTATGATTGTGCAAAGGGAGCACAGGGCATAGAGAGCACAAAGGGCAAAGACAAACGCGGAGTGCTATTATATGAGGACAGAGGTGCATTGGTTCTTTGAGAAGAACCTGAGGATAGATTTGGTTTTTTAGCTTCTATGGATGTGATAATAGAAGGTAGAGGTCTCTTAGGCTAAGCATTAAGGATAGGAGGTCTTCGATGGAAAGGAGTTCCATGTGCTGGCAAGAGGTAGAGGCAGTTGATCTTCTAAGGGATCATTTCCAGAGTAGAGGGGAAGGTATCTCCTTTGAGCAGAGGCTCATAAATTTTGATTGGGGGAAGGTATCTCCTTTGGTATGAGGCTCATAAACATTGTAATTGGGAAGGATTCCCAAAGAACTTTGAGATAACTTTTAGAGAAAATTTTTGTGGACGTAGCCCAACCATTCTGGGTGAACCATGTTAAAATTGGTGTCACTTTGTGGATGATATTTTGCATTATTTTGATATTGCTTTGGGTATATTGCTTTATTGTTTTGAAGTATAAAGGAAAAAATAAAAAGAGGTCTTATACTGTTCAACCCCCCTCTCAGTATATGCTTGTGTTCTTCAATTGGTATTAGAGAAGGTGCCTTCAGAAATTTTAACAGCTTGAAGGAAAAGCTAGTAAAGAACACAATGGATCATTCAAGTAGCAATGCAACACCTATTCTTAATGGGTCAGATTTTGGTCTTTGGAGTGCAAGGATGAAGGTTCATATAATGGCACTTGGTAATGAGGTATGGGAAGTTATTGAAGATGAGTACACTATTCTTGTACATGGTCCTAATACTAAAGAAGAAAGGCTCCTACATCACAACAATTCAAAAGCAATGAATGCAATCCTGAAAGGCTTATAGAAAGCAGATCTCACCAAAGTGATTCACTGCAAGACAACTAGTGAAATGTGGAAACAGCTGCAGGTGGTTCATACAAGTGATACAAATGTCAGAAAGGCCAAGTTGAGACACTTCAAAGGTATGTTTGAACAACTCCAGATGAATGATGATGAAAATATTAGTGACTACATGCTTCATATGGATGAGGTTGTTAACTCCATGAGAGACTTAGGTCTTGAGCTTGCTGAAAATGATGTTTGTGATAAGATTTTAATATCTCTTCCTAATAGATTTAGTGAAAATATTTTTGCTATTGAGGAAGCTAAAGATTTGGATAAGTTGAAAAAGGATGATTTCCATATTATACTTGCAACATTTGAGTTGAGAACTCAAGTGAAGGTTGATGTCAAGAAAGAGGTAGCTTTCAAGGCTACCAAGAAATCCAAGGGTAAACAACTTCAAGAGAGTGATGAGTCTTCTAGTGATGAAGAAGCATATTACAGCAAGAAAGGCAAGTTCTCTAGAAAGCACAAAAGCATGAAAAATATAAGATGTTTCAATTGTGGAAATTTTGGTCATTATGCTACTGACTGTACTATTCCCAAGAATGAAAGTGATGAAGACAAACAGGATTCTAAGAGCAAGGATTCTGAAAAGCACAAGCATCACAGGAAGAACAAATATGAGCACAACAATCAAGGAAAGAGGTATTCTCACAAGCACAAGAAGAGTTTCTACCTATAAAAAGCAAGTAAGTGTTCTAGTAGTGATAGTGAAAGTTCTTCAAGTGATGATGAAAATGAGATGTTGTTCATATCAAAAAAAGAGGAAGAACCGAAACATAAATTCATTATCATGAAATGTCTTAGACATGGAAATTTTGGTCACCTTGAGGATGATTGCACAAATAATGATTTGGTTTCTAGTATGTATGAGGATGCTTCAGAAAACTATAAGGAAGATGCTTGTATGGTTTTTGAAAAAGGTAGCACCTCTAGTGATAAGAAATCTGAAAAAGGCTTTGATGATTTAGAAAGCAAACAAATAAAGGATCTTGAAAGTGAACTTATTAATGCTCTTAGTGCTTTGAAAAAGGAAAGAAAGAAGAATGCTAGACTCAAGGATAAGTTAGATGAATGTTGTATGGAGAGAGATGATCTTATAGAAAGTCTCGATTTTTCTATAGCTAAGACACAAGAACTCAAGGATGAGTTAGAGTCTAAGGTTCTTGAGTATAGTGAGTTAGAACAAAAAATGGCTTCTTTGAAAGAGGAAACTAAAGAGTACAAGGATAAGCTTTACAGGTTTCAAGATAGCTCCAAAAATTTTAAGTCACTCATCAAAGGTCAAAGAAAGACAACAGATAAAATAGGCCTTGGTTTTGTTAAGCCACACAAGGAACAATTTGGAGAGTCTAGTAAGAGACTCCAAAAGGAAGAGATTTCTGATGAGGAAAGTATTTCATATCATGAGTCCTTGAATGATAGATGCATAGAAACAAAAAATAGAATTTAGAATGAGAAGAAGTTTTCAGGACCCAAGAGGTCAAATAAAGGAAAATTTCAAGGCAGATGTTTTGCTTGTCATAAGTTTGGTCACATGGCTTCACATTGCATGGCTCAAGTGAAGAAGGTAAAAAAAAAATTCAGAAGTGCTAGTTTCTTTCAAGGGTATTGCTACTCTTGTCAATAGTTTGGGCACAAGGCAGTTTATTGCAAGGTAAATAACAAGAACATGTTTGATCAAAACAGGTTTGGTCAGAACAAGTTTTGTCAGAATAGGTTTGGTCAGAACAGGTGGATTCAAAGATCTGGTTTACCTCAAAGAAACAACATCGTCAAGTGTTTCAAGTGCAACAATGAAAGTCACATAATCAAACAGTGTAGAGCTGAAATTCTAGATTACAGGAACAGGAACAATGGCATGATTAGGTCCAAGGATCAAGGCATGGACAAGAACAGGGATGAGAACAAGCACAAGAACAGTGACAAGAATAGGAATATGGAAAAAGAGTTCAAGAGAAGGCCTAGAAAGGAAGTTATAGACACTGATGATGATCAGTGCCTAATGGGAGTTTTACTCCCACCCCAGAATTAATCACCTCATCAGGAGGTGGGGGAGGGACTAAGCTAAGAGGCTCATTCTTAGTCTTGAGCCCCAAAGGTGACCCTTTGCCATTGATGACAAATGGGGAGAGATATGAGTAAGGGGGAGAGCTTCAAAGTGAAGAGGAAAGCTTCAAGTCAGAGGGAGAAAAGCTTCAAAGGACGTTGGTTAGTTGTTAGCATAGTTGGTTTCAGTTTTGGCTCTTGAGAAGTATTTTTAGTAAAGGTTTTCCATCAATGACAAAGGGGGAGATTGTTGGAAATTTTGGGTACTTTGGGTACATTGCCTCAAGTATATAAGTTGTCATTGATGTCAAGAAGATTTTGAAGGAATTTTATTTGATGTCAAATAATTTATTTTGATGAAGGTTACGGCATAACAGTTTCAAAGGTCTTTTGCAAACCCCAAGCTGACAGGTTAGAGAGAAAGAGCTCACAAAGAAAAGTGTCACGATTTCGCGACAATTTTCAAGAGGTTTTGTATGGATGAAAAAGTGTCACTATTTTGTGACAGGTTTATGAGAAAGAGCTCACAGAGAAAAAGTGTCACGATATCATGACATGTCAGGTTTTTGTGACCCGAAGAAAAGAAAAGCGCTAAGGAGAAAAAGTGTCATGATATCATGACATGTCGGGTTTTCACGACCCAAAGAAAAGAAAAGCTCTAAGGAGAAAAAGTTTCATGATATAGTGACATGTCGGGTTTTCATGACCCAAAGAACATAAAAGAGCTAAGGAGGAAAAGTGTCACGATATCACGACATGTCGCATTTTTGCGACTTAAGCAGGAGAGAGAAAACAAGTTAGAAAAGTGTCACGATTTTGCAACGGGTTACAAGGAAAGTGTATGGAAGTTGAAAGCATCATGATTTCATGATGGGTTGCAAAGAATGCGTACGAATGCAGAAAGTGTCATGATTTCATGATAGGCAAAAAAGAAAGCATACGAAGCAGAAGTGTCACGATTTCATGACAAAAATTGAAAGCAGGTCTTCTATAGGAGAAGTGTCACGATTTCATGACAAAAGCAAAGAGGAAGGCTATGAAGACAAAAGTGTCGTGATATCATGATAGAAGTGAAGAGGAAGTCTATAGAGGAAGAAGTGTCATGATTTCATGACAAAATTAGAAAGGAGGTTGACGAAGGGAGAAGTGTCGTGATATCACGACAAAAGCAAAGTTGATGTTGACAAATACAGAAGTGTCACAATATCATGAAAAGAGCTTAGTTGAAGTTGACAAAGGCTGAAGTGTCGTGATATCACGACAAAAGCCAATAGAAAGTGTATGGTTGCAAAGGTGTCACGATATCGTGACATGTTGTAGTTTCACAACAAAAGCTACAGAAGAGTTACAGAGGCAGTTGAAGTCGACAAAGTTAAATGTGAGCCGACAAATATTAGGGTTTGCAACCGACAAAGTTTAGGGTTGTGTAGTCGACTAAATATCATGGTTACAACTGACTAAGATTAAGGTTTTGATATTGAAAGTATTATTATAAAAGGCAGGTTGTTTTGAATAGTTGGGGGAATTGTTAGTTGTGACGTTCGTAGATAGAGCACAAAGTGAGAAGTTCAATCGCTGAGAGCAGAGTGCAAAATTTGATTGAAGTTTTTAGAGTGAGCGAAGGGTCATGGTGAATTGTTCTAAGTGCCACTGTGATTGCGCAGAGAGTGCAAATGTTGAAGTTCAACCAAGTGCGGTTGTGATTGCGTAAAGAGAGTAGAGGGCGTAGAGAGCACAAAGGGCAAAGACAAACACGAAGTGTTGCTGTATGAGGATAGAGGTGCACTGGTTCTTTGAGAAGAACCTAAGGACATATTTGATTGCTGAGCTATTGTGGACATGATCATAGAAGGCAGAGGTCTCTTAGGCTAAGCATTGAGGATAGGAGGTCTTCGGTGGAAAGGAGTTCCACATGCTAGCAAGAGGTAGAGGCAGTTGATCTTCTGAGGGATCATTTCCAAAGCAAAGGAGAAGGTATCTCCTTTGAGCAGAGGCTCATAAATCTAAAGCAGAGGGGAAGGTATCTCCTTTGAGCAAAGGCTCATAATTTCTGATTGGGGGAAGGTATCTCATTTGGGCTGAGGCTCATAAACATTGTAATTGGGAAGGATTCCCAAAGAAATTTGAGATAAATTTTGGAGAAAAGTTTTGTGGACGTAGCCCAGCCATTCTGGGTGAACCATGTTAAAATTGGTGTCACTTTGTGGATGATATTGTGCATTGTTTTGATATTGCTTTGGGTATATTGCTTTATTGTTTTGAAGTATAAAGGAAAAAGTAAAAAGAGGTCTTATACTGTTCACCCCCCCTCTTAGTATAAGCTTGTGTTCTTCAAGAACTTGTTTGGGAAAGTAGTTCAAATAAGGTCAATGCAGATATAGACAAAATTAACAGCTCTATCTCCTAAAGACTTTAGCAATATTATTGACTTTATTACCAAATTTAAGGAAATACTCACTCATTAGAAAGGTTGTGGCAAGAAAAAAATAGAAGAAGAATGCATCTATCTAATTATTTCCAAATTAAATGGTGCATTTCAAATATTCACAACCACCTTTCTATGTACAAAAGATGCTCTTGGTGCAAGTTTCAAAATGCCCTCCTTAGAAGAATTTTGTGATAGACTAACTAGAGAAGAAATTTTTTTTGCTAAGTATGAGATCTCTTCCTCTTCCTCTAAAGCCTTAGTAGCATCCACCTCCACTAAGGAAAAATTCATAAAGAAATAAAGGAGTTCCATTACTTGTACTCACTGCAAAAAGAATGGTCATTATGTGAACAAATGTTATACCTTACTCATACTCACCTAGATATCTCATATTCTATTGGCTTGATATCCAGATGCTCAAATCAACCTAATTTCATTCATTGGCAAGTAGTAAAAATAATCCTCCACTACTTGCAAGGCACTACTCACTTTGGGATCTTATATGAGGGAAAAACCATGGATATCATTGGTTACACGGATTCTAATTGGGCAGTTTCAATACAAGATATATGTTGAACTTCTGGCTATTTTTTTGTCTTGGTTCTTCACCAATTGCTTGGTCATGCAAAAAACAAAAAGCAATGGCTTTATCATCTATAGAGGCAGAATACAGGGTAGCAGTTTTGGCAAGTCAGGGTGCTCTTTAGCTTTGTTAGGTACTAAAATAATTTAGGTTTTCCCATGATAAACCTATTACTCTTTGGTGTGACAACTAGAGCATAATTCATATTGCATTTAATCCAGTTGAGCATCAGCCCATCAAGCACATTGAGATTCACATGCATTTCATTCGACAACATATTCAAAGAGGGGAAATATACTTGGACTATATTACCACTAAAAATCAAATTGTAGAAATATTCACCAAGTCATTTCCTTCTTTGTGTTACATTCAGTTACGAGAGAAACTTGGGGTAAAACAACTGCATTAAACAACAAAGATCTTTCACCTCTCCTTTCTTCTTATTGTTCTATTCTTTGAAGGATGGTTTTTTCCATGTGGTTTTTTTGTCATCTCTCCTAAAGTATAAATTGTAGATGAGTAGAAAATCATCAGGCCAAGTTTTTGGGACTCATTCCTTTTCTTAATGAGGATAATATTCACCATCTAAAGACATACCTCTATCTTTGGTTTCTTCTTATTGTTGTATTATTTGGAGGATGGTTTTTTCCCAAGTGGTTTTTTCACCATATCTCACATATTAATGTAAATGAGTACCTCATCAAGCCCTGTTTCTGGAACTCATCATTTTTTTTTATCTATGAGGAAAATCATTATAAACCGAAGATATGCCTCTTATTTTTTTCATTTTTGATAGATGGTTTTTTGCCATGTGGTTTTTACCATATCTTCAAATAAGATATATACATGAGTACCTCATCAGGCCCTATGTTAATGATTCATTTGTATCAAAATCCCCTAGTATCACTTAAGGGGGGTGTTAGAATAAGTAATTATTCTCTTAAGTCCTACTAGGATAGACATACTTGAGTTTCCACTCCTCCATGAGTCATGCAAAATATCAGTATAGTCTATATCATATTTTATGAGATTTTGTAATCCAACGACTCTTAATGATCAACTTTACTATTTATACAAAGTTGATACATGGAATAAATCAATTAGTTCTACTCTTCTTTTCATAGTTCTTGTAATGCTTTGCATGTCTATACATGGAAAATTCTAATAGTATTTTGAGATCTTGTAGCTCGATAGGAATTATCATATATAGTGCCTTTGCTATGGGTGCAACTCCAGTTAATAATTCATTAGAGAAATAAAATCCTCTTTGTTGAGGTAACCCCAATAGGTCCTCCGAAAATACATTCTTGAATTCTCCAAAAAAGGGATGGTTTTGGAGGAGGTTAGATTCTACTTTAGTCTCTTCTTTCTTATTCATTTTAACTATAAAAAACATTCCCTTCATCCTAATGATTTTCTTTACTTGCATTGTAGTCAATAAATGTGGCTTAATAGCACCATGATCACAATGAATATTAATTCTTTTATTAGATAAATCTAAAAAATCTATCCAACTTTCTTCAAAATTCAAAATAGCTTTATGGGATTTTAACCAATCAACACCAAGAATTATGTCAAATATGTGCAAAGGTGCTTTATATTAATGCCATCTAGTGCCTCCCCGAGGAAAAAATATATGAAGGTAAAAAAGGTATTGGTTCACTTGATAAGTTTACCCTAACCCATACTCCACCTTCCAACTATTAGCCATAATCCTAGTCTTTTAGGTATATCCCTTACTAGTCTAGTGGAAATAAAGATATTAGTGGATCCACTATCTATCAAAATGTATAAATCCTTATCATAAATTTTACCATTAAGTAAAAATGAACTTGAACATCAAGTATGGGACTACCTATCATTGCAAAGATCTTGTGGGTGGCTTCTAGAACTTTATGGTGAATATCAGATTTATGAGGGAATTTGTTGGTATAGTGGGGTCCTTGTCATACATGAAAACCATTTGGAGGTGCTTAGTTTTCTTTGTTATTATCTTTGTTTTAGCTTGGAGGAAGAGTTTCCCTTGTATTATCATGATTGGATGGTCTGTGATCAGATATTTTAGGAAAAACTTTGCCTTCCTTTCTAAACTTATTGCTCTAAAAATTAGTTCTATTTCTACCTTCCACATTGTTCTAATTTCCTCCTATAGATTTCTCATTTTTCTCTTTCTTCCACTTCATAAATCAAACACATTTTTGCTTCCTAAGTTCATACTTTTCCTTGTTAGATATATTTTGATAATTAAAATACGATTTTCTAGTTTCTTGGTTAGATTCTTCTTTTCATTCTAAATAAAAAGTAGTAGGAAGATCTACAGGGTTATGCATATTCACCATTATCCTGATCTTAGGATGTAGTTAAAGAATGAATTTTTGAACTTTTACCCCTTCATTGCTCTCATACTGGAATACATACTTAAGTAATTGGATATACTTTTGATGATAATATCTAAATAACATAGCTTCTTGCTGTATATTATTAAAATATTTTAATAATTCCACATAATATTTCTTAGTTAGGAATCTATTCCTAAATTCATTAACAAAATCCTCCCACTTGAAATATACAACTTCAATACCTTACCCTTTCATAAATTTATTCCATCATTCCAAGGCTACTTCAACCATGTTCATTACTACCAAAGTAGTTCTAGATTATAGTGATAGAATCACCAAGGAAAAGTATGACTCAAACTCACTCAACCAATTATCTACTGCATCACCATCACCTTTCCCATTAAACATGGATATAATAGCCTTCCTTAGGTTTTTGGCCAACTCCACACTCACTTTGGCCCTACTAATACTGGATCCCACAGGTTCACTACGTGCTCCCTCTACCATGCTTCCTCTAGTTTCTCTTCCTCTAGTCAAGTCTTCTATGGCATTCTGTTTTTGAAATATCAACTGCTATTTCTAGGTCATATGAGTTTTTTTGTTGTGACATTTCTTCTCTTTGGTGCTCCATATGAGTTTGTAATAGTTGCACAACTTTTGTAAGGTTTCCTTCATCCATACTAGGCTCATTTGGAGGATACTCATTCAATCATTTCATTATTATTTCGCATTGAGGATAGTCCCTACTAATTCCTATTCTTGGTCCTCTTATAGGTCTTTTACTGGCTTCTTCCTCCCTAACTGCAAAAGGATTTCTTGAATATCCAGCTCACAAAATTCATGCCATTTGACCTCTAGGTGAAAGAAGTAAGTTAATATATAAGTTTATATTTTTTTGAACAAAATATTTAATCAGAGTTCTACAATATTAATATCTCTTCTGCTTTGATACCACATGTAACAACCCAATTCTACTCACCTAGTTGCACCATAAAAATAAGCTAAGAAATCCCTTAGGGGTAATTTTATTTCTAAGATTAATGTTTCAATTCTAAATAGTGATTTTATGTTCATATCAAGTATAGGTATATAGGAACACCAAACTACTTTTTGGTTAAGGAATACTACAAACAACCATCCAAGAGGGCAATATTAGCTAAATTCTATAAAAGGTTCCATTATGTGGAATCAAATTATCTCATTTATTGTTGTCTTATTGTGGCATGAGGGTCGAAACACAACTAGGGTTATCATTTAGGGTCCATAACACCTAAAGGGTTGATGCATAATTCCCCATCCCTTATCATATTGAACCTTCAACTAACCGATCAAATTGTTCTATTAATTATATGTAAGGGAGTTAGCATACATATGTCTAATGTCTACTTATCTATCCATTATCTCTAGGACTGGCTAGAGCCATGTCAATACCCTAATCTTGGTCTTGGTCACAATGTCCATCATGACACACAATAATTTTCCCATACCAATAATTGTGGTAGAATGAACTTATTTTTCATACATATTCCCTTCAGCCAAATGGTACAAGGAATTATCACTTGTACTTTTGAGTAAAAACCTAAATATGGCTTCTAATATCCCCCTTGTTACTATTTCAAACTAGGTCACTTATTGCAACCCATTTTGTTAGAAAAATAATCACTCTCAAGTCTTGTTGTGTGCATTTCCGTACCAAAATAGAAATGGGTGTATTTAATTTTTCATCCCTTATTGAAGAATTCAATGTTGATATTAGTTTTTCTAGATTTTCAATTAATTTTAAGGTTTAAGATTTGATAATAAAGGTTCAATTCTAGGTATTGTTGATTACTAGATTTAAACAAAGTCTCTTGAAATAAGGCAAGCATAAATTTCTATCTCATACTATTTTGCATTTTAGAACACACCTAGATAATATCCATATCTAATAAACTTGCTCACAAAGTTATGGATACACATCTTAATGATTAGGTGGTGTAAATTTAAACATTCAATCCTATACCCACACACACCAAAGATTTAAGTTACTCATTTCCAACTAAAACTCCTATGACTTTAGGTGGAACAACTTTACATAAGGTATTTAATGGTAAATTAACTAAATTGAATTATGAAGGGCACCTAATAGCTATTGGATGAAATTTAACTATATTTCTATTTTTTTGATAAATATATCCTTTCTAAAATCTTTTTGTCTTCATATTTAAAATATTTAACATTACTTACTCTAAAATCTAAGAACACTCAAAGCTCCAAAAGACAAATGGTTTTAATAGTCTTTTTATGCATTAAGATATTTTCATAGTATTACAGGTGTATACACCATCCAACCGAATGAATTGTAATATGCATTATCAATTATATTTCATATACAACCATGGCTATGCATTCAAAACTTAGCAAATGAATTTAACATGGAAAAGATATTGTCTTTTAACAAACCTAGAGACTACAATTACACAACATGGAAAAGATACACTTAACATCTACATCACAACAATATCCAATGTTCTTTTAGTTGAAGCTTAGATGAAATTCCCAAACAACATATAAGAAAAAGTAATACTTATTACCAAGTAAATTAAAACTGAACTAATTTGTTTATTATTCAGCAATCTGGACTTCTTCTCGATATGACATTATTGAAATAAATATTTTAACTATTTAACACTATAATTTCACCAATAAGCTCAAATAAAAATTGCTAAATGATTCCAACCTATGCCATTCCTTAAGAACTCAACTCACGATAAAAAATATGGTTTTTAGAACTTTAAAGAAAAACCACTAGCTTAACTAGTCTCTAAGTTTTCTTTTAAGAAGAAAAAATATAATTAAAAATACTATATCAGAGAGTCCTATTTTTCTAGTTTGAATGACTGCAACACATAGTTAACACCAAAAAATACTTAATAACAATAATCATCAACAAATTTAAATGTGTTTGGTATCACATTTCTATTCCCGCAAACCAAGTTTTTAAATTAATCTAGAGTAACTTAATTTCATTTAAAAATAATATGATTTAGGTAAACCCCTACTATCACATATTTTCAGTTCACATTAACTAAGCAAAAATCACATAATCAACATATAAATATTTTAGAAATCCAATTTAATAATAAAGGTAATATATTCTTATACATACTGTTCTCTATTGATAAGTTTCACAAATTACACTTGACTCTGTATAACAGTTTTACTAGAAAGACTTGAAGACATAGTCTAATCATCAATATGGACTATGTTGGAGAGTATTTCCCTCCTTCCAAAAAATATCATTATTGTAGTAACATCACAATGTCAAGCTATACAACAATTTCATTGCTCCATATTATTCGGGCTAACAAACTCCTGCACAAGCTCCACAAATTGTAGAGAAAACTATCAAACTAGTTCATGAATCAATACCTAGAGTTGTATCATGTTGGATGCTTACTCAAGCTTTACCTTCCTCACCATTATACTTAATGAATGTATATTGGATTAGCTTTTGATAGGGATAAAAAATGACTCAGTCATGCATGTCTAAATTCACATATTATATATTGCTTAGACAACAAATGTATTCATTCTCTTCTCAAATGCATGATAATTTATAATTTTTCCTTTCCAATTTCCATTGCTCCACATGCAATCATACATCAGGGAGATTGCTCAACATAGATTTACTTCTACAAAAATAGAATATTTCACCTCTAATTTATATTTTTATTAAATAGCTTCTCTAGTGACAAGGGTAAAATAAATAACGAATCATTTACCAAGTAGTTCGAATGACAAGCATCGCATAGTCATCACCACAAAGAGTTATCCATAAACAATTATTTTGTTTCTTTTACACAATTTTGTTTTTTATTGTCGAACAAAAGACTTCATATTCCAACCAATCAAAATACAAAATCGATATCAAATAGAATATAATTGGATCTTGTCTCAGTTATTTTATAATTTCATATTTCATTAACCATGAAACCCATCTAGTTTTATTCAAATAACTAAATTTAACAGAACAAGCAAGTCACATAATCCATTCAAGTATATATTAGAGAACATAGAATTGACCTACAAAATTGATTTCTGCTATATTTTTTCTTTGTGTTTGAGCCTTTACAAGATGCACTCCTCTCCACCTTTCTTCTTCCTAGATGTAACTCTTTTTTTTTTTTTTTATAGAATATTTTTTCTTTTTCTTTTACATGCAAAGTCTATTATTTCCTATCAATGGTATCCACCATTTACACTCACATGTTCATGGATAATATGGTGTAAAAAAATCGTAAAGAAACCACCAAAACACACAATCCACAAAAGCTATTCCATTCGTCTTGCAAAAGAAGTCATATAATACATAATATGCATACTTATATTTTTATGAGTATAATAACCTAACATATCATTTTTTTTCACTTATCATTTATTAATTACTTAAATTCAAAATATATATGTTTTTATGCATAACTAAGTAGGTGTTAAGCAATTCCAAGAAATCAATATGATAAATGGCTTCCATTTCCCTAGGCATTTTCATAGCCAAAAAATAACATATTTATAAATATATATTCATTACTTTAAAATTATCATCAACCATACTTAACAATAAAGTACACACATGCAATGAAAATTATTCATGTTGTTCTACATGATATGTACTTCACATGAGCATTCTTGTGCCCACAAGCCAAATCATAATTTTTCTTATTTCCTTATCTGTCAACCCTTATTATACACACTGAGGGTTTTTACCTGATATTGCATACACAAGGATCATCAATAATACCATATTCTAATGGATAAATTAATTATATTCTAACAATTTATTAATTATTAAAATGTGTACTAGGAGGGTTATTAAAATATGGGCATTTGATGAAACCGTTCTCTTGAAAATATGAATCAATGTAGTTTTACCAAGACCTGAATATTTGTTTCAACCCATACAAAGATTTCTTTAATTTTAGGATTTTTCCTTCTTACCCTTCCATGTCATTGATGGATGGTTATTCTATGTAGTTCTCTTCTTCCAACACTTCATTCAAAAAGATATACTTAACATCCATCTAGTAAACATTATACCCTTTTTGGGTTACCATTACCCGAATCATTATGACTATGTCAAGTCATGCTACAAGTGCATAACCTCATGATAGTAAATCCCTAACATTTTCTTCTATCCTTTTGCAAATAATATAGCCTTATGCTTGTCAACATCACCTTGTTTTATATACCCATTTTACACCAATGGTCTTATTGACTATAGGAAGATCCATTAATTCTAAGGTTTGATTTTTATCTATGGATTCTATCTTATTATCCATATATTTCACCCATTTTATATTTTAAATTTATTCTTAAAAGGAAATTGAATAACACTCAAAAAATAAATCAAAATCGAAATGTTCTTCATCTTCAATTTTATTTCTAGTTACTTCATATGTACATTGAAAACTCCTTATCTTTTATGGTATATTAAGGTTGGGGACCATTATTGCAAGTGGATATGACCTTGATGATGAGGTACTGTTGTCGCTAAAACTAGTACTATTATTTTAAACTACAGGTGGATGCACATTATCTCCATCCAAGTCCTCAAACTCAATAATTATTAGGTCTTGTTGACTAGTCTTCGATTTTCAATTCTAAGATTCATATTCCATGAAATTCACATCTTCACTTATAATAAGCTTCTTTGTGATAGGGTTATACAACCTATATGCCTTTTATTCTTCTCTATAGTTAGTGAAGATGCATTTTTTTGCCTTGTCATACAATTTCTTTCTCTTCTTATTTGGAATATGTGCATATGCTATGCACTCAAAAAATTGTAAATGATCTACACTCGACTTTTGGTTACTCCATGCTTCTTAAGGAATCATGTCCTTCATAATATTTGTGGTACATATATTCAAAATATAATTTGCACAAGCTATAACTTCTACTCATAACATATATTATAAATTTTTTGCCTTCAACATGTTCATGGCCATCTCCATTATGTTTTTTTTCTTCCTATTTGCAACATCATTCTGAAGTGGTGTATATCTGGTTGTGAAATACCTTCTAATTTTATTTGCTTTACAAAAAATATGGAATTCATTAGAGATGTGTTCACCTCCTCCATATTTTTTGAGAGTCTTCACAAAATAGTCACTTTGCTTTTCAACCAAAGCTTTGAACTTCTTAAATTTACCAAAAGTTTTTTATTTTTATTTAATGGGATCTACCCATGTCCTCCAACTAAAACAATCTATAAATATCAAGAAGTATTTATCATTGGAAAATGAGCTGGTTTGCATAGGGTCACAAATATCTAAATGCACTAGATCCAATGGCTATGAAGTTCTCCATGACTGTTCCATAGGGAATGCATCCTTGTACTACTTGCCAACTAGGCAACCTTCACATGCTTTATTGGGTTGCTCTATTAGAGCTAGTCCCTTTACCATCTATTTCTTGTGTATCAAGTTTAGGGCACTAAAACTTAGGTGACCATATATGAGATACAACAAACATGTAGCATATTTCACAACTACACTAAATTAAATTAGTAGTTCATTTTGAATTTGCAAAGTAAACATCTTGTTCTTTATCATGGATACATTTGCTATGAGACCATTCGCTTTGTCTCTTATGATGCAACTCCATTTTTAAACTATATGTTGTACCCCTTTTACATAAATTTTCCAACACTTAGCAAATTATGTTTTAATATAGGCACATACTACACATTAATTATATTTCTTCTTTCACCTTGTTTGGTGCAGATAATAATATTTCCTTTACCCATGATAGGTACCTTGCTATTGTTTCTCATATTCACCTTAGATTTTATGCTTTCATGTAATTGTGAGAATATTTCTCTATTCTCATACATGTGGTTACTACACCCACTATCAAGATACCAAATATTCTATTGGCTCTCTTCATTAATAGTACAAGTTAATATTATACACCTACATATATCTGTTCTTTTTGTATTTTTATTTTCATTTTTATAGTGGAATTGCTGCTTATTTTTTTGGCCAACTTATTTCTATGCTTATAAATATAATGGTCAAATTTCTTGCAGTAATGACATTGGATCTTTGATTTATCATACCTCTGGTTTGATCCTCCTTGTTGATTTCTACAATTACCTTTTCATCTTGCTTGATGAAAGTCATGGTTGGTCTCTCATTCATTGGAGTTTGACCTTCCTCATATCTTGTAGTCTCTTCCATGTTTACCTCTATTTCTTTGTCCTCTTTCTAATTGAGAACTTGAGGTGGACTGCTATGAATATTATCTTTTGCTATTGTCTCAAAATGAGACTTACACTTTGAATGCTTTCTCTAATGAGGATTGAGATTATCTATTCAACCTCTGCTCTTGCATTTATAAAAAACCATGAGATCATTTTTAGAAAAGGTTATCAAATCCCTTGATTCTTCAATTGCTATCACCATTGAGTCAAATATTGTTGGTAGGCTTCTCATTATTTTCTCCACTATTCTTTGGTTTTCAATATTATTGCCATTCAGCCTCATCTGGTTGATAATACACATAGTGTGAGTAAATAAATCACTAAGGTACTCTGAGTTACTGATCTATAAATATTAAAAATTCCTTCTTAGCATCTACAACCTCACTAATTTCACCTTATTTATACCCTGTAAGAAGCTAGCTAAAACTTCCCACACCATATTTGGTTTGGTTGTTGCTAAAATTATTGAAAAAATGATTTCTTCAACTATTTGCATTATGTAAAATAATATTTTTGGTTCTCATTCAATAGACCTAACACCACTTGAGATAGAACACTCAATTTTGTTGCATCTGTGGGTTCTGGATCATCATTATCCAATAGGTCCCATACCTTTTGAGGCCCAAATAATATCTTCATTTGAATTCTCCAATAGTCATAATTTTTGCCATTGAAACATGAGATCTACAACTACAATGAATTACTACAAAAAATAATTGCTTCTTCAATATTCCACTGATGGCACTGACTATTATACCAATTTTAAGTGAAATCACAACAAAAATGAAGAGGTTTTAGAGATTTACCATGTCAAATCTGGTTTAATTTCTAACAAAAATATGCTTCAAAGGTTTTAATTATAATATTTGCATTATGGTAAATTTATTTATATTAAAAAATAAATAAATATATAGATACATCCTCTGAGAATGTGTGGATTTTCGATGTGCATCATCTTTAACATGCAATAAAAAGACATGTGATTTACATAGAAGTTAAATAATTAGTTCAAAGCCTTTTATTTTTGTTTTTGTTTGAGTATTAATTTATTTTTGTAGACACCAAAATAGCACCAATCTGATTATGTGACTGCAAACACTGATCTCTTTGACACACACATTCCCAAGGGTAGCCCCCAAAGGTTAAATAGTGGTCCTAACCACTCTCACAATAGTTTTTGAAGGTTAGAAATCAGTTTGGCACCTTCAGGCACTTTGCTCAATATCCATTCCACCCTGGAACAAATTCAAACTGGGATTTGCCCCACCCAGGGACGAATTCTAAATTCGCTCCAAGGTGGGGTGAATTGCAAGTTTGATGGGAAAAAAGTCAAATCTTGACAAATGGCAGCTTAGATCCACCACTCAATGCTTCCTTCATCGCATGGGAGTATGGGTGAGCATTTTCGAGCGTTAGAGGCATTTGCAAGGTCAGTCATCAAGTCCTAATTTAGGGTGGAATCTCCTTCCCCTGAGAAGGCATGATTGCCAAGTGGCGCCTCTGCATGCCCATTTCAAGAGACCTCTAGGTCTATAAATTGGTGAGTTTCCTCACCCCAAAATATATAGAGAAAGAGCATTTTAGAGCAACGAAGTGCTTCCATTTTATTTACACACCTCACACCTTTTGGATTTGCGCCTTTCACATCCTTGATCTCCTTTAGAGGGGAGGTCATTGGGTGACTATTGGGAGGATGAATCTAGAGCCCAAAACCTAATATTTGGTCACAATATTCCACCAAATTTGTTGACAATACCACACAAGAGGTTTTGGACCCATCCCAAGTGGATTGGTGCCAAAATTAGGCCCCAAATGGTGGGCGGCCTACCCCATGGGTGCCCCCTCCCACACTGCCACAATATTAATCACCCCCTTTCATAACGATGGGAATTCCATGGTAGACTTGTTTTCTTTCATTTTTTCATTCAGTTATATGATGCTTAGATAGGTTGTCATTTGAATTTTGTCTCGTTTTGAACAAGTTTGACCATATTTCTATCTTTGCTCGCTTCTACTAACTTGCAAGTAGCATCATCAAATTACCACTAATGGAGGCCAAATTGTAAAAATATGATCATCTGGGTCTTCCCAAAATGCCCCCAATTAGCTAACCCCAAGTTTGCAGGTCTTTTGGAGCTTCCTAGATAGGACATTGGGACAGTACCTTTTTGGCATTTTGTTGTAGGTGAATTCATCCCACCCCAAAGCGAATTCAAATCGATGAGGAATTTCTCGACTGTTCTTTTTGCAGTGCCCTCCTGATGATGTCATAATTCCCCTATAAAATTTCTAGAGCATTTAGATTCATTTTAGTTACAATTTAATTCGTCTTTATCATTCGCTTATCGTAGGCTTGGGGATTGCATGTTTTGTTTCATCTGCAGGTGCTAATAAATATTTCTTGTTCCCTTGAATGTAGGATTGGAACATTGGAGGAGCAGCAGGGAATCAAAATTCAGAGATGCAAGTTGCGGCAACATTTTGGTCTGCCCATCTTACATGTGGGCTCGTGGAAGAAGGAAAGGCACCCATGAATGTAATAAGAACGCATGCTTAAACACTCCTAGCCCTTGGAAAGGAAGGATGCACATTGTAACCGAGTTTGAAACATATCAATAAAAAGGTCTGTCTTCTTTATTCACTTGTGTTTCATTTCGATTCACTCATGCCTTTCTCTCTTTTAATGCACTTTCAAATTCCTAGGATTTAGCATTGAGTTTGTTTTTTTTTTTGTTTGCATTTCGTATTCGCTTTCCTTTTTGCTTCTGTATCCTCATGATTCTATTGGATATCATGGTGGGACCTTGTCCTCTATTTTTAAGATCATATATCTAATCTAAACTTGATTTTTTTTGCTTGCAGGTACCACGTTTTCATACGCTGATTGCTGTTCATTCCAGCAGAGGGTGAATACAAAGTTGTAATTCGTCTCACCCAGGGACAAATGGGAATTCATCCCAGCCTGAGATGAATACAATATTGTAATTCATTCCACCTTAGGATGAATTCCAGTCTATGGAGTTTTTGGGCAAAAACTCGGGACCGACAGATTCGGGAAGAGAAGAGGTAAGGATTCTACATTTTCTCTGTCATTTTCTATTCAGTGTTTCTATTTCTGGATTATTTGTTTGCTTAGGGAAAGTTTTTCTTTTTACTATTTGATTTTTTCCTTTTGCAAAATAAAAAGAACCCCACACACCACGTGGAAACTTAAAAACCAAGGCACTGGTTGTAAAACCCTAGCCCTTAATCAAGACCAATGGTGGATTTCATCACCACCTTGGCTTGAATTTTGCATCCATTACCCCGATCGCAACTGTTACTAGATGTAAATCCTGACGAAAGCTGACCGAGTGTAGCTGGGGTGATTCCCAGTGCACGAGAATAAGTCTTCAATGGTAGGTGTCATAAATAGGGTGATTCCCCTTCTGTATCGCCTATGTTCCACATACCATTTGCTCTCACATACCTATAGTTTCCCTCATGTAAGGACGGGTATATAGAGAGGTTGGTATATCGGCCTGGCAATGGTATATCGAAGGGGAAACCAATTTTGGGAGTCATAAGAGCCCTCATTTTGCATTTAAACGTTCTTTACAAAAACCTTCAAAAACAAAAAAAAAAAATCAAAAACACACTAAACCAGGTCTAGGACACACTTTCAATATTTAAACGAGATAATCATTGCTCGTGTGTTTGTATGTGCTCATTTCTATTTAGTGTAGCATAAAAATCATAAAAAAGAGAAAAAAAATCTACATAGCTTGTAGGAAAGCACCACCATGGTGTACACACGTAGCCAAGCCCAATCAAGGGTGGAAGCTATGGAAAGTTTATAAGGGGGCACAAGTCACCTCTGCTATAGCCCTAAGGACTTAGTCATACCGCCTTGGCAACTTGACCCGCAAGAGAGTCCGCATCATTCCATGTCAAGATGGAACTATAGGGACACCCCTTTGAGGGACACGCCCGTTCATCATAGCCCCTTTTAGGAGGAGTCCTTACATGTGGCACTCAACATAGACAAGAAAGCTCCCTTAGAAGCTTGATATGAGTGGCCACCACATGATGAAGTGCTAGAGTGGCATAGTTTCCATGAGGAGAGGCCACATGATGATGGCCTCCCCCCTTTTCCCCCCATCACTATTAGAACCAATAGACAAAATCCAAAGCATAAGGATCTTCAAACCGGGTGAGCTAACTCTGCCCACCCCTTTCACACATATGAAAGGGAGCCCGATGAAGATGATTACATTCATCAAGAGCAATATACAGTGCAGGGGCCATGTGCTTTCGCACCAACTAGATACCATGATCACCCACTAAGGTCGGAGCCTTGGGTGAATGCCACCAACATCGAAAGAGGGAAGTGACCTATTGAGATCTTGGATCATCGTGATCGAGGTAAAAGCATAGGAGAGGCATCTAGGCCTCCTAGGCTCAATATGGCAGAACAAATTGACCTGGCAGTCACCAAACATGTCGTTCGCTAAGCACAGATCATGCGTATTGAGCAAGACCAGCAGCAGTTAGAGCATTTATATCGCCTTAGCAAAGAGCACATTAGGCACCAAATAGATGAGATGCTCCATAACCCAGTGCCTAAGAGGGTTCCAACCTTGTGCACCCAAAGGATGAAACCATATGAGAGGCATAATCCCTTGGTGCGAGATAGGTCTCTACGACCTTACCAAGTGCTGCCTCTGAGACCCCCTAGACCTAAGTGGGAGGCCACTCCCTGGAACAATGATGGGTAGCCTCTATGGGGACCCACCCAGGGTCATAGGTCTTGTCCAAAGACTCCTCAAGAAGCTTATGAGGAGTATGAGCAAGAAGAAGAGCAGGATGAAACGCCCTACCTAGTTGGAGAGGTTGCCATCCAGCCACCCCTTTAGAGGCATCAACTCCCACAACCCACAATGGGAGAAAACTAAAGAGGAAGAGATTAAATCTTCTGATGCATACAAAGCACTGCTAGAGCAGCTGGAGTCTATGGAAACCAAAACTTTTGGGTCTCAAATGCCCACTTTATGCCAGCTTCGCAGTCATCCTGTGCATCCATCAGTGCTAGCACATCCTTACCCTAAGCACTTTAAGCTTCCTTAGTTGGCAACCTTTAGATGTGAGGAGGATGCTCAAGAGCATGTGACAAGGTTCCTGATCCAATGCTTCAGCATTCAGGACAATGATGCTTTGTTAATGAGAACATTCATAACCACATTCGTAGGCCCTACCTCAGATTGGTTTACTCAGTTACCAAAGCACAACATTAATAATTTAGATCAGCTAGTGGATGAATTCCTCGAATGCTTCACCTTCAATACCAAGAAGAAGGTGTCACTAAGTGACTTAGCCAGCCTCAGGAAGTATGAGGAGGAGACCATGGTGGCCTACGAGAATCAGTGGAGGACATTGTTCTCAAAGCTACCTTACCTCCCTCCTATGTCTGACCTCACTCAGATTTTCTCCAAAATTTGTTTGAGATCGATCTCTATGCTATTGCAGCTACAACAATATGCCACCTTAGAAGAAGATCTGGTGCAATCTAGGATCATTGAAGAGATCAAAATATAGGATGGCAAGATAGCCAAGCCTAAGAAAAAGAGTGGACTAAAAACACTAAAGCTAGGACCATGCAACAAAAACCCATTGCGGTTAACCAAGTTGCAATCAATGTCCCTAAACTTGTGCAAGCAACTCAGCCTCAAAAGGCTAATTATTAGGCAGTGCCTCCCAACAACTATGACAGAGAAAATTAGAGGCAAGAACAGGGTCAGAAGCATCGCCCTAGGTGACAATTCACACCCTACATAGAGTCCAGGGACTCCTTGTTTGACCGCTTGTTAGCGGCAAACCTAATCAACTTGCCAAAAGTATAGACTATAGATCCTAATGCACCCAAGCATAAGGGGTATAGAGAGGACTGTATTGTAGGTTCCATAGGTGACAGGGACATGACCTAAATGCCTGTTGGAAATTTAAGGGCTTGGTGCAGGACCTGATTGATAACAAGACCCTAGCGATGGATAATCCCGTCGCACCAAACAATCAACAAATAGAGGTCTTCAAAGACCCCTTGCCTACTCATGCTTCGTAGGCAAAGACCCTACAAGTTAATGAGGTCACATAGAACTACCCCATGTAGGGATATGTAGGGATGATCAGTATAGTGACTCGAAACAGGAGGTATCCAAGCATGAATGCTCCTGCAATAGCGATAGGAGAGGTGCCAACAACATCGCAACCACAATAGCACCCTGCACAACCTCCTCTGCCTAAGCCGATGACCACTCTTCGGACCAAACTCGCTCAAATTTTAAGGACCACCTCAGCTAGGCTCTCCATATATGAGCTTATACAACAATCTACGCCCCATCGAGAAGCTCTAATGGATATTTTGAAAGCCATCGAGTTGCAACCCCATGAGACAAATTCTTTCAACAACTTTGTAGGGCATGTAAAATGATGCACTGAGCCGGTCATCACATTTCGAGAAGACGAATTGAGATCAATGACTGATGACATTACGGATCCACCCCTGCACATTATCACATGGGTCAACGGGATCCCATACAAGAGGGTGTTGATAGACACTGGCTCGTCCAACAACATCTTTGTAACTATGACTCTCAAGCATCTAAAGTTTCCCGCATCTCACATCATAGCTTCCACCTACACTCTATGAGCATTCAATGATGCAATCTGCTCGACAGTCGACACAATATTCCTACCAATCCAAGTGGGATAAAAGACCATACCCACATTGTACCACATATTGGAGGGTGCTATGGCCTCCAACATCTTGTTGGGCCGGCCGTGGATCAGGGACATGAAGTGTGTTCCTTCGATAGCTCACCAATTTTTAAAATATACATTTGAAGGGGAGGTGCATGTAGTCCCGATAGACTTAAAACCCTTCAAGTATTGTAATGCGATGCATCTGATGCCGCAATCGATCCTGCCATCGACGCATTTGGATTTCTAGTTAAATCCATCTAAACAGGGTCTGATTTCATAGGCATCCCCATTAACAAGTTCTTCAAAATCCTAGCTGGGTTCATCTTCATTGTCTGGTCCTCCATCAACGACACCATATTTGGGGGCCAAACAGAAGGACAAAGGGAAGAAACCCCTGAAAGAGGCAAAACCTTTGGAATAGACACTGCCATCAGTATCAACTATCTCTATTGAGGAGATGCCTAGCCAAATGGAAGTTGAGGCTTCTAGCCCACCCGACATGGAGTGGACTCAAGGAGAACTTCCATTTCCTCCCCCTCAACTGCCAACAATCACCGTTAAAATGCCCAATACGGGCCTAGGGGAGTATCTAGTGTGGAATATTGTAGAAACACCCACACTAGAGTCCATGTAGGACATGGGGAGACCTCACCTTCCCATTGGAACTATTGTTATCCTAGGCTACCCGCAGAACCAGACAAATTTTGTGTATGAAGGCCTTGATCAGGGCGTTGCACCATGCACGCAAGAGGATGAAGACGAAGAGCCTTTTGCTAAAAATTTCAACTATTTGTCTAATCTAGACTTTTCTCTAAGATACCTTGGCCAATGCAATTGGCACGAATATGGGTTAGGCCGATATGAGCAAGGGATATGACAAGTCAGGAGTAGGGTTCAACCACCCTCTCCCTTTGGACATCTTGGTGGAGAACATGCAAGGCCTAGGGATAGGCAACAAGGGGGGATTGGCATTAGATCCATATGCCAACCCTAACACCATATATACATTGAGGGATTATCTCCCATTAATGGTAATCAACCTTGTTGGCTCTAGCAACACCTTCCCTTCGCTCGAGAAAGGAGAAATCTCGAGAGCTCATTTTCAAGGAGGGTCTAGACAATTTCAAGAAGGGTCCTTGGAGGATGATTCAAAGCATGAACTAGCATCGTATGACCCTTTCGAATCAGATAGCAATCACTCACAGGTGATCCCCATGGATGAATATCAAGAAAGCCTCTTGACAATGTTCCCCCTAGATGCTCCCATCGAGCAAGCGCCGCTCCAAGGAAATCAAGTCCCCCCGCAAAGAGCAGAACAACCTAGGTGGGACCACATAAATTTGCTTGAGCAAGGCAAGCCTTTAATGTCGTAAGCAGTCGAAGCCAACGAAGGCCTTTGGATCTCTGATAGTGATTATGAAGACAAAACAGAGATGGCATATCTTAATCACATACAGTAGATGCAACATCGACGCCCCTTATAGATTAATGACATATTTGAACAATTAAACATAGTGCTATGGCATGAGTGGTATGTAGACCCAGCATGGTGGGACCAAGTGTTGGATCCGCTACTCTAGGCATACGAAGAGCACCTTCTACCCAGAGACCCTATAGTGACATCAGTGTCAAGGGTAGACCCTGTCTTCTTATTCACACATAGGGTCAATCCATTCATGCCCGTCCCTCTAGAGCCATATCCAGAGCATAGAGATCATCCAGGATGTCCGAGTAACCACACCCATGATAATGGAGACCAAAATCATTTCACCAACATGATCTCCATTGACTTAACTACCCCCATCCATAATATGATCGATCCGACACAGTCATTGTATCTAGACATAGATGCCATAGACTGGGATCACGTCGATTCCCCTCCATCCCCATTCGAGTACTGGAATTTTGGTGAAATTCTTCATTTTACCCCTGGGCCAACTCAGGATATCTTCCATGCTGAAGAGGGACCTAAGGTTCCTAACAATGATCTAAAATCAGCAAATGATATCCACTTGATCCCAACTCCACATCAGTTAGAATATGGATCCCACATGTCGGTCGAAGAGACAACTAACGTAGACATCGACTCAGATCCAATGAATCCACAGATCATCTAGCTGGGGGTAATTTTATCCCTCGAAGAGCAAGCCGACTACATTGCCCTTCTCAAAGAGAAGAAGGAGGTTTTTGTATGGTCATACAGAGATATGCCAGGACTAGATCCATAGCTAGTCATGCATAACCTAATGCTTGATCTGACAGTCAAGCCAGTTAAGCAAAAACTACACAAGATGCACCCAATAGTGGACTTAATGGTCAAAGATGAATTGCAAAAGTTGTTGGATGCATAGTTTGTCATCTGCATGGATTATCCACCATGGCTGTCCAACATGGTGCCCATCAAGAATCCTGACGGGAGGATTTGCATATGCACTGATTTTTGAGATCTAAACAAAGCGAGTCCTAAAGATTATTTCCCCTTGTTGAGCATCGATGCATTGGTAGATGCTACAATGGGTCACAAAATGCTTTCCCTCATGGATGGTTTCTCGAGATACAATCAAATTTGTATCAATACTGAGGACCAGCTAAAAATGGTGTTCATAATGCCTTGGGGAACATTTTGTTATAATTTCATGCCTTTCGGCCTTAAAAATACTGGCGCCACCTACCAACATGCCATGACATACATCTTCTGTGATTACATGCACAAGAATTTCGAATATTACATGGATGATTTGTTGGCCAAATATATTTTGCACCCGGATCATCTCGGTGATTTAAGCAAGATCCTCGATCGCCTCATGGAGCATAGAGTCATACTGAATCCCAAGAAGTACATTTTTGGCATCACATCTGGAAAGCTCTTGGGTTTCATAGTCTCAAAATGAAGCATCGAGGTGGACCCAAATAAAGTCAAGGCAATCCTTGAAATGCATCCCCCAACTACCATCAAGTAGCTCAAAAGCCTGCAAGGAAAGGTCGCATCGATCAAGCACTTCATAGCATAGCTATCTGACAAGTGCTGACCAATGAACAAGTTATTGCACAAGGGGATAGCATTTCACTGGGATGACGAGTGCTAGTCAGCCTTTGACGACATCAAACAATAGTTGGCTTTGTTGCCAGTATTGGCACCACCTAGACTAGGAATGTTGTTCTACTTATACATCTCAGCTACTGAGGTGGCACTGGGATCCATGTTAGCCCAGAAGAACAAACTTCACAGAGAATAGGCTACTTACTATCTTAGCCACACCTTGGTCAGCTATGAAGTTAACTATGCATACATTGAAAATCTCTACTTGGCAGTGGTGTTTGCTACCAAAAAGCTATGCCATTACATGCTGAGAAACAAGACATATGTTGTGTCTAAGGAGAATCCATTGTGGTACATGATGAGTCATACTTATCATAGTAGTTGCACGGCAAAATGGATCATGTTGTTGATGGAATTTGACATAGAGTTTATCAGAAAAAAATCCATATAAGGTCATGTCATAGCCGATCAACTAGCAGAGGCTCCTCTCGAAGACGACTAGCCTCTGACTATAGAACTACATGATGATGGGGTCTTCCATGTCTCAAAATCACCAGATTTTGACGAGCCTGAGTCACAGGTCGACATAACCCTATTTTTTGATGGTTCTAAATGTGAGCAAGGTGGTGGTGCAGGAATAGTATTCTTCACACTGCAGGGCACTCCTATGCCTCTGTCATTTAAATTAAATTTCCCATGCACCAAAAATAATGCAGAGTATGAAGCCTTCCTCATAGGTCTTCAGACAGCAATCACCATGAACATTAAATGACTGAACATCTTTGGTGATTCACTGTTAATTGTCAACCAAGTCAAAGGGGTATTCCAATGCAAATTCCTAGTTCTGTAGGCCTACAAAGCCCTTGTGGACAAATTCCTGGCAAATATTGAATGGTACGACATCGAGGCACTCCCTCGATCATCAAACTATTTTGCGGACACTATGGCCTCTTTGGGGTCGCTAATCCCGCAAGACATTTTTGGTGATATTACGACCATTCAAGTCAAAACACTATCACAATCAATGATGGAGCAAGCAAGCTCTGATTTAACACTAGGAATCCACTTGATCCAGATTGAGCAGTCCATGGACAGGTTCTCTCGAATCCATGATTGTCTAAAACATGCCAACTAGGGGTCCTTGTTCTCCCCGACTCCCCTTAATAGCAACACAACGCTATTCTTAAAAGTTCTCTCCCGCTCAGCTTTTGCTAGGGATGAACTTCAAGAGGGACTGGTTGTTCATACCATCGAGGCTTCAGATCAACAGGATTGGTATTCCCCCATAAGGGACTACCTCAAGTTAGGTAACCTCCCACTTGGATTGACGCATGCTACAAAACATGCATTCAAGAAAAAGTGGCAAAGCATGTCTTGTTAAGAGACATTTTGTATCGTTGCAGCTATGAAGGGATCCTCCTTCGATGCTTGGACCAGTAAGAGTCCACTTGGGCGATCGCCCAAGCACATGACGGTACATGCGATGGCAACTTTAGTGGTATGGCCATCGCAAAGCGCATCCTTCATATGGGCTATTATTGGCCATATTTAGAGCGATATTGTTGTGCATATGTGTGGAAGTGTGTGAAGTGTCAACATCATGCCAATTTGACACACGTACATTCCTAGGCCTTGCAGCCGATCTAGTCAGGTTGGCCATTCTTGTAGTGGGGCTTATAGCTCATTGAAAATATCTCCCCTACATCGTCTAGCCATCACACCTTTATCATAATGGCCACAGAGTATTTCACGAAGTGGGTGGAAGCGGTTTCGCTAGCCTCTACGACTGGACCCCGCATTGTGGAGTTCATTTTGCATAACATCATATGTCATTTTAGTATTCCATCCAAGATAATATCAGATAATGGGACGTCATTCAAGAACAAAGATGTGCGTGCTTTGACCACAAAGTACAAAATTTGGCATAGTTTTTCAACATCGTATTATCCACAGGCAAATGGGCAAGTAGAAGCGTCAAACAAAATGCTAGTTGCTATCCTTAAAAAGACAATCGTAGATAGTCATAAGGATTGGCACATTCAGATCCCACTTGCCATGTGGGCTTATCGCACTAGCATTCGAATTCCCACTAGGGAAACTCCATTTTCGCTCGTGTATGGCTCCGATGTAGTCATGCCTCTCGAGTTGGAGATTCCCTCCCTGCGTATATCAATGCAAGAGTTCATCGATGATGACACTGCACGGCAGGCCTGGTTAGACCAGCTTATGTTGCTTGATAAAGGATGTGTTAATGCTCTTGAGCATTTACATATCTATCAAGAGAGACTTAAGAAAGCATACAACATGAAAGTTCACCTGAGGGACTTTTAGGTTAGTGACTTGGTCTTGAAAGAGAACCAACAGAACTCTAGTTTGTCGTCCCATATAAGGGACAAGTTCATGGCAAATTGGTTAGGTCCCTATGTAATTGATAGGAAAATAGGACTTGGAACATACTGGCTAGCCTCTCTTGATGAAATCAATGAACTAGAACCCTTGAACATCAGTCACTTGTGGCCATTCCATATTTAAAGGAGCCATAGCCCACCCAAAAAGCTCCAAGGATTTCCATAATTGCTTGGTCAACCCAAAAGGCTCCAAGGATTCCCATAATCGCTTGGTCAACCCAAAAGGCTCCAAGGATTCCCATAATCACTTGGTCAACCCAAAAAGTTCCAAGGATTCCCATAATCGCTTGGTCAACCCCAAAAGCTCCAAGGATTTCCATAATCGCTTGGTCAACCCAAAGGCTCCAAGGATTTCCATAATATCTTGGTCAACCCAAAAGACCCCAAGTATTCCCATAATCGATTGGTCAAACCAAAAATCTCCAAGGATTCCCATAATCGCTTGGTCAACACAAAAGGCTCCAAGGATTTCCATAATCGCTTGGTCAAAAACAAGAAAAATTCAAAAACAATAAAATCATCACAAATAAAAAAAATTTGCAACTCATTTCCATGCATACGCAGAATCATCATAACAGTACATATCTCTTTTGCATCTCATATGCATACTCACAAACATCAATCCCTCAAAAATACAAAAATATATAGCTACATACATTGCATATTTGTGGTCATACAGGTCAAAGCACCATAGACTATCATTACTTGGCAAAAACCATCATCTTCTACATTTTTTCGCTTTATCAATAGCTCATCGCCTATAACCGCCACTCACATTATTCTCCCATATCATGGTCAGTTGTTTTCTAATGTATCGAGATTTTTTGTCATTCAGTTGTCATTAGCCTTTTAGCCACATACTGTACCAAGTCAAATTTTTTTTACGAAGGTATAATTCTACTTGGATCACACCTTGTTACGTAGCATCTCAACACAAGTTAAAACATATAACAAAATTCCCAAGTTATGTGAATGAAAGATGAACCCTGCAAAGCAATCCAGGTCACCATAAGCGAAATGGCTATCTTGCTCATCCCCCTGTGTGAATGACCCCAAGAATGCTGAGAGTTGGCAAAAGGACAAGCATCCTCTCTACCCAATTCCCCAATAATCCCAAGTTCTCAAAAATTTGCAAAACATCAAAATAATTTGCAAAAGTCAAAACTCCAAAATTTGATATCCCAAGGTGCACACATCAAAAGGCACAAACAATAGTGATTCTCGTCACTCCATATCCTAATCCCTTGCTCAAAGGAAAAATATAATACAAAAACAAATAGTGATTTTTATCACTACAAAAGAGCAAGTATCCCAACACAATTGAAGAAAAGAAGGGAGTCGAACTTGAATCCTTGGAACTCTCAGCATTTCGACAGGTCATGAGGAAAACCTCACTATCGGTTTGGTTGATAGCCTATTGGTCACTAGTGGTAAACCTCTCGCATGTTGATATATCTATCACATTTACTTGTGTGCATATCAATGTTTGCATGTGGATGAGCTAGCTTATGGTATCCTATGATAGCACCACAGATTAATATGACTAAATACAACAAAGGAGTTAGTGGATCTAATCAGGTGATCCTCAGTACAGGTTTGGTTGACAGCTACATTCGAAACCAACTTGCTATATTTTAGTCTCACCATACCAAAAAAAAAAAACATGTATGCCTATAAAGCTATTCACTACAACAATCACCTAGGAAAAAAAGCCATAAAGTTCTAAATAGTCTATGGTGCGACTACCAAACATCACAAATTCAATTCATCCATTCCATTTGCATATCATATCAATTACAAACATTCACATTTTAGCACAATATATGAATTCATCACTATAACTTAACATGCATACATCCATATTCATTAATCATCATGCATAAAATCAAATCATCACATGCACATAAACAAAATAAAGTCTGTATATATATATCAGCAAAAATGCCCGTAGGCTACAAAGAGCTGGTCCTCTGACCCCACAAAAAAATCCAAAATCTCAAAATCCCCAAGCCTAAGGCATTAGCCACCATGATCACATAGGATCGGTGTGACGGGAACTACCCCTGTGGTGTGGGTCCTATGGGACCCCTTAGGGTGGCTGTTGCTAGCCCCCGCATCATGCCTGCTACCACCTCCCTCATCCAATCACCTACGATGAGATGATGCTGACTGCTCAGTATCATTGCCCCTCATCCTACATGATGACCCACCTCCCAAGGGTTCAAGTAACCATCCATCGAGGTGGATATTCTCTCCCTCCATAGCCATCCAATGTCGAGACCAATCTACCTCTCATCGCAACTATTATGCCTCCCACCAATGGTAGTAAGCTACTGCATCGTCACGTTGTGCCAGCTACATCTGTAGGAGATCCCTCTCCTATGCAGCGCTAGTGTCCCCATCCCCTTGGCAGTGTGCAACGAATGTGCTCTCTCGCTCTGCCAGCTGAGCCTACAGGAGATCCCTCTTCTACAAAGCTTTCCCCAACTCCTCATCCCACCTCCGTAGTAGCTCTTCCAACCATGAAATATCTGCACATAGCTTGAACTCCATGTCCTTCACTTCCACCTGAGGCATAGGCATATCTAGAATAGTAGCCTACTCTAGCTCCCACTACTCCATGATGTCCTACATCTCTGGCTGATCCAAAACCCCCACATCATCATCCTCCACCTCCACCATATTTGCATCCTCCCGAGGAGCTCCCAAAGCATCTCCTGGTGCCTCGACACCCTCCCCACTTGTGACTGATACCTTTGTGCCTCCCAGTGGCCCCTCTCCCTGCCTTCGCTGTAGTACCCACCACTAGTCATACTCTACTGTAGTCCCGATGTCATCCACATCTAGGACATCGATCATTGCATCTGAATCCTTGCCTAGTGGCATGATAACCAGTCGATCCAAATTTGTCTCATCCCCCCTACATCGATAGACCATAGGCTCACCAGGCAACCCTTGGTGCACCCCAAACTGTCGTGTCACCTGACTATAAGGGAAGAACTCAGGCTCGATCCCATGTCGTCCAATCAGTCATCACTCCTTGCATACCTGTCAGAGCCACTCTCTAGCCTCTGGCCAGGCTGGATAGTCTTGATAAGGGCACCAAGACACCTCCCCTGGAGTAAGCCTAGTGAAGGCATTGACATAGTGCCCTACGGCACCTGCCCATCATCGACTTTGTCCTTGCTCCTCAGACCACCGCCATAGAGCTGCATAACCGATATCCTTATCTGCCATCTCCACCCACATTGTTCATGGTAACCCCTTGGTCTCTCCATCTCTATGTGCTACCAACCCCAGCTCTGCAATAGATAGCTATAGATGATCTCATTTTGCCTTTGACAGTGGACCTCATATAGCTCCCCATAGAGCTGAGCCAACAGCGTATGTCCCCATCTCAAGACCAAAGGCTCCTGCGTCGAACACTCCACCAGCCAACATACCACATCTAGCAGGTTCCATGGGAACCTGGCACCTGATGAGTTAGGTAGCAGCATGTTGGAAATGAGGCCCATAAGCAATGCTTTCCTCACTCCCAACACCCATCTCTAAAATCACCATCGAACCAGAATCCCGCCCATTTGGTAGTCAACCTCTGCCATCTCCACTAGAAAATCCACACCCAACTCCTCCCTGTGCTTGAAGCATCATATCAGCACCGCTGTCTATAGATCCCGCAACGTCATCCTGATCGGTAGTTCGTCTATCAGAATCTGCAAAATTCGATAAACATCCTCCAAGGTCACTGTCATCTCCCCTATTGGGAGATGGAAGGTGTTGGTCCAGGGATCCCACAGGTTGATCAAGGCCATCAGATAGGCCTGATCCCTGACCACAGGCTCTAGTTGAGCCACCTGCTTGAGCCTAAGGTCATCAAGCCACTTCCAGTCAGCCACAGTCAGCGCCCCCATGCTTCCACAAAAGCAGTAGGTACACAATACCGGCTCTTCACAACCTGCAAAAGAAAACAACACAAAAACATTAAATTCAAAAAAAAAAATTCACCTAGGTTTTAACTATGTTTTCTGCTCAATTTTAAGCTAAGTCTTGGTTTGTGTTCAGCTTAGTTTTAGGGTTTCAATTTTAATTTTGAAAAGCAACATAACAAAGAAAATTAAACAAATCACTTGTAGTTTTAAAACATATAACAAAAGCAATAATGCTAAGAAGCACTTATTGGTCTCGCTTCGACTTCGTCGCTTGACCCGGTTTGTGCAATCATAATTTCAGGAGAAATTTGGCAGCACTTCACTTCACATAATTGACCTCCTCCTCCGTAGAGCTCCAAATTGCCAGAAAAAACAAGTGCAAATGAGCCCAAAACCTAGTTTTGGCCTTTAAATAGGCTTTTTGAGCTTGTAATAATTCCCCCTGGAATGAGCACTCTGGTTAGCACTCGTTACACCCTAGGATGAATACTACACAAGAATTCGTCCCACCCTAGAATGAATTCAGCACACAAATTTCAAAAATAGGAAAGAAATGCACAAAAATGCACCAAAAGTAGCAATAAACCTGTCTAATGAGAGTGCTTTTGCACTTGACATCCTGGACATGCCAAACAGACGTCGGAGTCACAAATCCTCACTATCCTACTCCATAAGAAGGCTACCATATCCGGACCGCTCCATGGGAAGATAGATCTTTGAGAATTTCATCCCCAAACGGCGTCACCAAAAGGGTCAAACACCCAACCAAAAATAGCAATAACATTGCCGAACGAAGGTGCCTTCGTGCCTAAAATTCTTGGCATCCAAAAAAGACATTGGGGTTGCAAATTATCACTATCCTACTCCCTAATAAGGCTACCATAGCCAGACCGCTCCACGAAAGGACGGGTTTTTGACAATTTCAGCTCCAAAAAGCATCACCAAAATAGTTAAACACCCACCAAAAATAGGTCTGAATGTCAAAAAATTGCACACACAATTTAAAGATAAATCTCTGATGACACCCTTACCCAAGCCATCTTGGGTCAAGCGACTCGTCGCTTTTCTCATGTAGGTCATTCCCTCATCGATTCGTCGCTTGAGGGGGTAGTCACACTTAGTCACCAATCAACAAATACACACCCAATCATGGAAACAACATGCATTCAAAGGATTATTGACAAAAAAAATCATGCTCCTGCTTGGGGCAGCAAACAAGCAACAATCACAACCTGATCAAATCACTTGGCATTCATGAATCATGAACTCAGGGTTCTCACAGACAAAAGGTTGCGCCCTTTGCCTATTCATGACTAATCAATGTCCAAGTTCAAGTAACATCTCACCGAACAAGGTTAACACTTGAATGAAGTTCCTTAGCTCGTCAGAGGCAAGGATTCAAGAATGCATGCCCTTTCCATACTTGGGGCATCAAAAGTTTGTTAGGTTACTGAGAAACCCTAATCATTAGTTCTTTGGTTATCTATTTTTCCTAGTTGCTGCGCCATGCATAGTGCATCCCAAAAAGGGGCATCTATAGAAACCAAAATAGCACCAATCTGATTATGTGACTGCAAACACTGACCACCTTGACACACATAGCCCCAAGGGCAGCCCCCAGAGGTTAAACAGTGGTCCTAACCACTCTCATAGCAGTTTTGGAAGGCCAGAGATCATTTTGGCACCTTTAGGCACTTTTGTTAATATCCGTTCCACCCTGGAATGAATTCAAACTAGGATTCGCCCCACCCAGGGATGAATTCGAAACTCACTCCAAGGTGGGGCAAATTGCATGTTTGATGGGCAAAAAGTCAAATCTTGACAAATGGCAGCTTAGATCTGCCACTTAATGCTTCCTTCATCGCATGGGAGTATGGGTGAGCGTTTTAAAGCATTAGAGGCATTTACAAGGTCAGTCATGAAGTCCCAATTTAGGAAGGAATCTCCTTCTCCCTGGGAAGGCATGATTGCCAAGTGACGCCTCTACATGCCCATTTCATGAGACCTACAAGTCTATAAATTGGTGAGTTTCCTCACCCCAAAATATATAGAGAAGGAGCATTTTAGAGCAACGAAGTGCTGCCATTTTATTTACACGCCTCACACCTTTTGGATTTGCGCCTTTCACATCCTTGATCTCCTTTAGATGGGAGGTCATTGGGTGACTATTGGGAGGACGAATTTGGAGCCCAAAACCTGACATTTGGTCACAATATTCCACCAAATTTGCCGACAATACCGCACAAGAGGTTTTGGACCCATCCCAAGTGGATTGGTGTCGAAATCAGGCCCCAAACAAGGGGCAGCCTGCCACATGGGCGCCCCCTCCCACACTGCCACAATCTTAATCGCCCCCTTTCGAAATGATGGGAATTCCATGGCAGACTTGTTTTTTTTCATTTTTGCATTCAGTTCTATGATGCTTAGATAGGTTTTCATTTGAATTTCGTCTCATTTTGAACAAGTTTGACCATATTTCTATCTTTGCTCACTTCTACGAACTTGCAGGTAGCATCATAAAATTCCCGCTAACAAAGGCCAAATTGGGAAAATCTGACCATCTAGGTCTTCCCAAAATGCCCCCAATTAGCTAACCCCAAGTTTGTAGGTCTTTTGGAGCTTCCTAGGCAGGACATTGGGACAGTACCTTTTCGACATTTTGTTGCAGGTGAATTCATCCCACCCTAGAGTGAATTCAAATCGACGAGGAATTTCCTAACTGTTCTTTTTGCAGTGCCCTCCTGATGATGTCCTGATGTCCCTTTCAAATTTCCAAAGCATTTAGATTCATTTTAGTTACAGTTTAATTCATTTTTCTCATTCGCTTATCGTAGGCTTGGAGATTGCATGTTTTGTTTCATCTGCAGGTGCTACTAACTATTTCTTGTTCCCTTGAACACAGGATCGGAACATTGGAGGAGTAGTAAGGAATCAATATTCATAGACGCAAGCGGTGACAACATTCTGGTCCACCCATCTTACATGTGGGCACGCGGAAGAAGGAAAGGCACCCATGAATGTAACAAGAACGCATGCTTAAACGCTCCTAGCCCTTGGAAAGGAAGGATGTACATTGTAACCGAGTTTGAAACATATCAATAAAAAGGGCTATCTTTTTTATTCACTTGTGTTTCGTTTCGATTCGCTCATGCCTTTCTCTCTTTTCATGCACTTTCAAATTCCTAGGATTTAGCGTTGAGTTTGTTTTTTTTTTTGTTTGCATTTCGTATTCACTTTCCTTTTTGCTTCCGTATCCTCGTGCTTTCACTTTTTGTTAAGATAAAACCTTAGTTGATAAATATTTGCAATTTGTTTTTTCACAATTTAAAAAATCATCACTACCCTTTCTAAATTTATAAAGTTTTATCTTCCTCAATATTACAATAATTTTAAAATTAAAAATATTTAAATAATTTAATAAAATTTATTTAATTTTAAAAAATTTTATTTTCATTTTTTCTAAACTCAAAATACTACTTATTTAACAACATCCATATCTAAAAATCATCTCCTTTCAACTTAAACCTTTATTTATTTATTTATTTTAAATATATATCAATACTTTGCCTAAATTAAACTAGGGACTTACCCATAATACAATTCGCATCCTTCTAAATAGACCAGTACTCCGGCTAAAAAAAATTTCAACTTATTTCCCGCTAAAAAATAATTATTCACACGTTATTTTGGTTTTAGGTTTTTTATCTGCCTAAGCCATAAAACATTTAATTTTAATTGTTGTAGTGGTAAATTCATTTATATATTAAAGAAGAACAAAGACCACCTATGAGTATGTGTGTGGATTTTCGAGGAGAGTGACTTCTAACATGCAAGCGAAATACAAGACATGCGATTTACTTAGAAGTTGAAGAATTCGGTAAGAGCCTTTTCTTTTTGTTTGAGTATTGGTTTCTTTTCCTTTCCTATCATCAAAACATTTTATTTTTCTTCAATCCAAAGTTTTTTAATTCACCAAGTTGTTGAAAATTCCAATACAAGTTTTTTTTTCTGAATCATAAATAGATAAGTGATAAATAAGTGATCTATATCTCTTTTTGCTTTTCAATGAGCCTGATTTGTTTGTTTGAAGGCACACCGTTTCATACTCATTTCGCTTCAACCTACCAAACTAAAATTTTAATGTTCTGTAGTAAAGAAAGAGAAGTTGCTGAAAATGGAGAGGAGGGACAAATACCATCGGATGTGAAAGAGGAAATATTAGTTTTGCTTCATATGGATAGTATAATCCTTTTCTTTGAAATTCCGAAGGAGTGGAACGCTCTATTGGCTTCTTCCCGGTTTATATACAAGTGGAATCACGTTGCAAACAGGAGTCCATCCTTATTATTGTGTGGGCCTGGATGTGAGGAACATAGATATACGGAGTGTATTGCTTCTCGGAATGTAGATGGAAGATCAAAAAACTAGAAATATTCCCATGGGGTAGACTTAATTTCTTTTGGGGAGGATCATCAAAAACCTAGAAATATTTCCATGGGGTAGACTTAATTGCTTTTGGGAAGGATCTGAAGCTGGACAACTTCTAGCGGGGACACCGAACATGTTACCTCAATGGATTGTCAACAAAGAATTTGTCTTTACATTCCACTAAACAAGACACTTTCTAATGTTTCTCTTCCTTTCGTACCTCCACATAATAACTGCTACGACGCATGAATTGTGAGAGGGGATTATGGAGACACATGCATAGTGGCGATACAGGGATCTAAACCAAGAAGTTTACATATCTATGATACTTCATCGAATTTATGTGCCAATGTGCTCTCCCTGCCCAGGATTATCGATTTTTGTATTAAAAGCGCAGAGCAATACAAACCAGATGTAGGTATTTTGAAGGTGCCTCGGTTAGCGCAAGATCCATCTCTAAACTTAATTACCAAGTTCTTTGCATGTGGCTCTTGCATGGTATTTGCTTGCTTAGCTTTGCATCTGGGTCTTGCATGGTATTTGCTTGCTTAGCTTGGAACAACTTATTCCCTGGTATCTGTGATTCAGTTATCTGGGAGATTCAGTTTAGTTTAAATTGGAGAATAATTACACTTAGGAAGGAAATCACAAGGATTCCTCCTCATATGTTAAAAAAGTTTAAAGGTTGGGAGGACTACGACTTTGTCGGGGTGGGTGAATGTATTTGTATTATAGGGTACAGGTCTCAAGAGGTTAAAGTGGCAACATACAATAAAAGACAAGATTCATGGCTGCTTCTTCCTCCTGTTCCACTTTTGATTTACGCTGCTATAGCCTTCCATCCAAGGCCTGATATTCAGTTAAGTTGAATAGCTAGGAATGCTCAAATTAAAACTTATTGATCGTTGTTATTCTTGGTAACCCATGGCGGTTAAACTATTAGTTTTTAGGTGGAAGAAAATATTTGAGTGATGATCCTTTCTAGCTATTAATTTTGGGTTGGATATTCATTATTGACGGGTCTTATGATTTCTAGCTATTAATTTTGCCTTGGATTTTCATTATTGACGGGTCTTATGATGTGTTTTAGTCCTTTGGATTTGATGGCTTTTTAACCTCTTAGTTTTTAGGTCGAAAAAATATTTGATATACTGTCCGATGATTGCTCGTGGCCGTTAATTTTATCAACTCTTGATTTGTAGTATATATATGAATTTTGTGCTGTTGATTTTGTCAACTCTTACTTTATACTAATTAATTATAATTATTATAAATTAGTTGTGAAAGTTTTTAAATAATTTAATTATCATTAAAAACATTATTTTAATATGTTATTATTAATATATGTTAATCTTTAGTATTTGATTTATTATTTGAATAAATATATAATAATGTTTTAAATAACTTAAATATAGATACTTTATACTTACTTATCAAGTTCGAGTTTGTATTCGAGTTCGACACTCTTGAAGGTCGAAAAAAAATTGAACATGTATAAAAATTCAAATAAAATTCCTTATAAATGCACACACATTTTTTAAAATAATTTTGTTTTTTATTTTTATACAAAATATAAAATTATAATATTTGATTTTAATTATTTTTTTGAAATATATACTTTAAAATATTTTAATAAACATAGTAATATTTTAATAAACGAGTTTGCTCCCACTAGCTGCATATTGAGACACATCATCACCTCCCCAGAGATCAACGTATTTGCAGATTGTGCATTCTTGATGTGGAATCCGAGGAGCATTTCAATTTCACTTGTCCTGTCTACTACGAGATACGAGATAGATATTATTTATTATTCAAAGACACTCATACACTAAAATCTTGGATTAGTTATGAAGATCAGAGATGCATTACGTTTTTCATCTGAGAATTATTCAATCTCAGGAAAGAACTACTTAGTAACAATTTGTAGAAGATAATAGTATTCCAACTTATCACTTCATTCTTCCAACCTCTAGAGGCCACGAACAAGAAGCGCCAAGGTAATCATAGAGATACAACAAGATCAATTTGGCGTAGCCTCCAACAAAGAACATCTACGACGATATCCAACTCTTACATCACGCACTTCTCTTCAGCCTTGAATGTTGGGAGTAATCCTTGATCCACATATCTTATATATCATATGTGATCTTGTTTACTGTTTTCTTACTTTATTTTATCTGGAGCTGCATTAGGCACTCCCATTGCTTTGTATATGTCCTATATTACATTCCTATTGACCTCTTTTGGTCACCGATAGACATTAATACAAATACAAATTCAAATTCAGATGAGAAGATTTTCAAATGTTTAAATCAATAATTTTTTTAAAAGATAAATTATAAGTTTTCTAAATTCATTCTAAAAAAAGATCATGCATATTAACACATAACTATCATTGTTGTCAACTAAAGATTAAAAATGGTTGCATTAAGACATGGATCTAAAGAATTTTTTTATAACACTTTCACATTGATATATATTTTATATTTTAGAGGTAAGATATTTTATTATATTATATATATTTTTAAGAATTTGAAAAATCATCACTGCTTTTATTTTACCTTAAAATTTAATAACATATATATAAAATTTATCAAAAAAAATTATAAAAATTTCCTCTGGGGCATAGTACACATGTTTAAAGATTCAAATTTTAAGTAGAGGTAGCGTTGGTTGTACACATGTTTTGATAGTTGAAATATTGTTACATAACTATATATTGGGTAAATAACATCCTCATCCATGTGGACATTAGATTTTAAAGTTTTAAATTTTTATTCACTATCAATAAACCATAATTATTAATTATAATAAACTTTACCTAAAATTTTATAAAAAATATTTAATATATTTAATAATGAGTATGATTGCATATTGTAAACAACATCTTTCATCCCTTTCAAGTGGATTATGGTTACATAACCATATATTGGTTAAACAACATCATTTATATGGGTAGTGTCATGTGCTCTGTGATTGGTTAAACATTAAAAAACTACTTTATCCTTTAACATTTTTTTCAAGTATTTTACATAGGTTTTTATGATGGATCTAGTCCCTTCCAATTGAATGGTGTTTGAACGTTGAACCTCTTAGAAAGAGGTTAAATACCTACCATTGCAATAACCTTATAACTATTACTCTTTAACTAACACAAATATTTAATAGGTTATATTAACTAACACAAATATTTAATAGGTTATATGTGGCTTCTATTGAGGGTCGCTCCTATTAAAAATACTAAAATATTACATTTGTTGCAACATATATTTTTATTTTTATTTTTTAATTTTTTTTTCTTGAATACATTCTTAAACATCTTTTGAAGTGCTAATTTTCACAATCAATTTCTTGATATCATTTTAATCAGAACAAAACATCACGTAACCAATTATCTTTAAAAAAATAGAACTAATTAATATTTCATATACCCATTTAAAATTTGAACTAATTACCATGAAAGAAATTCATTTATGCTGCTATTGCCTTCCATCCAAGGCGTCATATTTAGTTAAGTTGAATAGCTAGGAATGGTCAAATTTAAACTAATTGATCGTTGTTATTCTTGCTAACCCATAGAGGTTAAACTATTAGTTTTTAAGTGGAAGAAAAAAATTTATATTGTATAATAAGGTTTCTCATCTTTTTAGTTATTAATTTTGCGTATTGAATGAGATTTGATGGTAATTATTTTTTTAGGAAAACATTTACAAATTACATTAACAACCATCCTGAAAGGGTTTTGAACACAAAACCACTTAAAAACAACTAGGACAACTAGGACAACTAGTTGATGGTAGTTATTCTTTTTAACCTCTTAGTTTTTAGCTTGAAAAAATATTTGATATACTAAGATAAGGTCCTACGATGGCTCCTGGCAATTAATTTTGTGCTGTTGATTTTATCAACTCTTTATTTACTTGATTTCTAGTACATGTATGAATTTTGTATTACGATTTTATTAACTCTTGATTTACTTGATTTGTAGTACATGTATGAATTTTGTATTATGATTTTATTAACTCTTGATTTGTATCCGTGTGATGTGGTTTACGTTACTTTGTATGCAATATTTCTTAAATTTGTAATATATGTATGAACATAAAAATGTTAAAGAATATTATTAAAAATGTTTTCATAAAATTAATTTCAAGTTTATTTGATAGAATTTATTTGATAGTAAAAGTTTTATTTATTAATATTTAAATATATTATTTAATAGTTTAATTTTAATATTTTATTATTTTAATTTGTAAATTATTTTAAAGGGTTTCACAGATTTTTGAAAGGTACCCCAAACCTTAGATTTAGCAATAAGACATGAAAAATTACTGAGCTAGATTCTACAAATCAAACCTTAAAATCCAATAAAATATAAGAGATTGCATCAAATTGCCCTATGATATGTGTGCTTAAGAATCTAAAGCATGAGAAAAACAACAAAATAGTAGAATAATGAAAATGTTATCGGTTAAAACAAATTTACAAATAGTTTAATTTTATAATTTATTAAAATGTAAAGTTTTATTTTAAAATTAAAATTCTTATATATTAGTTGTAAAATTTTTAAAATAAATTAATTATCATCACTAAAAATATTATTTTAATATGTTATTATTTTAATCTTCAAATTATTTTAAAGGGTTTCGTAGGGTTTTGAAAGGCACCCCAAACATTATATTTAGCAATAAGACATCAAGAAATACTGAGCTAGATTCTACAAATCAAACCTTAAAATCCAATAAAACAACGTGTTAGAAAATAAGTTGCAATTTTTATCACGAAAATACAAGAGATTGCCCCATGATCTGTGTGCTTAAGAATCTAAAGCATCAAATTTCCTCAAGATCTATGTGTTTAAAAATATAAATAATATAAAGCATTAGAGAAAACCAAAAAAATAGTAGAATAATGAAAATTTTATCGGTTAAAACAAATTTACAAATAAAAAATAGTTCCAACATCACAATCAACAAATTCATCCAACAAAGCATGTAATAAGAGAACCCCTCATAACAACAACAAACTTAATAAAATAACACTAGAAAATACCAGCCAACAAAGTCCATAACATATAAAAAAATAAACTCAAAGGGCTCACTTGTCTAGCCAATGGAAGACCTAATAGACAAAAAACATCATAAATTTTTAAAAAATGTTTTAAAATGTTGAAGAATATTATTAGAAGCAACAAAAACATTTTATAAAATTAATTTTAGGTTTATTTCATAGACTTTATTTTTATTGTAGAAATATTATTTTTATTGTAGAAATATTATTTACTAATATCTAAATTTATTAGTTTAATTTTATAATTTATTAAAATTAAAATTTTATTTTCAAATTAAAATTTTAATTATAATTATTATAAATTAGTTGTTACAGTTTTTGAATAAATTAATAATCATCACTAAAAATATTATTTTAATATGTTATTAATATATTAATATTTAGTATTTTAATTTATTATAATATATTAAATTAAATATAGATAAAATTATAGAATGCAAGTTGTCATTATGTTATTTCTAAGTACATAATTTTATGCTTTTAAGTGATTAACATGCAACATTATTTTTAAAATTTTAAATTTAAATTATAAATTTAAATAAATAGAATCTTTTAGATTAATTTTAAATAAATAAACCATTTTTTTTATAAATTTCTATTTTTTAATGATAATTATTATGTAAATTTAATTATAATTAATAATTATTGTTTACTGGTGAGAAATTTAGAACCTCAAGTCTAAGGCTCAAATCTTAAGTAGAGGTAGGGTTTTTTGGACACCATGCTTTGATATTTGAATTATTATTACATAATCATATATTGGGTAAACATCTTCCTCTATGTGGGTATTAGACTTCAAAGTTTTAAATTTTCATTCACTATCAATAAATCATAATTGTTAATTATAATGAAGTTTACCTAAAACTTTATAAAATTTAATTAATTTATCTAATAATTGCAGTTTAAATTTTAAAATTTAAGCTAAAAAACAATATCTTATGCTAATCATTAAAAAAAATATAAATCCTCTTCTTTGTAGACTCTCACTTGTAAGAATCTTACTTTGAACTGCTAACTAAAGAAATGTTTAGGCCTTAGGGAGAGCCTCTAAACTCTTTGATATTTTAAATATAAGTATACTTTCAATATTAAAAGAGGTAGTTTCAATATAAATATTACTCTTTAAACTTTTAAATATAAGTATACTTCAAACCAATACATTCTTTCATAGGAATAAAAAGAGGTTGTTTGCTTAAATAAAATATTAGTTCAAGTTGATAATCTATCCTCTATACCTTCTATATTTATTTTCAAACAACAATAAGATGCTATTCATATTGATATTGTTTTCTTTATTACCCTATATTTATCCAATATCTCATAGTATTAGTAACCTACACAATCGCTTTCCCATTGGAATGCAATAACTATCCTTACCTATGTTGTTAGTACATCAAAACCGACTAGTGTACACTCAATAAATTCAAGAAAAAACAAGTCATAATGCATACCTCATTGGATTTATCAAATGGATTAGAGATACAATACAAATATGTGGCTGCTCACAGTAGAGGTGCATTCCATATGTAAGCAAAGATAAAATTAATGATCTTAAATTTCTTATCATACTAACAAATAATGCAGTAAACCTACTACCAAGTAATATCACTTCAAACCATATTGTAAATATATATTCTAATCATTACGCATATGTATATATATAGAGAGAAAGAGTAATCAAGTGAGGAATAGTATTAATGTGGAATTAAATTTCAATATTAAAATTTATCTATTTTGAAAACCCATTGATCCACTAAAAAAACTTATGAATTTATTAAAAGGGGTCTAGACTAATTCAAGCCATTGATTCTCTAAACCTTATATCATCTATTTTTTTAAGGAATAGTTCATGAGGTTGAAAAATGTGGAAAAATCATTGTGATCAATAGAATAGCCTAATCTATTAGCTAATAAATAATTATCAATGGGAAAGTGAAGAGAAAATCATTGAAATTGTAAATTTATGTCAAAAAAATTATGGATACAATTGGTTGCTCATAGTGGAGATACATTCCATATGTAACCAAAGATAAAATTAATAATCTTAGATTTGTTATCATACTAACAAATAAAGAAATGAACCTACTATCAAACAATATCACTTCAAATCGTGTTGTAAATACATATGCTAATAATTACACACATGTATATATATAGAGAGAGAAAGAGTAATAAAGTGAGAGATAATATTAATGTGGAACAAAATTCTAATATTAAAATTTATCTATCTTCAAAACCCATTGATCCACTTAAAAAACTTCTAGATTTAATAAAATAGGTCTAGATTGATTGAAACCATTGATTTTGTAAACCTTATATCATAAATTTGTTGAAGGAATAGTTCATGAGGTTGAGAAAGGTGAAAGTATCATCATGATCATTGGAATTGCCTAATCCATTGGCTAATCAATGATTATCAATTGGAAAGTGAAGAGAAGATCATTGAAGTGGTAAATTTATCATCATAATTTTTTACTTAGCTTCCCATGACATAATCCAAATGCTTGATCAATATGAGGAGAGCCAACTTATATGATAAGTCTTAATAAATACTAACCCATTAAGAGATTATGTTAGATTTCCTATTATCTTTGTCTAAAAATTTATATCTTTAACTTTAAAAATTATTTTATGCACACCAAGAAAAATAATGATGTATTGAGAATGGTTTGAAGGTGATATTTGTGTGTGAAATATTATGACTCTATCAATAGTGATAATTATATTATAATAGGTGATATAACTAATCCACATTAATTTGATTTATTATGGTTGATCACTCTAGAATGTGGATGTGGATTGTAGTGAATTTAGTCAAGGGTAAAGGCTATAGTAAGGGCTCACCATAACATATGAAAATTATTGAAGCACTTACCATAGAGTTGAGCATCCACTATAATCTCAATCCAATAGTGACCAATCCTAAAAAATTAATCTCAATCCTTAAAAGAAAAATATGACTATGATTTTAATTTGAGGATTAGACTTTATAGAGAAGTAAATTCAATCATTAGAGGACATCATAATTCCTTAGATGAATTGTAGAAAAATATTTAGTGTCATTAATTCATTGCTTACATATATTACATTACCTTTATTGGCAAGAGGACCACAAACACACCAACAAAAGAGTAATATAAAAATATATTATATGACTCTTCCTATTTTTTTTAGCTAATTACCGCTAAAATAATTAACCAAAAAAATAATAAATCCTATGTAGAGGTATGTTAGGTTGTACACCATACTTGACAACCAAAGTATGGTTGCATATTGCATAACCATTTATTGGGTAAACATCATCCTCCATTTGGTAGTATTAATGGAGTATGGTTGCATAACCATAGATTGGCTAAATAACATCCTCCATGTGGATAGTGACTTCGTGAGTATGGTTACATAACCATATATTGTGTAAACAACATTCTTCATATGGGTAGTGCCATAAACCATACGAATACTTATAAATTAAAATATTACTTTGTTATTTAACCTTTATTTAATGAGTTTACATATATTTTTAATATGGGTCTAGTTCCCTCATATTGAATGGTGTTTGAACATTGTACCTTTTAAAAATAGACCCATGTCCTTACCATTGCAGTAATGCTACAACTATTACTATTTAACTAACACATACACACACATATTTAATATGTTATATGTGGCCTCTATTGGGGGTCGCAACTACCAAAAAGTTTAAAATATTACATTTATTGCAACCTACATTTTTATCATAGTTTTTTTATTTTGTTTTCTCTAAAATATATTATTCAACTTTTTTGGAGTTCTAAGTTTCCACAAAATGCTCCTTGACATCATTTTGATTAAGACATAAAATCTCACATGGCCAGTTGCCTTATAAAATTTGAATTTCATTTGAAGATCAAAACTATAATTCATGAATTTATTTTCTATTCAATTTCCCTCTCTATAAATATGCTCACACTACGAAGAGATTACCTCTAATAATAGATGGTGAACATCAACAATAACATTATTTTTTATCTGGTCTCCAAATCCATTTTTTAATAGCATTGATGATAATTTATGAGATCCCTTAATTGAAATATATTTCCATCCTTTTTCTACTGCAATTTTAATCATTGTAAGAAGTGCCCTAGCCTCTACATAGTTTTTAGTTGAAGTTCCATATGATTTTGAATAAATTAGGAGAATTTTGCCTTCACTATTTTTAAAAATACCACCTCCACTAGCATTTCTTAGATTTTCTTTGGAAGCACCATAAAAAATATTTTTTATAAACTTATTTTTTATACATTTCCATTTAACCATAGATTGAAGTAGATCATTTGTTTTAATTCCATTTTCATATATGGATTTTTTTAAAATAAAGGGGTAAAAATTTATTGATAAAAAGTTTGGATTACAGAGTACAACTGAGCTTCCAACCAGGACTCAAATAAACAACAAAATAGGCTAAAACCACTAGACTAGAATGACACCTAGAAAAGACAATAATAATAAGCCATATTAAGTCTATACATCCTTTTGGATCAACTCCCACAGGCGTTGAGAGTCCCCAGATGAGAGACTATCCCAATTATCGATACTCCAAGGATCTACCAGCTCAGAAGCCCTTTTGGCCAGGTAATTAGCAACCACATTCCATTCCCTTGGAATGTGCACAAAGGAAATAAATTCAAACTCTTCACTCATTCTGAGAATATGAACGGCTACATAGGCCAACTGCCAATTAACTTCCTCCACCCTTTTACTGTTTAAAATACTAACCACAATTTGAGAGTGAGACTCGCATATAATCCTATTTTAGCCAAGAGAAAACTGAATGCACGAGATTCCAGAAGATTTGAAAGGATAACTAATGCGATGTATTCAAAACCCAAAATTAACGCTTAAGTCCTAAAATGTGAAAAGAATGAAATGAAAGAGACAAAATGAAATGAGATAAAAGAAAGTACAGAAAGCACAACCCTTTTTATTTAACTCTCTTAATCTCAGTTACAAAGATGCCTCCTCCCTTTTCAGGGGCTAGGAGCGTTAAATGAATTTTGGTTACAATTATGACTTAGTATTCCTCCTTCCGCATGCCCACATTTGAAATGGGCGGGCCAAAGTGTTGCCGCTGCTTGCGTTGATGAATCCTTGATTCTTGCTGCTCCTCCTACGTTCAAATACACAACAAGTCATTAGTAGCACCTATGAAAAAAGATGAAACGTTTAATCTTAAAAACCAATGAGAAATGCATGCAAAATATTGATTGCAACGATAAATAAACCAATTCAAAACCATCTAAAAATTTAAAAGGAAAAAGAGAACGTTACCAAAGGGCCATTGCCATCAAAATAGTCAGGAAATTGGCTATCGATTTGATTCATCCCTAAGCGGGACAGACTCGACTGTAATTCGTCCCTGGGTAGGACGAATTCGCCTGTGACAAAATGCCGAAGTAATCCTGCCCAAATGTCATGTCTCGATATCTCCAAAAGGCCTGCAAACATAGGGGTTAGCTAATTGGGGGCATTTTGGGATGACCCAGATGATCAGATTTCCCCAATTTGACCTCCATCAACGGGAATTTGACATTGTTACCTGCAAGTTAGTGAGGACAACAAAAACGACAAAACGTGATATGATTTGATCAAAACCTTCTGAAATTGAAATTATGAACTATCTAAATAGTATAAAATGGAATGGAATATGAACAAGTGGCAAAAGAATAAATTAAAATGAAACTAAGAAATGCGGGGCGCCCGGGCGGGCCACCCACCGTTAGAACTTGATTTTGGCACCAATCTAGTTGGGATGGGCCCAAAATCCTTTGTAATGGGTTGTCGACGAATTGGTAGATCAATGTGGTCAAATGTCGGGTTTTGGGTCTAGATTCACACTTCCAAAAGCCACCCACTAACCTCTCTTGCGAAAGATATAAAGGATGTGGAAGAGGTGAATCAAAAGGGTAGAATGTGGTATTCAATTTGGCAGCACTTCGTTGCTTGAAAATTGAAAGCACGAGATTCCGAAAGCTTTTCAGAAAGAACAACTACTTAGATGCATTCGAATTGAAACAGCGCCTAAGCCCTAAAACAAGAAATGCATTAAAATGAAAGAGGCAAATAAACTGAAACGAGTTACAAAATCTTTGAAGAGAAGTCACAGCCCTTTTTATTAAACTTATCCAACACGGTTACAAAATCGCCTCCTCCCTTTTTAGGGGCTAGGAGCGTTAAACGGATCCGGTTACAATCTTGGTAAGTGTTCTCCTTCCGCGTGCCCACATGCAAAATGGGCGGGCCAAGATGATGCCGTCGCTGATGTCGATGAGTCTTTAACCTCTGTTGCTCCTCCTGCGAACAAAGAAACAACGAAGATGTCAGTAGCACCTGTTGCAAATAGTAAGTGTTTGTTCTCTAAAATCGCCAAAAGATGTATGTAAATAATTAGCCAAATCGATAGACAAAATGACTCTAAATGACCTAAAAATCTGACAGAGGACAGAAGACATCACCAGAGAGCCACTGCCATTGAAACAGTTGGCCAATCTGCCTTCAACTGGAATTCGTCCCTGGGCAGGACGAATTCTGACTGCTATTCGTCCCTGGGTGGGACGAATTCTTCTGTGTTGGAAAAGCCGACCTGCTGCTGCTCCAATGTCGAATCTCGGGACCTACAAAATGCCTACAAACAGGGGGGTTATGTAATTGGGGCCATTTTGGGATGACCCAGATGGTCGGATTCTCCCAATTTGGCCTCTATCCTCGGGAATTCGATATCGCCACCTGCAAGTTAGTGAAACAACAAAGCGACACAAAACGTGATAAGATCTGATCAAAATGTTACAAAATTGAAGCTATGAGTTAACCAAATAGAATAACACGATATGCAAACTGAAACAATAATCTAGAATGCTTTAAAACTCAAAAAGTGCGGGGGCGCCCAAGTGGGCCTCCCACCGTTGGCACTTGATTCCGGCGCCAATCCACTAGGGATGGGCCCAAAACCTCTTAGGATTGGGATGTCTGCAAATTGGTTGGTTCAGGTGTCCATATGTTGGCTTTGGGTCAGATTCAAGCTTCCAAAAGCCACCCAAAAACCTCCCTTGCAAAAGAGATTGGTGGATGTGAGAAGGTGAATCAAAGGGGATGCAAATGGGTGTTCAACTCGGCAGCACTTCGTTGCTTGAAATCTCCTTCTATCCGTCCTTTTGGGTGAGAAAAGTCCCACCTTTTATAGACCCATGGGGTCTCTTTTGAGAGGGAAGCACAAATGCCATGTGTTGGTCATAGGTGCCATGTGGCAGTCATGTCTTCCCATGAGGGAGGGGAGTCCTCCATTGACTTGGGCTCTCATAATCGCCCTTGTGACAGCTCTTCTAACGGCCTATCTATCCACCCACACACGTGTGCGAGGCAGGAGTCATCAACTGACTGTCCTGGGCTGCCACTTGGCACCATTCTTCTTTTTGCCCGTTAAACTTGGAATTCGTCCCCGGGTGAGACGATTTCAGAATTCGTCCCTGGGTGAGACGAATTCCAGTTAGTATTCGTCCCCGGGTGAGACGAATACTGAGCAAAGTGTCTAAATGTGCCAAATTGCTTCCCGACCTTACAAAATTGCTATGAAAGTGGTTAGGACCACTGTTTGACCTCTGAGGGCTGCCCTGGGGGCTGTGTTTGTCAAAGCGATCAGTGTTTGCAGTCACATAATCGGATTGGTGCTGTTTTGGTGTCTACAGATGCCCCTTTTTGGGATGCGTTGTGCATGGCACAGCGCCGAGCAAAAATAGATAACCAAAGCACTAATGATTAGGGTTTCTTGGTAACCTAACCAACTTTTGATGCCCCAAGCATGGAAAGGGCATGCATTCTTGAATCCTTGCTTCTGACGAGCTAAGGAGTTTGATTTCAAGTGTTAACCTATTTTGGTGAGGTGTGACTTGAACTTGGACATTGATCAGTCATGATTAGGCAAAGGGCGCAACCTTTTATCCTCAGGGGAACCTTGTGTTCATGATTCATGAAATGCCAAGTGTTTGATTGATTTGATTGTTGCTTGTTTACTGCCCCAAGCAGGAGCGTAATTGTCTTTGTCAATGATTCTTTGAATGCATGTCGTTTTCCTTAATTGGGTGTGTGATTGTTGATTGGTGACTAAGTGTGACTACCCCCTCAAGCGACGAATCGATGAGGGAATGACCTTCATGAGAAAAGCGACGAGTCGCTTGACCCAAGATGACTTGTGTAAGGGGGCCTTTAGAGGGTTTACCGTTTAGCATGTGCAATTTTTCCAACATTTGGACCTGTTTTTGGTGGGTGTTAACCCTTTTGGTGATGCCATAATGGGGTGAAATCATCAAAAACCCATCTTCCCGTGGAGCGGTCCGGCTTTGGTAGCCTTCTTGGGGAAGTAAGAGAGTGACAATTTGAACCCCGACATCGTATTTCTTTGCCTAGAGGTTAAGTGCAAGAGCACTTGTGTCCGACAATGCTTATTGCTGTGTTTTTGTGTTGCGTTTATTTGTTGTTTTTGTTTTTTTTGTGACACCATTTGGGGATTAAATTGTCGAAAATCCGTCTCCCGTGGAGCGGTCCGGCTATTGTAGCCTTCTTAGGGAGTAGGATAGTGATAATTTGTGACTCCAGTGTCTATTTTGTATGGCTTGGATGTCAGGTGCAGCAGCACTCTTATCGGGAAAATTTATTGTCTGTTTTTAGTGCATTTTTTATCATTTTTTGATGTTTTTGAAGTGCTGGTTTGAATTCGTCCCTGGGTGGGATGAATTCCAGCTGTAGAATTCGTCCCTGGGTGGGACGAGCGCTAACCTGAGCGTTCGTCCCAGTCAAGGACGAATTCTAGCTCAAAAGGCCTATTTAAGGGCCAAAACTTGCATTTTGGCTCATTTGTGTCATTTTTTTTTGCGATTTTGGAGCTCTGGGAGGAGGAGGTAATTCTGCAAAGCGAAGCGCTGCTGGAATTCTCTCTGCCATCATGAGTGCACAAACTGGTTCGAGCGGTGGAGCCGAGGCGAAACCTGTAAGTGTCCTCTAGAGCTTATTTTTGTTTAAATTTGCACTTGTTTTATTTGATTGTTTTTGTGATGTTGTTTTTCAAAATGTGTTTTAAAACTTAAATCCTGAAACTGGATTGAAGACAACTACTTGTATTTCTTTTTATGCTGTACAGTTCTTTTCCATGTTTTTTAATTTTTTTTTTTTTTTTTTGTTTAATTGTTTTCTTTTGCAGGTTCGGAGCCGGTACCGTGTACCTACCGCCTTTACTGAGGCGCGGGGTGCACTGACTGATGGTGATTGGGAATGGCTTGATGCCCTTGGGCTCAAGCAGGTGTCTCGACTGGAGCCTGTGGTCCCGGATCAGGCCTATCTGATGGCCCTGATCAGACTTTGGGATCCTCGGACCAACACGTTCCATCTTCCGATAGGGGAGATGACTGTAACTTTGGAGGATGTCTATCGGTTGCTTCGGATTTCGATAGACGGACTGCCTATTAGGACATCGCCGCGTGATCAACGGACTGCTGTACTTACGAGATGCTTTGGGCATGGGGAGCGGATGGGTGTAACAAACCCAGTGGAGACAGCTGAGGTGGACTGCCAGACTAGCGGGATTTTGGTTGGTTGGTGGCAGGAGAGGGGGGTGTTAGGAGTGAGGCACGCATTCTTGATGGGCCTTATTTCTAACATGCTTCTCCCCGATTCGTCGCGCATGAGGTTCCCGTGGAACCTGCTGGATTTGGTATGGCAGTTGGTAGAGTGCCCGATAGAGGCACCACTGATTTTGAGATGGGGACAAACATTGTTGGCATAGCTCTACGGGGAGCTGTATGCGGTCCGCTGTCGGTAGCGGAAGGGCGTCAGTTGTAGTTATCTGCTGCAGTGCTGGGGTTGGCAGCACATAGCAGTGGAGAGGCCGACCGGGTTACCGTGGATGACTCGGGTGGCGATGGATGACACGGAGATAGGCTATGCAGTTTTGTGGCGGCGGTCTACGGAGCAGGGGCAGAGTCGGCGATGGGCAGGTGTTGTAGAGCACTATACCGATGCCTTTTCTCGGCTCACTCCAGGGGAGGTGTTTTGGCGCCCTTATCGGGACTGTCCAGCTTGGCCAGAGGCTGGAGAGTGGCTCCGTCGGGTACGTAGGGAGCGGTGGTTGACTGGGAGGCACGGGACGGAGCATGAGTTCTTTTCATACATCCGGGTTACACGATAGTTTGGGGTGCGACAGGGGTTTCCTGGTGAGCCCGTGGTCTATCGACGGCGGGGAGATGAGAGGGATCTAGATCCACCGGTCACCGCGCCATTGGGCGAGGAGTCAGATGCGGTTATTGACGTCCCGGACGTAGATGACGTCGGGACTACCACTGAGTATGACTCGTGGTGGGTACTACGGCGATGGAGAGGAGAGGGGCCACTGGGAGGCGCGGAGGTGGCAATGGAGGGTGCTGAGGCAGCAGGGGATGATTGGGGCGGTCCGTTAGATGATGCGAACATGTTGGATGTGGGGGATGAGGATGTAGACTTGGGCGCTCCGGATCAGCCGGACATGCAGGACGTGGAGGAGCAGTGGGAGCCAGAGTAAGCTGTTGTTCCAGAGTGTCTTGTTCATCAGGCAGACATAGAGGAGGTGGAGTCTGAGATACGCGCTGAAAATGCATGATTGACAGAGCTACTATGGATACGGGATCTGGAGTTGGGGGATGCGAGGCGGGAGCTGGGGGACGCAGTACGGGAGAGGGATCTCCTACGGGCTGAGCTGGCAGAGCGGGATAGGGTTCTGGCACAGCGCGACGATGCGGTGTCATACTATCATCGACGAGAGGCAGATTGGTGTCGGCATCGGATAGACTTGGAGAGGGAGGTCATCCGCCTTGGTGGGCGGCTACCTGAGCCCTCGATCAGTGGATCTTCATGGTGGACGAGGGATAGTGCGACTGAGCAGTCAACATCATCTCGTCGTCGACGATTAGATGAGGGAGGCGGTAGCAGGCATGATGCGGGGGCTGGCAGTAGCCGCCCTGCAGGGTCCCATAGGACCCACACCACGGGGGGTAGTTCCCGTCGCACCGATCCTGCGTGATTATGGTGGTCGACGCTTTAGGTTGGGTTTTTGGATATGATTGCGGGGTCTGAGGACCGATTTTGTAGCCTGTGGGCATTTTTTTTTGACGATATATATATATATTTTTTTTTTTTTTTTTTTACCGGTTTTATTGTGGCTTCTTACATGTGATGATTTTATTTTTGTTATGCATGATGGCTAATGACTATGGATTTATGCATATTTATTTATTTTGATGAATGCTTATGTTATGATGAATGCAAATGTTTTTTATTTCTTTTTGATATGCAAAGTGAAATTGATGAATGATATTTGTGGTGATTGGTTACGGCACCATAGGTTGTTTAAGACGCTCTTTAATTCGTTTTTAGGCAATTGCTATGATGTATGGCTCTTGTATGTATACATGTGGTTTTCTCTTTTTGTATTTTCTGATGGTATTGTAAGGATGAAAAGTAGCGCAGTTGGTTTATAAATGTAGCTAAGGTTTTCTTAGACTCAGACAGTTTTAACTCACTAGCCACGACTGTACTTTATCTTACAAGACTTTTAAACAAGGTATGAATCAGACCTGTTTTTGACCAAGCTATTTCACATCCCTGTGTGTGCAAATGAGTTCATTATTGTGGTATTTATCAGGATACCGCCAGTGCCAGATGGGCTTTCAACCGAACCTGTACTGAGGATCACCTAATTAGCTCCACTAACTCCTTTGTTGTATGTAGTTAGATTTGTCTGCGGTGTTATCCAGGATGCCATAAGCTAGCTCATCCACATGCAAACATTGATCTGTACGCAAGTTAATGTGACAGATATATCGTCATGCGAGAGGTTTACCGCCCGTTATCGATAGGCTATCAACCAAATCGGTATTGAGGCTTGCCTTATGACCTTTTAGAATGCTGAGAGTTCCAGGGATTCAAGTTCTACTCCCTTCTTTTCTTCAATTGTATTGGGATACTTGCTCGTTTGTAGTGATAAGATCACTGTTTATTTTGATTTGTTTTTCTTTTGAGCAAGGGATTGGGGATATGTAGTGATGAAAATCACTATCGTTTGTGCCCTTTGATTTTTGCACTGTAAGATGTCAAGTATTTGATTTTTGACATTTTGCAAATTTTTGATGTTTTGCAACTATTGAGAACTAGGGATTCTTAGGGAATTGGGTAGGGAGGATGCTTGTCCTTTTGCCAACTCTCGACATTCTTGGGGTCATTCGCACAGGGGGATGAGCAAGATAACCGTTTCACTTTTGGTGACCTAGATTACTGTGCAGGTTTCATCTTTCGTTCACACAACTTAGGAATTGTTTTATGTGTTTAATTTGTGTTGGGACGTTACGTAACAAGGTGTATTTCAAGTGAAATTCTACCTTCGTAAAATCTGTTTGACTTTATACATTACATGGCTAAAGAGCAAAATGATGACTGAATCATGAAAACCCTTGATATATTAAAAGACCACTGACTCTAGTGTGGTAAATGCAATGCATGGTATTTTTGTTTTTTTTTTGTAAAATGGAACTGTGTGGAACAAGATGGTTTATCAGAGCCATTACAGCCTATGGTGCCTTTGACCTATACAACCACAAATATGCAACGTATGGATGCAATGCTTAATGCAGCTACATGTTTTTGTATTTTTGATGGATTTATTTTTGTGAATATGAATATGAGGTACGAGAAGAGCTCTCGATTGATGAATTTGAGTATGCCTAGATATGAGATGCAAATTTTTGTTGTTTTTGATTATTTTTTATTTTTGACCAAGTGATTGTGGACATCCTTGGAGCCTTTTGGTGACCAAGTGATTGCGATAATCCTTGGAGCTTTTTTTTTTGGGTGACCAAGTGATTGCGATAATCCTTGGAGCTTTTTGGGTGACCAAGTGATTGCGATAATCCTTGGAGCTTTTTGGGGTGACCAAGTGATTGCGATAATCCTTGGAGCTTTTTGGGGTGACCAAGTGATTGCGATAATCCTTGGAGCTTTTTGGGGTGACCAAGTGATTGCGATAATCCTTGGAGCTTTTTGGGGTGACCAAGTGATTGCGATAATCCTTGGAGCTTTTTGGGTTTTGACCAAGTGATTGCGATAATCCTTGGAGCTTTTTGGGTTTTGACCAAGTGATTGCGATAATCCTTGGAGCTTTTTGGTTTGACCAAGTGATTGCGATAATCCTTGGGGCTTTTTGGTTTGACCAAGTGATTGCGATAATCCTTGGGGCTTTTTGGTTTGACCAAGTGATTGCGATAATCCTTGGGGCTTTTTGGTTTGACCAAGTGATTGCGATAATCCTTGGAGCTTTTGTGTTTTTGACCAAGTGATTGCGATAATCCTTGGAGCTTTTGTGTTTTTGACCAAGCGATTTTATTGATCGTTGGAGCATTTTTGGGATATGGCTCTCTTAGATATAAAATTGTCGCAAATGACTGATATTCAAGGGTTCTGTTTCCTTGATACCGTCAAGAGAAGCTAGCCGGTACGTCCCGGGTCCTATTTTGCTATCAATGACATATGGACCTAACCAATTTGCCGTGAACTTGTCCCTTAGGTGGGACGGCAAATTAGAGTTCCGTTGGTTTTCCTTCAATACCAAATCACCAACCCGAAAGTCCCTTAGATGAACTTTCATGTTGTAAGCTTTCTTAAGCCGCTCTTGATAGATACGTAAGTGCTCGAGAGCATTCACGCGTCGTTCGTCAAGCAACGTAAGTTGGTCTAACCGGGCCTGCCGTGCAGTGTCATCATCGATGAACTCCCGCATTGATATGCGAAGGGAAGGAATTTCCAACTCGAGAGGCATTACTGCCTCTGAGCCATACACTAGCGAAAACGGAGTTGCCCCAGTTGGCGTCCGAACGCTAGTGCGGTAAGCCCAAAGGGCGAGTGGGATTTGTATGTGCCAATCCTTATGACTGTCTACGATCGTCTTTTTAAGGATGGCCACTAGTGTTTTGTTTGATGCCTCTGCTTGCCCGTTTGCTTGCGGATAATAGGGCGTTGAAAAGTTGTGCTGAATTTTGTACTTTGTGGTCAAAGCACGCACGTCTTTGTTCTTGAATGATGGCCCATTATCCGATATTATTTTGGATGGAATACCAAAATGACATATGATGTTATGCAAGATGAACTCCACAATGCGGGGTCCTTTCGTTGAGGTTAACGAAATTGCTTCCACCCATTTGGTAAAATACTCTGTGGCCGTTATGATAAACGTGTGACGGCCTGACGATGCAGGGGAGATCTTTTCGATTAGATCGAGGCCCCACTACGAAAATGGCCAAGCATACTGGACTGTCTGTAGGGCCTGGGAAGGTACGTGCATCAAATTGGCATGATGTTGACATTTCATGCACTTCTTGACATATTCGCAACAATCTCGCTCTAAAGATGGCCAATAATAGCCCATGCGAAGAATGCGCTTTGCGATGGCCATACCACTAAAGTGACCACCACATGTACCGTCGTGCGCTTGGGCGACTGCCCAAGTGGACTCTTGCTGGTCCAAACAACGAAGAAGAATTCCGTCATAACTGTGACGATACAAAATGTCTCCTATCAAGACATACTTAGCCGCTTTCTGCTTGAATGTTCATTTTGCGGCGTGCGTCAATCCAAAGGGAAGATTACCTAACTTGAGGTAGTCTCTTATGGGTAAATACCAGTCTTGTTGATCAGAAACCTCGACAGTATGAACAGCCAATCCCTTTCGAAGTTCTTCCCTAACAAATGTTGAATGGGATAGAACTTGTAAGAATAGCGTTGTATTGCTATTAATGGGAGTGGGGGAGAACAAGGACCCCAGTTGGCACGTTTCAGACGATCTCGGATTCGAAAGAACTTATCCGAGGATGGTTCAATCTGGATCATGTGGATTCCTGGCGTCAAGTCTGAGCTTGCGCGCTCTATCACGGATTGCGATAAGGTTTTGACTTGAATAGTTGTCATATCACCGAAAAGGTCTTGCGGTATTAGTGACCCCAAAGAGGCCATTGTGTCCGCAAAATGATTCGATGATCGAGGGAGTGCCTCGATGTCATACCACTCAAGTTTTGCCAGGAATTTGTCCACGAGGGCTTTATAGGCCTTCAGAACTGGGCATTTGCATTGATATACCCCTTTGACTTGATTGACTATTAACAGTGAATCACCAAAGATATTCAATCGTTTGATGTTCATGGCGATTGCTGTTTGAAGACCTAGGAGCAAGGCTTCATATTCTGCATTATTGTTGGTGCACTGGAAGTTTAATTTAAATGACAGGGGCATTGGAGCGCCCTGCGGTGTGAAGAATACAATTCCCGCGCCACCACCTTGCTCGCATTTAGAACCATCGAAGAATAGGGTTATGTCGGCCTGTGACTCAGGCTCATCAGAATCTGGCGATTCTGAGACATGGAAGACCCCATCATCGGGTAGTTCTATGACCAAAGGCTGATCGTCTTCAAGAGGAGCCTCTGCTAGTTGATCGGCTATGACTTGTCCTTTGATAGATTTTTGTCCAATGAACTCTATGTCAAATTTCGTCAACAACATGATCCATTTCGCCGTGCGACTACTATGATAAGTACGACTCATCATGTATCGCAATGGATTCTCCTTAGACACAACATACGTAGTGTTGCTCAGCATGTAGTGGCGTAGCTTCTTGGTAGCAAACACCACTGCCAAGCGGAGTTTCTCAACGTATGCATAGTTAAGTTCGTAACTGACCAGGGTGCGGCTAAGATAGTAAGTAGCCTATTCTTTGTGAAGTTCATTCTTTTGGGCTAGCATGGCGCCCAGTGCCACCTCGCAGCCGAGATGTATAAGTAGAACGGCACTCCTGGTCTAGGTGGTGCCAATACTGGCGACGAATCCAAGTATTGTTTTATTTCATCAAATGCCGATTGGCACTTGTCATCCCAATGAAATGTGACCCCCTTGTGCAATAATTTGTTCATGGGTCAGCATTTGTCAGATAATTGTGCTATGAAGCGTTTAATCGATGCAACATTTCCTTGCAGACTTCTAAGCTGCTTGATGGTAGTTGGGAGAGCCATTTCAAGGATTGCCTTGACTTTCTTTGGGTCCACTTCAATGCCTCATTTTGAGACTATAAAACCCAAGAGTTTTCCGGATGTGACGCCAAATACGCACTTCTTGGGATTCGACTCGACCTTATGCTCTATGAGGCGATCGAGAATCTTGCTTAAGTCACCGAGATGATCTGAGCGCAAAAGAGATTTGGCTAACAAATCATCCATGTAATCTTCCAAAGTTTTGTGCATGTAATCGTGGAAGATATATGTCATTGCACGTTGGTAGGTAGCGCCAGCATTTTTAAGGCCAAAAGGCATGACCTTATAACAAAATGTCCCCCAAGGCGTTGTGAACGCCGTTTTAAGTTGGTCTTCAGGATTGATACGAATTTGGTTGTATCCTGAGAAGCCATCCATTAGGGAGAGCATTTCATGACCTGTTGTAGCGTCTACTAGCGCGTCGATGCTTGGCAAGGGGAAATCATCCTTAGGACTCGCTTTGTTTAGGTCTCAAAAATTGGTGCATATGCGAATCCTCCCGTCGGGCTTCTTGACGGGAACCATGTTGGACAGCCATGGCGGATAATCCACGTAGATGACAAACTGTGCATCCAACAGCTTTTGTAATTCGTCTTTGACCATCAAGGCCACTGTTGGGTGCATCTTGCGTAGTTTTTGCTTTACAGGCTTGATTGTCGGATCAAGCGTTAAATTGTGCGTGACTAGCTATGGGTCTAGTCCCGGCATGTCTCTGTATGACCATGCAAAAACTTCCTTCTTCGCTTTGAGAAGGGCGATGTATTCGGCTTGCTCTTTGGGGGAAAGACTTACCCCCAGCTTGATAATCTATGGATTCGTTGGGTCTAAGCCGATGTCTACGTCAGTCGTTTCTTCGACTGACATGTGGGATCCTTCCTCCAACTGATGTGGAGTCGGGATCAAATGGATATCATTGGCTGAGTTTAAATCTACGTTTGGAACCTCGGGTCCCTCTTCAGCCTAAAAATTTTCTTGAGTTGTCCTTGGGGTCAAATGAGGCATTTCACCGAAAGGCCAGTACTCTGATGGTGATAAAGGTGAATTGACGCGATCCCAATCGATGGCATCTATGTCTAGATGCAATGACCGTGTTGGATCGGCCGGATTGCGGATGGGTGCGGTCAAATCAATGGAGATCATGTGGATGGAATGAATTTGGTCTCCAGAACCGCGGGTGTGATAACTCGATTCTTTTAGATGCTCCCTATACTCTGGATCTGGCTCTACGAGAACGGGCACGAATGGATCTTCCCTAGGTGCGAATTCATCCCTATTTGCAAAAAGGATGGCAGGGTCTTTTCTCGACACTGATGTCATGATGGGATCTCGAGGTGGACGATGCTCATCTTGAATTTGGAGCCATGGATCCAATACTTGGTCCCACCTTGCTGGGTCTACCCACCATTCATGCCCTAGCCGTATGCCCATTTGTCCCATTAGATCTTCATGAGTTAAAGGGCGATAATTCCGTCGCGCATGTCTGAGATAGTCCATCTCAGTCTCATCTTCTGAATCACTTTCGGAGACCCAAAAATGTTCATTCTCTTCAGCAACTGTTGCTTGCGACGTTGAGGACCCTCCTTGTTCCAGTAAGTTAATCCGGTCCCATTGTGGTTGTTCCACTCTTGGTGGAGGGACCTGATTCTCTTGACACTGTGTTGGTTCAGCTGGAACCTCTAAGGGGAATAGCTTCAAAAAGATGTCTGGAAGCCGTTGATGTTCTCTTTGAGGATTAATCTCTGAATTTTTGCCTCTCTCTAGCAAAGGAGAGGGATTACTGCTATTTCTAGGGGTGTTTGTTGACCATGGGAGGTAGTCTCCCAATGTGTATTCTGTATTTGGATTGGCATATGGATCTTGTGCCAATCCCCCCTTGTTGCCTATTTCTAGGCCTTGCATATTTTCAACCAAGATGTCTAAGGGCAGGGGGTGGTTGAACCCTACTCCTGACTTGTCATATGGCATCTGATATCTTGATTGGCAAAGGACCCGCATCCCTTGCTCATATCTGCCTAGCCCGTATCCATGCCAATTGCATTGACCGAGATATTTTAGGGCAAAGTTTGGGTTTGATAGATAGTTGATGTTTTCAACAAAAGGCTCTTCGTCTGCTTCCTTTTGTTGGCATGGTTCAAGACCATGATCAAGGCCCCCATACACGAAATTCGTCTGGTTTGGAGGGTAGCCTAGAGGAACAACTGTCCCTATGGGAAGGCGAGGTCTTCCCATGTCTTGTACTGACTCCAATGCTGGCGTCGCCACAACATTTTGCACTAAATATTCCCCCAGGCCCGTACTGGCCATTTCAACAGTGATTGTTGATGATTGGGTGGGAGGAAACGGTAGTCCTTCCTGAGTCCATTCCATGTTTGGTGGTTCAGGAGTCTTAGTTTCTGTTGTGCGAGGTGTCTCTTCTGTTGATATTGTTGAAATTGTGGGCAACCTTTCTTCTAAGGGTTTGACCTCTTCCATGATCTGTTTTCCCTTGTCCTTCTGTTGGGCCATGATAGGTGGCGTTGATGATGAAGGAGCAGGTGATGAAGTCTCACCTGGCTGGGATTTTGCCTTGTTGGTCACCAGTGGTGCCTGCGGTATTGGACCCTGTTTAGATGGATTTAACTGGAAATCCAAATGTGTTGAAGGGAGGGTCGATTGAGGCATGAATTGTACCGCATTGCAATACTTAAAGGGCTCTAAGTCCATTGGGACTACATGTATTTCTCCTTCATAAGCATACTTTAAGCACTGGTGGGCGATCGAAGGGACACACTTCATGTCCCTGATCCAAGGCCGCCCTAGCAGTATATTATAAGCCATCTCGCCTTCCAACACATGGCACAATGTAGGTATTGTCTTTTGTCCTACCCGGATAGGCAGAACAACGGTGCCGACTGTCGAGCATATTGCATCGTTGAAAGCTCGTAGTGTGTACGTGGAGGCTGTGATGTGAGAGGCTGGCAGCTTCAAATGTTTTAAGGCTATAGTGGTAATGATGTTACTGGACGAGCCAGTATCTACCAACACTCTCTTGTACGGGATCCCGTTGACCCGCGCGATAACGTGCAGGGGTGGATCTGCCATGTCATTTGATATTGTTTTGACTTCGTCTTCTCTGAATGTGATGACCGGCTCCATACATTGTTTCACATGTCCCACGAAGTTGTTGAAAGAATTTGCTTCGTGAGGCCGTAATTCGATGGCTTTTAAAATGTCCATAAGAGCTTCCCTATGGGGTGCTGGATTGTTGAATAAGCTCGTAAATGGACAGCCTAGCCGATGTGGTCCGCAAACTCTACGTGAGTTTGGTCCGTATCGTGACCTCGGGTCTAGGCGGAGGCAACTACGTTGGGCGTTGTTGAGGCTGCGATGTTGTCGAAACTTCCCTTGTAGCTACCTCGGGGGCAACTGTTGGGTACCTTCTGTTCCTTGTTACTATGCTAATCATTCCCACAAATCCCTGCATGGGAAGATTCTGTCGCACCTCGTTAATCTGGAGTGGTTTTTCCTGTGCCTCGTGGGCAGGCAAAGGGTCCTTGAATACCCCCATTTGTTGGTTGTTTGGCGCTATGGGGTTGTCCACGGCCAATGTTCTATTGTCGATCAAATCTTGGATTAGTTCTTTGAACTTCCAAGCATCCATTTAAGTCATGTCCTCTGCGCCTATGGAATCTACAATACAATTCCTCTCTGTATCCCCTAGGCTTAGGAGCATTAGGGTCTATATTTTGAATTTTTGGCAGAGTGACTAAATTTGCCACTGACAAGCGGTCAAATAGGGAGTCCCTGGACTCCGTGTAAGGGGTGAATTGTCGCCTAGGGCGACGCTCGCTGATTCTTCTCCTGTCTTCTATTATCTCTTTCATAAGCAGGAGGCACTGCCTGGTAATTAGCCTTTTGAGGCTGCATTTTTGGCACAGGCGTGGGAACATTTATCGCAACTTGGTTGACTGCAGCGTGTTGTGGTTGCGTTGTCCCGGTTTTAGTGGTTTTATTCCACTCTTTCTTTTTAGGCTTGGCGATTGCGCCTTCGCCTATCTTAATCTCTTCTATAACTCTGGCTTGCGCCAAAGCTTCTTCTAAGTTGTCGTATTGTCGCAAGCAACAATAGACCAGAGATTGATTTTAAGCAACTTTTTGTGAACATCTGCGTGAGATCAGACATAGGGGGACGGTAGGGTAACTTAGAAAGCAAAGCTCTCCATCGATTCCCATATGTTGCCATTGTTTCTTCCTCAAATTGCCTGAGGCTCGCCAGATCACTCAGTGATGCTTTCTTCCTTGTGTTGAAGGCAAAGCGTTCAAGAAACGCATCTACTAATTGATCTAAGTTGCTTATGCTGTGTTTAGGTAGTTGTGTGAACCAATCCGAGGCAGGGCCTGCGAATGTGGTTATGAACGTTCTAAGCAACAATGCGTCATTATCTTGGATGCCGAAGCATTGGCTTAGAAATCTTGTAACGTGTTCTTGTGCGTCCTCTTCACCTTTAAAGATTGCCAATTGAGGCAGCTTGAAGTGCTCGGGGTAAAGAGGTGTAGGCACTGAGGGATGCACCGGATTACTGCGGAGTTGACGTAATGTGGGTTTTTGATGCCCAGCTGCTTTTGTCTCCACAGACTCCAAACGCTCTAATAGCGCTTGGTATGCATCGAAAGATTTTATTTCTTCCTCTCTTGTTCGCTCCCGTTGTAAGTTATGGTAAACTGGGGGCCTATGGAGGGGTGGCCGAATGGCAATCCTCCCGCCTTGATGGGGAGTTTCAGCATATTCTATTTCTAGTTTGTACTCCTCATAAAGTTCTTGAGGAGTCTCTCGGGTGAGACCCATGACCTTGATCGAGTCCTCGCTGAAGGTACCCATCATTGTTTCGGGGAGTGGCCTCCCTCTCGGGTCTATAAGGTCTCGGAGGCAAAGCTTGACGAGGTTGTGGAGACCTGTCCTGCACCAACGAATTATGCCTCTCATATTGTTCGGCCCTTTGGATGCGAGGGGTTGGCTCCCTCTCAGGTAGTTCATAGCGTAACTCATCCGCTTCGCGTTGCATGCGCTCTCTATCCAAGCGGTGTCGATACTCTATCTCTTGATGACTTTGTTTAAGCCGCGTGATTTGGGCTTGACGGGTGGTCTGTCTAGCAACTATCGGGTCAATTTGGTCTACCCTATTTTTCTCAGGAGGTTCGAATGTGTCTCCTATGTGTCTGCCTCGAGTTTGCTGATCTAAAGTTTCAATGGGTCACTTCCCTCTGTCGAGGTGGGCGACATGTACTCGAGGCTCCGGCCTTGATGTATGATCATGATACCTAGCAAGTGCGGAAACGCAAGGTTCCCACGCTATTTGTTGTCCTCGAGGAATGCGATGGCTTTCTTCGTACTCTCTTTCATGGGTTTGGACGGGGCGGGCGGAGTTAGCTCGCCCTGTGTAAGGAGCCCTGCGCTCCGGATTTTGTCTTTCTGTCCTGATAGGAGGTAAAGAAGGGATGCCATATCCACGTTGTCCCTCCAAATGGATAGTGTGCCTTTCTAGCGCTTCATCACGCTGTGGCCACTCATGTCTAACCTCAGAAGGTGATTCTCTATTTACATCAAGGTCTACATGTAGGGCGTCTTCCCGAAAGGGGCTGCTTTGAATGGGCATACCCCACCGAGGATTCTGAATCGGATTCTTTTGTAGGCCAGACCGATAAGGCGGTATGACCAAGTCCTCAAGACTAAAGCGAAGGCGACTTGTGCCTGCTTCTTGTGTACCTTCCGAAGCTTCTGCCCTTGATTGGGCTTGGCTACGGGTGTACACCATTGCGTTGCTTCTATACTATCTAAGTAGATTTTTATCTCGTTTATGATGTCTTTTTCTTTTTGTCTACACTAAGCAGAAATAAACACACACATGCGCAAACCGTGATTATCTCTTTTAAGGATTATTGGTGTGCCCTAAACTGGTTTAGTGTATTTTGATGTTTTGTTTTGTTTTTGTAGGTTTTGAAGAACGTTTAAATGCATAATGAAGGCTCATATAACTCCCAAAATGGTAGCCCCTTCAATATACCAACCAGGCCGATATACCAACCTCTCTATATACCCGCCCTTACGAGAGGGAGACTATAGGTACGTGAGAGCAGAAGGTACATGGTACGTAGGCGGTACGAAAGGGGGATTGTCCTGTTAATGGCACCTACCATAGAAAACTTATCCTCGCACGCATGGGAATCACCCCAACGACACTCGGTCGGCTTTCGTCGGGATTTACGCCTAACAACAGTTGACAATCGGGAAATGGATGCAAAGCTAAGCCAAGGTGGTGATGAACCCACCGTTGGTCTTGCTCAAGGGCTGGGGTCTTACGACCAGCTCCTTGGTTTAAAATTATTGCGTGAAGTGTGTGTGATTCATTTTATTTAACAAAAATGAAACAGACATAAATGACTTTCCTTATGCAATGCAGGATTAAATGAAAACAATTAAAGAAACAGAAACAGAAACAGAAAATTTAACAGAGATTATGAAAATCCCTACCTCTTCTCTGCCTGGACCGGTTGCTTCTGAATTTCTGTTCTAAAAAGTTGCAGACAGAAATTCGTCCCTTGGTGAGACGAATTACAGAACATAATTCGTCCCTCCTAGAGACGAATTTGAATTCTTCCCAGGGTCAGACGAATTGCAGAACAGAATTCGTCCCTGCCAGAGACGAATAGCAGTCTGCAACAAAAAAATGTACCTGTCAAGCACAAAACACAAAAATTTAATCAGTTTCTATGATTTTAAAAACCAGGGAACAGGGTCCCACCGTGATCGCCACTGAAAGCACGAGATTCCGGAAGCTTTTCAGAAAGAACAACTACTTAGATGCATTCGAATTGAAACAACGCCTAAGCCCTAAAACAAGAAATGCATTAAAATGAAAGAGGCAAATAGACTGAAACGAGTTACAAAAGCTTTGAAGAGAAGTCACAACCCTTTTTATTAAACTTATCCAACACGGTTACAAAATCGCCTCCTCCCTTTTTAGGGGCTAGGAGCGTTAAACGGATCCGGTTACAATCTTGGTAAGTGTTCTCCTTCCGCGTGCCCACATGCAAAATGGGCGGGCCAAGATGATGCCGCCACTGATGTCGATGAGTCTTTAACCTCTGCTGCTCCTCCTGTGAACAAAGAAACAACGAAGATGTCAGTAGCACCTATTGCAAATAGTAAGTGTTTGTTCTCTAAAATCGCCAAAAGATGTATGTAAATAATTAGCCAAATCGATAGACAAAATGACTCTAAATGACCTAAAAATCTGACAGAGGATAGAAGACATCACCAGAGAGCCACTGCCATTGAAACAGTTGGCCAATCTGCCTTCAACTGGAATTCGTCCCTGGGCAGGACGAATTTTGACTGCTATTCGTCCCTGGGTGGGACGAATTCTTCTGTGTTGGAAAAGCCGACCTGCTGCTGCTCCAATGTCGAATCTCGGGACCTGCAAAATGCCTGCAAATAGGGGGGTTATGTAATTGGGGCCATTTTGGGATGACCCAGATGGTCGGATTCTCCCAATTTGGCCTCTATCCTCGAGAATTCGATATCGCCACCTGCAAGTTAGTGAAACAACAAAGCGACACAAAACGTGATAAGATCTGATCAAAATGTTACAAAATTGAAGCTATGAGTTAACCAAACAGAATAACATGATATGCAAACTGAAACAATAATCTAGAATGCTTTAAAACTCAGAAAGTGCGGGGGCGCCCAAGTGGGCCTCCCACCGTTGGCACTTGATTCCGGCGCCAATCCACTAGGGATGGGCCCAAAACCTCTTAGGATTGGGATGTCTGCAAATTGGTTGGTTCAGGTGTCCATATGTTGGCTTTGGGTCAGATTCAAGCTTCCAAAAGCCACCCAACAACCTCCCTTGCAAAAGAGATTGGTGGATGTGAGAAGGTGAATCAAAAGGGGATGCAAATGGGTTTTCAACTCGGTAGCACTTCGTTGCTTGAAATCTCCTTCTATCCGTCCTTTTGGGTGAGAAAAGTCCCACCTTTTATAGACCCATGGGGTCTCTTTTGAGAGGGAAGCACAAATGCCATGTGTTGGTCATAGGTGCCATGTGGCAGTCATGTCTTCCCATGAGGGAGGGGAGTCCTCCATTGACTTGGGCTCTCATAACTGCCCTTGTGACAGTCTTCTAACGGCCTATCTATCCACCCACACACGTGTGCGAGGCAGGAGTCATCAACTGATTGTCCTGGGCTGCCACTTGGCACCATTCTTCTTTTTGCCCGTTAAACTTGGAATTCGTCCCTGGGTGAGACGATTTCAGAATTCGTCCCCGGGTGAGACGAATTCCAGCTTAGTATTCGTCCCCGGGTGAGACGAATACCGAGCAAAGTGTCTAAATGTGCCAAATTGCTTCCCGACCTTACAAAATTGCTATGAAAGTGGTTAGGACCACTGTTTGGCCTCTGAGGGCTGCCCTAGGGGCTGTGTTTGTCAAAGCGGTCAGTGTTTGCAGTCACATAATCGGATTGGTGCTGTTTTGGTGTCTACAAAAATGCCTCCAACTTGTCTCCTTTTGGGTGGGAAATTCCACCATTTTATAGACCCAGGGGGTCTCTTTGGAGGGGCATGCAGGGGTGCCATGTGGCGGCCATGCCTTCTCAAGAGGGAGGAGACTCCTCCCTGACTTGGGATTCCATGACTACCCTTGTGACAGTCCTCTAACGCCCACTCTGCCCACCTACATGTGCATGCAAGGTAGGAGGCATTAATTGACTGTCCTCGGCTGCCACTTGTTGCAATTTTTCTTTTTGCCCATTAAACTTGGAATTTGTCTTGACCTAGAGCGAATTCAAAATTCGTCCTTGGGTGAGACAGATCCCAATTTGAATTCATCCTTGGGTGGGATGGATATTGAGCAAAGTGCCTGAATGTGCCAAATTGCCTTATGACCTTACAAAATTGCTACAAAAGTGGTTAGGACCACTGTTTAACCTTTGAGGGCTGCCCTGGGGGCTGTGTGTGTCAAAGCGATCAGTGTTTACAGTCACATAATCAGATTGGTGCTATTTTGGTGTCTATAGATGCCCCTTTTTGAGATGTTATTTGCATGGCGCAACGCCGAGCAAAAGTAGATAACCAAAGCACTATAGATTAGGGTTTCTTGGTAACCTAACCAACTTTTGATGCCCCAAGTATGGAAAGGGCATGCATTCCTGAATCCTTGCTTCTGACGAGCTAAGGAATTTGATTTCAAGTATTAACCTATTTTGGTGAGGTGTGACTTGAGCTTGGACATTGATCAGTCATGAATAGGCAAAGGGCACAACCTTTTGTCCATAGGGGAACCTTGTGTTCATGCTTCGGGAATGCCAAGTGTTTGATCAATTTGTGATTATTGCTTGTTTACTACCCCAAGTAGGAGCGTAATTGTCTTTGTCAATGATTCTTTGAATGCATGTCATTTTCCTTAATTGGGTGTGTGTTTATTGATTAGTGACTAAGTGTGACTACCCCCTCAAGCGACGAATCGATGAGGGAATGACCTTTGTGAGAAAAGCGATGAGTCGCTTGACCCAAGATGACTTGTGCAAGGGTGCCTTTGGAGACTTAGCATTAAGCATGTGCAATTTTTTTGAAATTTTAGACCTATTTTTGGTGGGTGGTAACCCTTTTTGCGACGCTTTTTGGAGCTAAAATTGGCAAAAATTCATCTTCCCGTGGAGCGGTCCAGCTATGGTAGCCTTCTTAGGGAGTAGTATAGTGACAATTTGTGACCCCAATGTTTTTTTTGTATTCTCGAGATGTCAAGTGCAGCAGCATTCTCATCGGGCAAGTTTATTAGCTGTTTTAGTGCATTTTTGTTCAATTTTTGATGTTTTTTGAAAATTTTGGCCTGAATTCGTCCCAGGGTAGGACAAATACCAGCTTAGAATTTGTCCCAAGGCAAGATGAGGGCTAACAAAAGTGCTCATCCCAGTGAAAGATGAATTTAAGCTCAAAAAGGCCTATTTAAAGGCCAAAACTAAGGTTTGGGCTCATTTGCATCTGATTTTTCTTGCAATTTGGAGATCTGTGGAGGAGGAGGTTAATTCTATGAAGTGAAGAACTACTAGATTTTCCTTGCCATCATGAGTACACAAATTGGATCGATCGGCAGAGCCGAAGCGAGACCAGTAAGTGCTCCTAGTGTTTATGACTTTTGTTTAAAATTGCAAGTGTTTTGTTTAATTTTCTTTGTGATGATGTTGTTCAAAATTTTTAAACTTAAACCCTGAAACTAAGCTAAAGACAACTAACACTTAGCGTACAACTAAACATAGTGCAAAACCTAGGTAAAGAATTTTTATTTAGCTTTTAACTAAAACCCTAGGATAAATGGAATGAAAAACCCTAAGACGTAATTTTTGTTGTTTTTTTATTTATTTTTGTTCTGCTTTATTTTTGGAATTTATCAGTTAGGATTAGAAACCCTAGAACTGAAAAATTAATTTTTGTTTCAGTTTTTATGTTTTTTTATGTTTTTTTTGTTTTTTTGTACCTTGATATACAATGTTGTATATTCATGTTATTGTTGTACAGTTCTTTTCCATGATTTTAATGTTTTTGAATTGTTTTCTTTTGTAGGTTGTTAGGAGCCGGTACTGTGTACCCACTGCTTTTATTGAGGCATGGTGGGCACTGACTGAGGCTGAATGGGAGTGGCTTGATGCCCTTGGGCTCAAGCAGGTGGCTTGATTGGAGCCAATGGTCGTGGATCAGGCCTATTTGATGACCCTGATCAATCTTTGGGATCCGTGGAGCAACACTTTCCATCTCCCAATAGGGGAGATGACTGTTACCTTGGAGGATATCTATTAGCTTCTGCAAATTCTAATAGATGGACTGCCCATCAGGAAATTACCGCGTGATCAACGGACAACTATACTGATGAGATGCTTCAGGCATGGGGAGGAGCTAGGTGTGGACGATCCACTGGAGAGGGCAGAGGGCGACTGCCAGATTGGTGGGATTTTGGTTCGATGGTGGCTAAAGAGGGGGGTTTTGGGCATGAGGCATGCATTCCTTATGGGCCTCATGTCCAACATGCTATTACCTAATTATTCAGGTGTGAGGTTCCCATGGAACCTACTGGATTTGGTTTGGCAGTTGGTAGAGTGCCTGATAGAGGCATCACTTATCCTAATATGGGGACATACATTATTGGCACAGCTCAATGGTAAGCTGTATGAGGTCCGCTGTCGACAGTTAAAGGGGATCAGTTGCAGCTATCTTTTGCAGTGTTGGGGTTCGCAGCACATAGCAGTTGAGAGGCCAGCCGGGTTACCATGGATGACTCAGGAAGTGATGGAGGATAAGGAGATAGGGTATGCAGTTCTATGGCAGTGGTTCAGAGAGCAGGGACAGAGTCGATGATGGGCAGGTGTCATAGGGCACTATGTCGATACCTTCTCTCTGCTCACTCTAGGGGAGGTGGTTTGGTGCCCTTATCGAGACTGTCCAGCCTAGTCAAAGGCTAGAGAGTGGCTTCAACGGGTATGTAGAGAGCGATGGCTGATTGGGCGACACGGGACCGAACATGAGTTCTTCTCATACAGCCAGGTTACATGATAGTTTGGGGTGTGCTAGGGGTTTCCTGGTGAGCCCATGGTCTATCAACGTAAGGGGGATGATAGGACTCTGGACCGATCGGTCATCACACCACTGGGTGAGGATTTAGATGCGGTGATCAATGTCCTGGACGTGGATGACGTCGGGACTACCGCTGAGTATGAGTCATGGTGGGTACTACGGTAGTGGTAGGGAGAGGGGCTACTAGGAGGCGTAGAGGCAGCAATGGTGGGCAGGGAGGGTGCTGAGGCACCAGGGGATGATTGGGGAGATCCTTTGGAGGATGTGGAAATGGTGGAGGTGGAGGGTGAGGATGTGGATTTGGGGGCTCCGGATCAGCCGGAGATGTAGGACATGGCAAAGCAATGGGAGCCAGGGCAGGCTGCTATTCCAGAGATTCCCATGCCCCAGGTGGATGCGAAGGATATGGAGTCCGGGGTACGCACTGAGAATGTGCATTTGGTGGAGCTGCTATGGAGGCAAGACAAGGAGTTGGGGGATGCACTGCGAGAGAGGTGTTAGAATATTTAGCATATTTTATATTACATTAACTATGTTAACAGCATTATAGGAGTGGTACGTAGTTTTCTTTATTCAGTTTATGAACCACCCAGCTTGGTTCAAACTGCCTCAACGGAGTTTATGTAAATCTTATATATCTTCCAGGAATATGAAGAGCAAACTAATGATTCAGTTTCTAATATGGCATCAGAGCATTGAATGATTTTTGGGCAATGTGAATTTTTATTTGGTTATGGGCAATGTGCTATTCAGGCACTCCATTACTAGATTCACTCCATTACCAGACGATGCATTCTTCGAGGAGCCATTGACGCTGAAGACTGCAATCCGAACTCTAGCGCACAGGCAAAAATATCGTTGTTCGATATTTGCAGCATGATTGGACCCGTGTTTATGTTCGAGACGTTTTTCAACGTGATCCCGCTACTTTCCAACTTTCGGACGCCGAACTGTTTAATTTCCGACGCTGACCTGTTGGATTCTCCGTTTCTGGTAAAGCAAACCAGACGGAAAGTTTTTTTTTCTCTGCGCTCCGAACAGCGTGGAGGAGTTTTTCGTAGAGGAGGCGGCGCCACCAAAGAGGAGCAGATTGCTCGTCCACGTCCACCTCACTGCCGTCGTTTCGTTTTTCATTGCCGGAAATCGGTCGGATCCGCCAAGCCAAAGAGGTGCGGCGTTTTTTTTTTTTTCAAGCTACACAAGGATACCGTTCCACCTTTGGAACCCAGAAATCGGTCCGCATTTCCCAGGCACTCATGCGCAGGAGACGCATTGACGTAATAACGGACTCCTATGTCTAAAAGGAGCAGACAGTGAAGAAACCCAGAAATCGGTCCGCATTGCCCAGGCGCTCGCACGTAGGAGACGTCTTGACGCAATAACGGACTCCTACGTCTGAAAACAGAAGACAGAGTGAAGGACATTGGGTAATATGGCCGCCCCTTTGTGCCAAATTTTCATTTAAATTTTTTTTCAAAAGTTGTGCACGTTTTTTTTTCCCATTTGCAATTGTTGTATTTGGAGGTCAAATAAAATACGTCGCCGTGAAAAACAAACGCACCACAGTGGCCGCGATGGTTCTGATCATGATTGCTTAAGTCTTTTTGCCACGGGGTGGTTGGGGTTTCAAACCCCTTCGTGTTGCTAAAGTTGATGCCTCAAGGGCCCTGTGACGCCCGCGGAGGGCATTTTGATGCCCCGAGGGTCCTGTTGACGCCCCAAGAAGGTTTGGTGACACATTTTAAGACATGTAAATTGCTTATTTTTTTTCAAAAGCAATTGTTAAAAGGCATATTGGGAAACTTTCGAGATATACTCTATTTTGCACTCCCTTCTTACAAGATAGAGGGGGGAATTCAAATTTTCAAACCCTTAAAAAAAAAGGGCATAGATAGCAACTCAAAGGTGCATTTTCGATTTTACTCGACACCTTCTTTTGTCAAATTTGGGTGCATTTTCGGTTGAACCCGACACCTATGTGAGAAGCACTTTGTGAGCATGCTTGTTTGATTATTGCATTTTTTTTCGCAATTAAAAAATCATCTACATCAAAGCATCCACTACTTCTCTCAGCACATGTTGCACGGAGTTCTCCAAAAGCAGTTATCTCTTTGCACATGGATCTTCATTGATCATCTACTTGATGTTCTCTCACCAACACTAATTTTCTCCTAGTTTTGTTTTTTGACTTAATTACCTCCAACTGATTATTCTTCTTCCGAAGATTCTCAGGAAGGTGTCATTAACATCTCTTTGAGTGAATTTTTTACCCCCATTGCTATTGTGTTTAGGCGTAAATCCTGACGAAAGTCCTGGACTCCAAAGTGTTTAGGGGAAGTTACGCCCCACGCATGCGGATTCCTGTCTTTCTAAGGTAGGTGCCATCAACAAAGCAATCCTTTTCAGTACTGCCTATGTTCCACGTACCGTTCTGATCTTCATAATACCTATAGTCTCCCTCACGTAAGGGTGGGTATTGTTTTGATTCAGTTCAGGTATAATTGGCCTGGCAACGGTATATCGAAAAGGGGACCATTTGGCGCTATAAGGAACCCTAAACAATGGCTACAGTGCACAAGTATCTTTCAGATGCCCAATTGCTCAAAGGCACCAATTTTGTGCCATGGAAGCATAAAATGAAAGCCATTCTTCAAGTCGAAAAATTATGGGATGTCGTCAGTGGCACTACCTCTCGTCCCACCACAATAGGGACAGATCAAGATACATTTGATGATCAGGACAGGAAAGGCCTTATGTTTTTGTTACTTGCCATAAAAGATGAGGTCCAACCTCATATTTGTGATGCCACGACCAATAAAGATGCTTGGGCAGCATTGATTACTTGTGTATGAAGGAAAGAATAATTCCACTATCCTTCACCTACAAACCCAGCTTCACAATCTCAATATGAATTCAGGGGAAACTGTTGAATTGTTTCTCTGCAAAGTGGCAGAATTGAAAGCTAAACTCAATACTATGGGCAAACCCATAGATGATGATCTTTTGACATCTGTTATTTTGAGGGCACTCCCACCATCTTACAAAAGTTTTATCACTTCACTCAATGTTTCTGGCAGAAAATTAACTTTTGTTGAATTAGTTAATTTGCTTCAAACTGAAGAAGCCAATCAAGTACAAAAAGATGAGGAACCTACCACTGCTCTTTCCACCCATCAAAAGGGTCACAAGCAAGGACAGTGTAGAAGGGAGGGTCTTCTTCCAAAGGCAAAGGCAAGCCCAATCTCCAGTGAGATAAATATTGCAAGATCTGTGATATGAACAATCATGATACCAACATGTGTTGGTTCAAAAACAAACAAAAGAATGATCCCTCACAAAATAAGAAAGGCAAGGGGAAGCAAAAATATCCCCGACGATCGCAAACAACAAAAGGGTCATGTTGCTTATGCAGATTCCCATTCAGATGATTCTAATTCATCTTCAGATAATGACTCCGAAAGAGCACACAAGGTGCTCATGACCCATACTGCCTCTTCCAAATCAGATGTTGTATGGTATATTGATTCTGGAGCAAGCAAACATATGACTGGGAACAAGTCCTGGTTTCAAACCTTTCACGCAAGAGAAGGCAAACCTATCACTATTGCAGACAATCAAGTCTATCAAGTATAAGGTGAAGGAGATGTTACAGTCACTCTCCCTGATGGTGACTATGCCATAGAGAAAGTTCTCTATGTTCCTGGCCTTGCCAACAATCTATTATCTATTCCACAGATGCTAGATAGAAATATGGATGTTGTTTTTCAAGTTGAAAAAGGAAAAAAGAGATGTTTCATCAATCACCAAGGTCAACACATTGCCACTGGCTCCTACAAACATGGATTATTCATCTTGGATACAGTTTCTACATCCCATACTGCCCTCATTGCCACTACCACAGCAACTACTTCCTTATGGCATAAAAGATACGGGCACCTCAGTTCCGGGTATTTACTCGAATTAAGCAAATATGACATGGTCAAAGGGCTTCCTCAGCTTTCATCCGTTCTCCCAGTATGCTTAGATTGTCTAGCAGGGAAACAACATCGAGTTCCATTTGAGACAAGTTCTTCTCGCTCTAAGAAACCCTTGGAGTTAATCCACGCAGATCTATGCGGTCCTTTCCCAACCAATCATGGTGGAAAGAGGTATTTTCAGCTATTTGTTGATGACTACTCCCGCAAAATATGGGTCTCCTTCCTTGCACTCAAGTCAGAAGCTCTTCTCTACTTTCGTCAGTTCAAGAGACAAGTTGAGAAGGAAACGAGTTGTTCCATCAAAACCCTCCGCTCAGATCGAGGGGGGGAATACACTTCCAAGGAATTTTCAGCATTTTTGGAAAAACATGGGATTAAGAGACAACTCACTACAACATATACACCACAGCAAAATGGAGTTGCAGAAAGGAAAAATCGCTCCATAGTAGAAATGAGTCGGTGTATGTTAAAAGGAGCAAACTTAGAAAAACAATACTAGGCAGAAGCAGTAAACACAACATCTTACCTACTAAATAGAGCACCTACAAGGGCTCTACAAGGAAAAACTCCACAAGAAGCCTGGAGTGGTAAGAAACCCTCAATTTCTCATCTAAAATTTTTTGGATGCCAAGCTTTTATGCATATTCCTAAACAGAAAAGAAGGAAACTAGATGAGAAAACTCAAAAATGTATATTTCTTGGTTATGATGAGTATTCAAAAGGATATCGGTTGATTGATCCTATAACCAAGAAAACACATATCAGACGAGAGATGTAGTATTTGATGAAACTTTCACATCAAATAACACATTTGTATACCTTAAGGAATATGAACCTAAGAAAGAAGCAAGCACCTCCTCAGAAGAAGGTTCCTAAATGGTATACTAGTACATTGCAAGATTCAAAATTGACATCACTTCCAGATCTAACTCTAGATCGACCCTCTACTCGCAGTATGACTCAACACAAAAGAGCAGATGATGCAACATCAGTAACAGATGTTGATGACCTTTGTCAACATTTTGATGATTTATCTGTGAATGTAGAAGAAGATGAGGATATAGATATGGAAGATGAAAAAGTCTATCTGACAATACTAGATGAAAAAGAACCCACATCAGTCTCAGATGCACTCAGTAAAGATCAATGGAAAACTACTATGGATGCAGAACATACATCTCTAATGAAAAATCAAACTTGGAAGTTAGTGAATTTTCCTTCAGGAAAGAAACCCATTGGTTGCAAATGGGTATTCAAGATCAAATATAAGGCAAATGGTGCAATAGATAAATATAAATCCTAACTTGTTGCAAAGGGCTATGCAAAAAAATAAGGCATAGACTATGAAGAGACATTTGCTCCTACTGCTAAAATGACCACTATTCGAGTTCTGTGTGCAATGGCAGCTCAATTTGGTTGGTAGCTACATCAGATGGATGTAAAGAGTGCTTTCTTAAATGCTGACCTACAAGAAGAAGTCTATATGACTCAACCTGAAGGTTTTGTAGTTAAAGGGCAAGAACAGAAAGTTTGTAAGCTGATCAAATATCTATATGGACTTAAACAAGCTCCTCGAGCTTGGTATATGAAAATTGATAGTCACCTAGTGCAACATGGGTTTAGAAGAAGTCCTGCAGATCCTAATCTATATATCAAGAACAATGGTTCTAAAATAGTAATTCTAGTACTATATGTGGATGATCTGATCATAACAAGTAGTTCAGAGAGTATGATCAAAATAGTAAAGAAAGATCTCAATACCTCTTTTGAAATGACAGATCTTGGACTTCTCCACTATTGTCTTGGTCTAGAAGTAATTTAGTACAAGCATTGCATACAAGTTACTCAAAAGAAATATGCCAAGACTCTAATTGATAAGTATCGGATGACTGACTACAAGCCCAAAGCCACACCAATGGAAGCAGGACTTAAGTTATCCCGATTCGATGAATCTCCTAAAATAGATAGTACTCTCTATCGTCAGCTAATTGGGAGTCTCATCTATCTCACAAACACCAGGCCAGATCTTAGTTTTTTTGTGGGTTATCTTTCACGATTCATGCAAGATCCTAAAGTTAGCCACTAGAAAGCAGCAAAGAGAGTTCTTCACTATGTTCGTGGTACGACACATATCGTCCTGGAATACAAAAAGAACAACCAGTTCTATCTTCAAGGGTACACGGACTCTGATTATGCTGGATCCATAGACAACTAAAAATCAACTACAGGTTACATTTTTCACCTTGGATCTGGTCCTGTCTCTTGGCATAGCAAGAAGCAACATGTTGTTGCTATCTCTTCTACTGAGGCAGAATATCGAGCAGCTAGTGGAGCAATCTGTGAGATCATATGGTTACGTCGCATCCTCACAAGTATGGGCCTTCCAAAGAAACTTCCTTTACATTTATTTTGTGACAATAAAGGTGTTATGAATCTTGTCAAGAATCCTATCTTTCATGATCGCACCAAAAACATTGACACTAGGTATCATTTCATTCAATATGAGGTTCCAAAGCATCATATCCAGCTCCACTACATTCCCACAAATGAGAAAATAGTGGACATCTTCACCAAAGCGCTTTCCCGAGTCAAATTTGAATTGTTTCGCAATGTTATGTGTAGTCAACATTAATGTAATAAATGGGGATGTTATAATATTTAGCATATTTTATATTACATTAAGTATGTTAACAGCATTATAGGAGTGGTACGTAGTTTTCTTTATTCAGTTTATGAACCACCCAGCTTGGTTCAAACTGCCTCAACGGAGTTTATGTAAATATTATATATCTTCTAGAAATATGCAGAGCAAACTAATGATTCAGTTTCTAATAAGAGGGATCTCCTGCGGGCTCAGATAGCAGAGCGGGATAGGGTTTTGGCACAGCGCGACGATGTAGTAGCTTACTACCATCGACGGGAGGCATAGTGGTTTTGGCATCGGATATATTTGGAGAGGGAGGTCATCTGCCTCGATGGGCAGCTACCTGAGCCATCGGGAGGTGGATCTTCACATCGGACGAGGGACAGTGGTACTGAGCAGTCAACATCATCTCGTCACAGGCGATTAGATGAGGGAGGCGATAGTAGGTGTGATGTGGGGGCTAGCAGTAGCCGCCCTGAGGGGTCCCATAGGACCCACACCATGGGGGGTAGTTCTTGTCGCATCGATCCTACGTGATCATGGTGGTCGACGCCTTAGGCTGGGTGGTTTTGAGTATGATTGCGGGGTCAAAGGACCAGTTTTGTAGCCTACGGGCATTTTTTATGATATATATATATATATATATATATATATATATATATATATATATATATATACGACTTTATTTTGTTTATGCACATGTGATGATTTGATCTTATGCATGATGGTTGATGAATATGGATGTATGCATTTTTAATTTATTTTTATGCATGCATATGTTATGATGAATGCAAATGTTTTTTATTTATATATGATATGCAAAATTTAATGGATGAAACAAATTTGTGTTGGTTTGGTTAGGGCACCATAGACTGTTTAGGACTTTGTTATTTTGTTTTTATGCGATTTCTGTGGTAACTAACTTTGCATGTATACATGTGGTTTTTGATGATATTGTAAGGATGAAAAGTAGCGCAGTTGGTTTAGAAATGTAGCTAAGGTTTTCTGAGACTCAGACGGTTTTACCTCACTAGCCACGACTATACTTTATCTTATAAGACTTTTGAACAAGGTATGAATCGGACTTGTATTTGACCAAGCTATTTCACATCCCTGTGTGTGCAATTGAGTTCATTTATGTGGTATTTGTCAGGATACCGCCAGTGCCGATAGGCTGTCAACCAAACCTGTACTGAGGATCACCTAATTAGCTCCACTAACTCCTTTATTGTATTTAGTCAGATTAATCTGTTGTGCTATCTAGGATACCATAAGCTAGCTCATCCACATGCAAACATTGATCTGTACACAAGTTAATGTGACAGATATATCGTCATGCGGGAAGTTTACCACCAATGACCGATAGGCTATCAACCAAACCGATACTGAGGCTTGCCTCATGACCTATCAAAATGCTGAGAGTTCCAAGGATTCAAGTTCGACTCCATTTTTTTCTTCAATTGTATTGGGATATTTGCTCCTTTGTAGTGATAATATCACTGTTTATTTTTGTTTTATTTGTTTTTATTTTGAGCAAGGGATTTGGATATGGAGTGACGAGAATCACTATTGTTTGTGCCTTTTGATGTGTGCACTATGGGATGTCAAATTTTGGAGTTTTGACCTTTGCAAATTTTTGATGTTTTGCAACTATTGAGAACTTGGGATTCTTGGGGAATTGGGTAGGGAAGATGCTTGTCATTTTGCCAACTCTCAGCATTCTTTGGGTCATTCGCATAGGGGGATGAGCAAGATAGATGTTTCGCTTATGGTGACCTGGATTTCTTTGCAGGTGTCATCTTTCGTTCACACAACTTGGGAATTTTTATGTGTTTTAATTTGTGTTGGGATGCTACGTAACAAGGTGTGATCCAAGTAGAACTCTACCTTCGTAAAATCTGCCTGACTTGGTACAGTACATGGCTAGAAAGCAAAATTTATGACTGAAAGATGAAAACTCTTGATACATTATAAGACCACTGACTCTAGTGTGGTAAAAAATAGTAAATGGTGTATTTTTGTTATTTTTTGGACTGCTTATAAAATGGAAAAATGTGAAACAAAATGAACTAGCAAAGCAATTATAGCCTATGGTGCCGTTGACCTATACGACCACAAATATGCAATGTATGGATGCAATGCTTAATGCAACTATATATTTTTGTATTTTGATGGAATGATTTTTGTGAATATGAAGATGAGATGTAAGAAGAGCTTTTATTGATGAATTTGAGCATGCCTAGAAATGAGATGCAAAATTTTTTGTTGTTTTTGATGATTTTTGGATTTTGAATTTCTTATTTTTGACCAAGCAATTGTGGGAATCCTTGGAGCATTTTTGGGTTGACCAAGCGATTATATGAATCCTTGGAGCATTTTTGGGATTGACCAAGCGATTATATGAATCCTTGGAGCATTTTGGGATTGACCAAGCGATTATAGGAATCCTTGGAGCATTTTGGGATTGACCAAGCGATTATAGGAATCCTTGGAGCATTTTGGGATTGACCAAGCGATTATAGGAATCCTTGGAGCATTCTGGGATTGACCAAGTGATTATAGGAATCCTTGGAGCATTTTGGAATTGACCAAGTGATTATAGGAATCCTTGGAGCATTTTTGGGACTGACCAAGCGATTATATGAATCCTTGGAGCATTTTTGGGATATGGCTCTCTTAGATATGGAATGGGCACAAATGATTGATATTCAAGGGTTTTGTTTCCTTTATTCTGTCAAGAGAGGCTAGCCGGTATGTTCCAGGTCCTATTTTGCTATCAATGACATATGGACCTATCCAATTTTCTACAAAATTGTGCCTTAGGTGGGACGGCAAACTAGAGTTCTATTGGTTTTCCTTCAAAACCAAATCACCAACCTGAAAGTCCCTCAGGTGAACTTTCATTTTGTAAGCTTTCTTAAGTCGCTCTTGATAGATACCTAAATGCTCGAGAGAATTGATGCGTCGTTTGTCAAGCAACGTAAGCTAGTCTAACCGGGCCTACCGTGCAGTGTCATCATCGATGAACTCTTGCATTGATATGCACAGGGAAGGAATTTCCAACTCAAGAGGCATGACTGCCTCGGAGCCATACACGAGCAAAAACAGAGTGGCCCCAGTGGGCGTCCGAATGATAGTGCAATAAGCCCACAGGGCAAGTGGGATTTGGATGTGCCAATCCTTATGACTGTCTACAACCATATTTTTAAGGATGGCAACTAGCATTTTGTTTTACGCCTCTGGTTGCCCATTCGCCTGTGGATAATAGGGTGTCCAAAAACTGTGCTGAATTTTGTACTTTATGGTCAAAGCACACACATATTTGTTCTTGAATGGTGTCCCATTATCCGAGACTATTTTGGATAGAATACCAAAATGACATATGATGTTATGCAAAATGAACTCCACAATGCGTGGTCCTGTCGTAGAGGTAAGCAGAACTGCTTCCACCCACTTGGTAAAATACTCTGTGGCCATTATGATAAACATGTGATGGCCTGACGATGCAGGGGAGATCTTTCCAATTAGATCAAAGCCCCACTATGAAAATGGCCAAGTGGACTGGACTATCTACAAGGCTTGGGAAGCTACATGTGTCAAATTTGCATGGTGTTGACACTTCACGCACTTCCTGACATATGCGCAACAATCTCACTCTAAAGATGGCAAATAATAGCCCATGTGAAGAATGCGCTTTGCGATGGACATACCACTAAAGTGGCCACCACATGTACCATCGTGTGCTTGGGTGACTGCCCAAGTGGATTGTTGCTGGTCCAAGCAACAAAGGAGGATTCCTTCATAGCTGCGATGATACAAAATGTCTCCTATCAATACATACTTAGCCGCTTTTTGCTTGAATGCTTGTTTTGTAGCATGCGTCAATCCAAGCGGGAGATTACCTAACTTGAGGTAGTCTCTAATGGGTAAATACCAGTCCTATTGATCAGAAACCTCAATGATATGAATAGCTAATCCCTCTTGAAGTTCATCCCTAGCAAACGCTGAGTAGGATAGAACTTGTAAGAATAGTGTTGTATTGCTATTAATGGGAGTAGGGGAGAACAAGGACCCCCAGTTGGCATGTTTCAAACAATCGTGGATTCGAGAGAACTTATCCGAGGATGGTTCAATCTGGATCATGTGGATTCCTAGCATCAATTTAGAGCTTGCACGCTCCATCACGGATTGTGATAGGGTTTTGACTTGAATGGTTTTCAGGTCACCAGAAAGGTCTTGTGGAATTAGTGACCCCAGGGAGACCATTGTGTCTGCAAAATAATTCGATGACCAAGGAAGTGCCTCGATGTCGTACCACTCAAGTTTTGCCAGGAATTTGTCCACAAGGGCTTTATAAGCCTGTAGAACTGGGCATTTACATTGGAATACCCCTTTGACTTGATTGACAATTAACAGTGAATCACCAAAGATGTTTAGTCGTTTGATGTTCATGGTGATTATTGTATGAAGACCTATGAGCAAGGCTTCGTACTATGCATTATTATTGGTGCATGGGAAATTTAATTTAAATGATAGGGGCATTGGAGCGCCCTGCGATGTGAACAATACTATTCCTACACCACCACCTTGCTCACATTTAGAACCATCAAAAAATAGGGTTATGTCAGCTTGTTACTCAGGCTCATCAGAATTTGGCAATTCTGAGACATGGAAGACCCCATCATCGGGTAGTTCTATGACTAGAGGCTGATCATCTTCAAGAGGAGCCTCTGCTAGTTGATCAACTATGACCTGTCCTTTGATATATTTCTGTCCGATAAACTCTATGTCAAATTTTATCAACAACATGATCCATTTCGTCGTGCGACTACTATGATAAGTATGACTCATCATATATCGCAATGGATTCTTCTTAGACACAACATACGTATTGTTGCTCAGCATGTAGTGGCGTAACTTTTTGGTAACAAACACCACTGCCAAGCAGAGTTTCTTGACGTATGCATAGTGAAGTTCATAACTGACCAGGGTACGGCTAAGATAATAAGTAGCCTATTATTTGTGAAGCTCATTCTTCTGGGCTAGCATGGCGCCCAATGCCACCTTAGTAGCTGAGATGTATAAGTAGAACAGCACTCCTGGTCTAGATGGTGCCAATACTGGTGGCGAAGCCAAGTATTGTTTGATGTCATCAAAGGCTGACTGGCACTCGTCATCCCAGTGAAATGTAACCCCCTTGTACAATAATTTGTTCATGGGTCAGCACTTGTTAGATAACTGCGCTATGAAGCATTTGATTGACGTGACCTTTCCCTGCAGACTTCTGAGCTGCTTAATGGTAGTTGGGGGAACCATTTCAAGGACTGCCTTGAATTTCTTTGGGTCCACCTCGATACCTCGCTTTGAGACTATGAAACCCAAGAGTTTTCTAGATGTGATTCCAAATACGCACTTCTTGGGATTTAGTCTGACTTAATGCTCCATGAGGTGATCGAGGATCTTTCTTAAGTCATCGAGATGATTTGGGCGCAAAAGAGACTTGGCCAACAAGTCATCCATGTAATATTCCAAAGTTTTATGCATGTAGTCATGGAAGATGTATGTCATGGCATGTTGGTAGGTGGTGCCAGCATTTTTAAGGACAAAAGGCATGACCTTATAACAAAATGTCCCTTAAGGCATTGTGAACGCCATTTTTAGTTGATCCTTGGGATTGATACGAATCTGATTGTATCCCGAGAAACCATCCATGAGGGATAGCATTTCGTGACCTACTGTAGCATCTACCAACATGTCAATACTTGGCAAGGGAAAATCATCCTTAGGACTCACTTTGTTTAGATCTCAAAAATCAGTGCATATGCGAATCCTCCCGTCGAGCTTTTTGGCGGGCACCATGTTGGACAGCCATGGTGGATAATCCACACAGATGAAAAACTATGCATCCAAAAGCTTTTGCAATTTGTCTTTGACCATAAAGACCACTGTTGGGTGCATCTTACATGGTTTTTGCTTAACTGGCTTGATTTTTGGATAAAGCGTTAGATTATGCGTGACTAGCTACGAATCTAGCCCCGGCATGTCTCTGTATGACCATGCAAAAACCTCCTTCTTATCTTTGAGAAGGGCAATGTAGTCGGCTTGCTCTTCAGGGTATAAGCTTACCCCTAGCTTGATAATTTGTGGATTCATTGGATCTAAGCCGATGTCTATGTCAGTCATCTCCTCGATCGACATGTGGGATCCGTCCTCCAACTAATGTGGAGTGGGGATCAAATGGATATCATTAGCTAAGTTTAAACCTACGTTGGGAACCTCAGGTTCCTCTTTAGTCTGAAAGATATCCTGAGTTGTACCTGGGGTAAAATGAGGAATTTTATCGAAAGGTCAATACTCTAATGGGGAGAGAGGTGAATTGACACGATCCCAGTCGATTGCATCTATGTCTAGATGCAATGACCATGCTGGATCGGTTGGATTGTGGATGGATGCAGTCAAATCAATGGAGATCATGTGGATGAAATGAATTTGGTTTCCATTACTACGGGTGTGATGACTCAAACATTCTTGATGTTCCCTATGTTTTGGATCTGTATCTAGAGGGACAGGCATGAACGGATCGGCCCTATGTGCTGATAGGAGGACAAGGTCTTCCCTCGGCACTGATGTCATTATAGGGTCTCAGGGTGGACGGTGCTCATCGTAACCTTGGAGACATGAATCCAACTCTTGGTCCCACCCTACTGGGTCTACGTACCACTCATGACCTGGCAATATGCCCATCTGTGCAAATAAGTCATTAATCCCCAAGGGACGTCATTGTTGCACTTGTTGCCTTTGTTGCATTTGTCGCATGTGGTTGATATAGGCCATCTCAGTCTCATCTTCCGAATCATTGTCGGATATCCAAAAATGTTCATTTTCTTTAACAACTACTTGCGATATTAAGGGCTCACCTTGTTCTAGCAAATTAATCTGGTCCAATTGCGGTTGTTCCACTCTTGGTGGAGGGACCTGATTCTCTTGACACAACACTGGTTCAATTGGAACCTCTAAAGGGAATAGTTTCAAAAATATCTCTTGATAGTTATTCATGGGAATCTCTCATGAGTGATCACTATTAGATTCGAAGGGAACATATGACTCTGGTTCATGTTATGATTCATCCTCCAAAGATCCTTTTGGACACTATTTATGCTCTCCTTGAAAGCGAGTTTCCAAAATTTCACCTCTCTCTATCAAAGGAGAAGTGTTATTGATGTTACCAAGGGTGTTTGTTGACCATGGGAGGTAATCTCCCAATGTATATGTTGTGTTTGGGTTGGCATAAGGATCTGATGTCAATCCACCCTTGTTGCCTATTCCTAGGCCTGGCATGTTTTCCAGCAATATGTCTAAGGGCAGGGGGTGGTTGAACCCTAATCCTAACTTGTCATAAGGCATTTGGTATCTTGGCTGGCAAAGGACACACACTCCTTACTCATACCTGACTAGCCTGTATCCGTGCCAATTGCATTAGCCAAGATATCTCAGAGTGAAGTCTGGGTTAGACAGATATTTGACATTTTTTGCAAAAGGCTCTTTGTCCTCTTCCTTTTGCATGCATGGTTTAGCACCATGGTCAAGGCCCCCATACACAAAATTGGTCTGGTTCGGTGGGTAGCCTAAAGGAACAACTTTCCTGATGGGGAGGCAAGGTCTCCCCATGTCTTGCACTGACTCTAGCATGGGCATTGGTACAACATTCTGCACTAGATACTCCCTCAGGCCTGTACTAGCCATTTCAATAGTAATTATTGGCGATTGAGAGGGAGGGAACGGAAGCCCTTTCGGAGTCCATTCCATGTTGGGTAGACTAGGAGCCTCAGCTTCCATTGTGCTAGGTATATCTTCTATTGAGATGGTTGATATTGTTGGTAGTACCTCCTCTAGGGGTTGAGCCTCTTCCAGGATTTGTTTCCCTTTGTCCTTCTATTTAGCCACGACAGGTGGCATTGGTAGCGAAGGAGCGGATGATGAAGATGCACCTGGCTAGGGTTTTGATGGATTAGTCACCAGTGGTTCCCGCGACATCGGACCCTGTCTAGATGGATTTAATTGGAAATCCAAGTTCTTCGATGGGAGGGTCGATTGTGGCATCAAATGCATCGCATTACAATATTTGAAGGGTTCTAAGTCCGCTGGGACTACATGTACTTCTCCTTCAAATGCATAATTCAAACACTGATGAGCTATTGAAGGGACACACTTCATGTCCCTGATCCATGGTCGCCCTAGCAATATGTTGTATGCCATCTCGCCTTCCAAAATATTGCACAATGTAGGTATCATCTTTTGTCCTACCTAAACGGGTAGAACAATTGTGCCAACTATCGAGCATATCTCATCGTTGAATGCTCGTAGTGTGTAAGTGGAAGCGATGATGTGAGAGGCTGGCAGCTTCAGATGTTTCAATGCTACTGTAGTAATGATGTTACTAGACGAGCCAGTGTCTACCAACACCCTCTTATACGGGATCCCGTTGACCTGCATGATTATGTGCAGGGGTGGATCTACCATGTCATCAGATACTGATTTAACTTCATTTTCTCGAAAGGTGATGACTAGTTTCGTACATCATTTTACATGTACCACGAAGTTATTGAAGGAATTCGCTTCATGGGGCTGCAACTCAATGGCTTTCAAAATCTCCATGAGAGCCTCCCGATGGGGCGCTGATTGCTATATAAGCTCATATATGGAGAGCCTAGCCGACATGGTCCACAAAATCTGCGTGATTTTGGTCCGTATCATGACCTCGGGTCTAGGCGGAGGCAACTGCACAGGGTGTTGTTGAGGTTGCGACATTGTTGGAACTTCTCTTGTAGTTGTCGTGGGGGCAACTCCTGGGTATTTATTGTTCCTGGTCACTAGCTGATCATTCCCACATACCCTTGCATGGGGAGATTCTGTCGCACCTCGTTGACCTGAAGGGGTTTTTCCTGTACCTCATGGGAAGGCAAGGGATATTTGAAGACTCCCATCTGCTGGTTATTTGGTGCTATGGGATTTTCCACTGCCAATGTTTTATTATCAATAAAGTCTTGTATTAATCCCTTGAATTTCTAGAATGCATTTAGGTCATGTCCCCTTCGCCTGTGGAACCTACAATATAAATCCTCTCTGTATCCCTTAGGCTTGGGAGCGTTAGGATATATGGTTTGGATTTCTGGAAGGGTGATTAAATTTTCCACTGACAAGCGATCAAATAGGGAGTCCCTAGACTCTGTATAAGGGGTGTACTGTCGCTTAGGGTGACGCTGCTGATTTTGCTCCTATTTTTTATTTTCTCTTTCATAATTATTTGGAGGCACTGCCTGATAATTAGCCTTTTGAGGCTATGTTTCTTGTGCAGGCTTAAGAACATTTATCGTAACTTGATTAACTGCAGCGGGTTTTGGTTGTGTAGTCCTTGTCTTGGTGTTTTTTTTCCACTCTTTATTTTTAGGTTTGGAAATTTTGCCATCATGTATTTTGATCTCTTCAATAACTCTGGATTGCGCCAGAGCTTCTTCTAAGGTGGCGTATTGCTGCAGCTGCAATAGCCCAGAGATTGATCTCAGACAACTTTGTGAAAACATTTGTGTGAGGTCGAACATAGGGGGAAGGTAGGGTAGCTTAGAAAGCAGAGCCCTCCATCGATTCCCATAGGCCACCATTGTCTCCTCCTCATATTGCCTGAGGCTAGCCAGGTCACTCAGTGACGCCTTCTTCTTGGTGTTGAAGGTGAAGCGTTCAAGGAACGCATCCACTAATTGATCCAAATTATTTATGTTGTGCTTCAGAAACTATGTGAACCAATCCGAGGTAGGGCCTATGAATGTGGTTATGAATGTCCTTAGCAATAGCGCATCATTATCTTGAATGCCAAAGCATTGGCTCAGGAATATTATCACATGCTCTTGGGCATCCTCTTCACCCTTAAATACTGCCAACTGAGGCAACTTGAAATGTTCAAGGTAAATAGGTGTGGGCATTGATGGATGCACTAGATGACTATGGAATTGACGTAACATGGGATTTTGGTGCCCAGAAGCTTTGGTCTCCACAGACTCCAAACACTCTAATAGCGCTTTGTATGCATCGAAAGATTTAATCTCTTCCTCTTTTGTTTGCTATCATTGTGAGTTATGGGAGACTAGAGGCCTATGGATGGGTGGCCGGATAGCACCCCCTCCGCCATGATAAGGCATTTCGGCCCACTCTACTTTTGGTTCATACTCCTCATAAACTTCCTGAGGAGTCTCTGGGCAAGACTTATGACCCTGAGTGGGTCTCCGTGGAGGGTACCCATCATTGTTTCGGGGAGTGGCCTCCCTCTCATGTCTATGGGGTCTAGAAGGCAAATATTGACAAGGTCACGGAGACCTATCCTGCACCAAGGGATTATGCCTCTCATATTATTCCACTTTTTGGGTGCTAGGGGTTGGCACCCTCTCAGGTATTTTATAAAGCAGCTCGTCCACTTTGTGTTACATGCACTCTTTGTTAATGTTGTATAAGTGCTCTAACTATTGATGATATTGCTCAAGCCACATGATCTCAGCTTGGTAGGCGACATGTCTGGCGACTGCCAAGTCAATTTGGTCCACCATCTTGGGCTTAGGAGGCTTAAATGTTTCTCCTATGTATTTGCCTCGGTCTTGATGACCCGAGATTTCAATGGGTCGCTTCCCTCTGTCGAGGTTGGCAGAATTTACTTGAGGCTCTGGCCTTAATGTGTGACCATGGTATCTAGCAAGTGCAGAAGTGCAAGGCTCCCACACTGTATATTGCTCTCGAGGAATTTGATGGTCTTCCTTGTACTCCCTTTCATGGGTGTGAAAGGGGCGGGCGGAGTTAGCTCGCCCTGTGTGGAGAGCTCTGTGCTCTGGGTTTTGTCTTTCAGTTCTAACAATGATGGGAGGCAAAGGAGAGATGCCATAGTCATGTTGTCTCTCCTCATGGGCACTGTGCCTCTCTAGCGCTTCGTTGCACGGTGGCCACTCATATCTAGACTCTAAAGGCATTCTTTTATTTACGTTGAGTGCCACATGTAAAGCTTCTTCCCGAAAGGGGCTATGTTGAATGGGCGTGTCCCCAAGAGGGGTGTCCCTATAATTCCACCTTGACATGGAATGATGTGGACTCTCTTGTGGTCCATACCGCCAAGGCGGTATGGCCAAGTCCTCAGGGCTAAAGCGAAGGCGACTTGCACCCGCTCCTTGTACACTTTTTGTAGCTTCTACCCTTGATTGGGCTTGGCTACGGGTGTGCACCATTGTGGTGCTCTTCTACCAGCTAAAAAGATTTTATCTCTTTTATAATTTTTTGACTTTTTTTTTTTTACACTAAGAAAAAATGAACACACACATACACAAATGGTGATTATCTCTTTTAAAGATTAATGGTGTGTCCTAAATTGGTTTTAGTGCATTTTGATGATTTTGTTTTATTTTTGAAAGTTTTGAAGAACGTTTAAATATGTAATGAAGGCTCATATGACTCCCATAAATGGTCGCCCCTTCAATATACCAATGCCCAGCCGATATACCAACCTTTCTATATACCCGCCCTTACGAGAGGGAAACTATAGGTACGTGAGAGCAGGTGGTACATGGTACGTAGGTGGTACGGAAGGGGGATTGTCCTGTTAATGACACCTACCATAGAAGACTTATCCTCGCATGCTAGGAATCACCCCAGTGACACTCGATCAGCTTTCATCAGGATTTACGCCTAACAACAGTGACAATCGGGGTAAATGGATGCAAAAATCAAGCCAAGGTGGTGATGAACCCACCGTTGGTCTTGATCAAGGGCTAGGGTCTTATGACCAGCTTCTTGGTTTAAAAATGCCACGTGATGTGTGTGTGGTTATTTTTATTAAAAATGAAAACAAGCAAAAGCAACTACTTTCCTTAAGAAGGCAAAATTGACAAAAACAGAAACAAAAAAAGCAGAAAATGACAGGAATAGTTTAGGATCCTTACCTTTTCTCTGCCTAAACTTGCTGTTTCTAATCCTCGGCCCTCAAAATGTACAAAAAAAAATTCATCCCTGTGTGAGACGAATTCTAGAACAAAATTCGTCCCTGTCTGAGACGAATTAGAATTCATTTCAGGGTCAGATGAATTACAGTAAGGTATTCACCACAGGCAAGGACAAATAACAGTCAGAGCTCAAACAATGGTACCTGTAAGCACAAAGACACAAAATTTTGATCAGTTTCTTGATCTTAAAAACCAGGGAACAGAGTCCCACTGTGATCACCACTGAATGCACAAGATTTCGAAATAATTGAAAGGAAAACTAATGCGATGTATTCAAAACCCAAAATTAACGCTTATGTCCTAAAATGTGAAAAGCATGAAATGAAAGAGACGAATTGAAATGAGATAAAAGAAAGTACAGAAAGCACAACCCTTTTTATTTAACTCTCTTAATCTCGGTTACAAAGACGGCTCCTCCCTTTTCAGGGGCTAGAAGCGTTAAATGAATTTTTGTTACAATTATGACTTAGTATTCCTCATTCCATGTGCCCACATTTGAAATGGGTGGGCCAAAGTGTTGTCGTCACTTGCATTGATGAATCCTTGATTCTTGCTGCTCCTCCTATGTTCAAAGACACAACAAGTCATTAGTAGCACCTATGACAAAAGATGAAACATTTAATCTTAAAAACCAATGAGAAATGCATGCAAAAGATTGATTGCAATGATAAATAAACTAGTTCAAAACCGTCTGTAAATTTAAAAGGAAATAGAGAACATTACCAGAGGGCCATTGCCATCAAAATAGTCATGAAATTGTATGTCAATTTGAATTCTTCCCTGGGTGGGACGGATTCGACTGTAATTCATCCCTAGGTAGGATGAATTCGCCTGCGACAAAATGCCAAAGTAATCCTGCCCAAATGTCGCGTCTCGAGATCTCCAAAAGGCCTAAAAACATAGGGGTTAGCTAATTGGGGGCATTTTGGGATGACCTAGATGGTCGGATTTCCCCAATTTGACCTCCATCAACGGGAATTTGATGTTGTTACCTGCAAGTTAGTGAGGACAACAAAAATGACAAAACATGATATGATTTGATCAAAACCTTCTAAAATTGAAATTATGAACTATCTAAACAGTATAAAATAGAATGGAATATGAAAAAGTGGCAAAATAATAAATTAAAATGAAACTAAGAAATGCGGGGTGCCCGGGCAGGCCACCCACCGTTAGAACTTGATTTCGGCACCAATCCTGTTGGGATGGGCCCAAAATCCTTTGTAATGGGTTGTCGGTGAATTGGTAGATCAATATGGTCAAATATCAGGTTTTGGGTCCGGATTCAAACTTCCAAAAGCCACCCACTAACCTCTCTTGCGAAAGAGATCAAGGATGTGGAAGAGGTGAATCAAAAGGGTAGAATGTGGTATTCAATTTGGCAGCACTTCATTGCTTGAAAATGCCTCCAACTTGTCTCCTTTTGGGTGGGAAATTCCACCATTTTATAGACCCAGGGGGTCTCTTTGGAGGGGCATGCAGGGGTGCCATGTGGTGGCCATGCCTTCTCAAGAGGGAGGAGACTCCTCCCTGACTTGGGATTCCATGACTGCCCTTGTGACAGTCCTCTAACGCCCACTCTGCCCACCTACACGTGCATGCAAGGCAAGAGGCATTAATTGACTGTCCTCGGTTGCCACTTGGTGCAATTTTTCTTTTTTCCCGTTAAACCTGGAATTCGTCCTGACCCAGAGTGAATTCAAAATTCATCCTTGGGTGAGATGGATCCCAATTTGAATTCGTCCCTAGGTAGGACGGATACTGAGCAAAGTTCCTGAATGTGCCAAATTGCCTTCTGACCTTACAAAATTGCTACAAAAGTGGTTAGGACCACTGTTTAACCTCTGAGGGTTGCCCTGGGGGCTGTGTGTGTCAAAGCGATCAATGTTTGCAGTCACATAATTGGATTGGTGTTGTTTTGGTGTCTAAAAAAACCCCCTTCGCAAGGCCTCAATAATTGCAAGATCTTCCATAAAATTATTTGAGTGAACACCTTTATAAATGGAAAATAAAAAATTGACACCACCAGTAGAATCTCTTCCAACACCGCTAATGCCAACATGTCCAGGATTACCCCTAGATGATCCATCAGTATTAATTTATAAAACTCCTCTAGGGGGTGGCCTCCACCTACCATCTCTCCTAACCTTCTTGCTAAGCTAAGGAACCCTACTAGGGCTAGAAGAGTTCACACCATCCCCAAAGATACCAAGAGCTTGCGGTACCTTCTTCTCCCTAGAATCCAAAAGAGGGTCCACATCACATTTGCTATGGATGGTTTCCTAAACCATATAGAGGATCCTTTACCATATTTGTTGAACAATCAAATAACTTCCCTGAAATATATGTCAGTTTTGTTCAAGAAAAATTTACCAGATGGTGCAAGAAGGGCCCAAATTCCAAGCCACCTGAAGGAAGGGGGTCTTAGCCAGAGGTTTGCCCAAACTAATCCAAAAATACACTAGGGACAACACATGAAAACATGGATGGTTCCAGGCGCTCCACCAATGGTGCCAAATATCTCTAGCAAAGGAGCATTGGAAAAATAAATGAGAAGAGTCATCCTCATTCTTACTACAAAGGACACAAAAAGAGGGACCCTGAAATCCCCTCTTCCTCACATTATCCCAAGTGAGGCATTTATTATGAGCTACCAACCAGAGAAAGAAGTTACATTTTGGCCAGGCAAATTTGTTCCACACCTTTTTCCACCAAGTCATAAGAAGACCCCCATACTTTTGCTTATCAAGAACTTGATAACCATAGGCTACCGAGTAGGTTCCCTTAGGACCAGGGTTCCAAGATAAAATATCTTTACCCCTCAATGGAGAACAAATCCTCCTCATAATAATAAGAGTAAGCACCTCTATGTCCTTGGCTAGTACCCCCTAGGGCCATTCTTGCGGATCTTTCCACCTATACATATCCATATTTCCAAAATATTAGATATTTTTTAAGTCCTCCACACGAGACCAGCCTGCTTCCAAGAAAAAATTCTTAGGGAACGTAACCTAGGAAATTGATTCAAGATAGGAGGGTGGCCATCCCAAGAATCCTCCCAAAAAGAGCATTTGATCCCTGATTGCAAATTTAGAACAAAACCTGCTTGATTAAATTAGCTCCTCTTTTTAGAGTGTCCCATATAATTGAACCTTTCCCAACCAAGCTGACTCTAGGGATCTCAGCCTCAGAAATACCTCTCAAGTATTTACAAGATAATATTTTAGCCTAAATCTGATCTTGAGAGGTACACCATCTCCAATAAATTTTTGTAGCCAAAGTCTGCCCAAAAAGAGTTGTTTGTCACAACCCAAGGCCTCCCTCTTGCATCGGCCTACATATAGAATCCCACCTAACCAAACTCCATTTATATTGATCAAGTTTTCCATACCATAAAAATTGTCTTGACAAAGCATCCATGTCCTTGATGAAGTGAGAGGGAGCTATTCGTACAAAAAAAATATAAATGGGTAAAACTTCAACAAAAAATTTTAAAAGCAACAATCTACCTGCAATGGATAGCCATATGAAATTCTAGTGATTCACCTTCCTTCTAAACTTATAAAGCATAGACTTCCAAGAAGATCTAGGTAGAGGATGAGATGAAATTGGAATACCAAGATAAATGAAGGGAGGAGTCCCAACCTGGAATCTTAGAATGTGAGCAATCTTGGATTGAATAAGAGGAGGGGTATTGAAGAAGAAAATAGAATAATTTTCCTCATTAATCAACTTTCCAAAAACACCAAGATATATTTCAAGAGACTGTCTAATATTGCCAGCTTCCCTGACAGTGGCAACTCCAAACAAAGTAGTATAATCAACAAATTGAAGGTGGGAAGAGGTGGAAAACTACTATCCCACTTCCAACCCTAAATGAGACCCTGCATGACTTGATACTTGAGCAATATTACCAACCCTTCCGCCATAATGATAAATAAATAAAAAGTTAAAGGATCTCCTTGCCTCAATCCCCTTTAGGCCTCAAATAGCTCTGATGGCTCATTATTAACAAGAACAAATAATGATGAAGAAGAAACACAGCTCATCACCCATCTAATCCATTCCTCCTCAAATCCAAAAGCAGCAAGAACGTTTTGAAGAAAGGACCATCTGACCTGATCATAGACTTTGGCCATGTCCAACTTAATGAACATTGTTTTCTCCTTAGAATTTTCCATCGAGTGAATAGCTTCTATAGCAAAAACAAACTCTCCTTGCTCCTCAGAGATGATTTTGCTCAACCTTATCTTTAGCCTCTTAGCAATAATTTTTGTGATGATCTTATACACAACATTGTAGAGAGAAATAGGCTTGAACATATCCAAGGAATTTGCTCCCTCTTTTTGGGAATAAGAACCACAAAGGTAGCATTTAGGGCCCTTAGCATCTATTTGTTCTTTTGGGACTCATGGACCACCTTCAAAAAATCAAATTTGATTAAATCCCAAAACTCCTGATAAAACTCAACTAGGAATCCATCTGGACCTAGGGATTTTCCTTTTTCATATTGAATACAATATTTTCCAACTCCTCAAGGGAAATTGGAACCATCAAGTGCTCATTCATCTCTCTAGAAATAATCGATGGAATACAGTTTAGAATAATCTTTTCATTCTCATCATATGATAGGGAGTCCTCCTTGAAGAGAGAGGAAAAATACCTCTTAATCTCTCTGAAATATCCATGAAAGAAGAGAGTAGGGCACCCTGAGAATTCATAAGAGAGGTAATCAGGTTACCATTACGGCAAACCTTAACTAAGTTATAAAAGAAGGCTATGTTCTTATCCCCCTCCTGAAGCCAATCTATTTGAGATTTTTGTTTCCAAAAAATTTCTTCCCTCAGTTCCCATTCATCAAGGTCTTTCGCAGCCTCAGATTCCTCAACAAGAATCTCCTTTGTGAATCCCTGATCTCTAATATTTCTTTAATATTTTTTCGTCCTCATAAGAGCTGCCAACTTAACCAAGGAAAGGTTCCCAAAATTTAGTTTATTCCATCTCTTCAATTTATATTTTACAAATTGTAGTCGCTTCATAAAGGAATACATAGCGGTGCCATGAGGAGGTTTGTCGGTGGTCCACCAACCTCGCATGAAATCATGAAGCTTAGTATCACGAAGCCACATAAGTTGAAACTTAAAAGAGTGATTCTTTTTTAGCTCTAACTCTAAAATAGAGAGTTTTATAGACCAATGATCAAATCCCCTACCCTCCATAATCATAGAACTAGCACTTCTGTTATTACCCATCCAATAACTGGATATCAAAAACATATCTAGTCTCTCTGATATGGAAGCTTCCCCACACCTTCTATTGTGCCAAGTAAATATCCCATTATCTGGCTTGATGTCAACCAAGTTCAGGGCCTGGATATGAGCACTGAAGACAGAATAAAAAGGTTCGAGATGATCCACCCCACCATTTTTTTCCTCCAAACAAGTGATAGAGTTGAAGTCTCCAGCCAAAATACATGGGTATAGGGGAACCAAAATTCTCACAAAGCAAATGTGCTTCCACAAATTCACTTTACCATTGTAATCAACAGGATCATACACATTTGTAAGTAGGATGGTTTCACCAGATTCATTATCATGCCCGACCATCAAAATAGACCATCTGCTAGAAATCCAAGTAAGAGGGGATATCTTAACCAAATCCCATAAACAAGCGACACCACTAGCATATCCACATGCACCAATACACTGGCATTGTCCCCTTCTCCACAACTTGGGAGCAATATTGAACATACTATCAATAGCCAATTTAGTCTGAATAAACACCACATCCGAAGAATGCACAAGAACCAAATCACAAACAACTTTTTGTCTAGGGATGTTGTTCAACCCCCTTACATTCCATGAGAGGATACTCATTTTTGGGGGTTATAAAAATGGGAGTCCAATGTTCTCACCAAGACTTACTCCACAAAAGTCTCCCCCATTAACTTAATTTTATCCTGGTCCTTCTTCCGACCCACCTTCATATTCTTATCTGATTTTTTTTTTAATTATTTTTTGCTGCAATCCCAAAACCATAAGAGTTTTGCAGTCCAAGGATGACTGCATCAGTGCCTGAGTAGGAGAGGGCATAACTAAATTTGTACCACTTTCCAAAATAGTTTCCCTTATAGGGCTAGACCCATCCATGTATCCTATACTAAGATCCAAAGCCCTTTGTTCTTCATTTAAACCCTTTAGATCTGATTCCTTAAGTTCCCCCTAAAGAAGAGACATCTGATTTGGCCTTGTTATATTTACATCAGGTAGCGACATTTCAGGTATCTCCATGCACTGATCAAGATCATCTAATATTTCAAAATGGTTGAGTAGAGCATCTAGCTGGATATCCTTAAGGTCTTTGTTTGCTCTTCATCCTCTATTTCAGGCTTTTACCGAACAAAACCTTCCTTATCCCATTCCCCTTCCTTTATCGGGGCTTTTCATTTATCCAAAATTTGTCTAGACTGAGAGGGCCCAATATTTGAAGCCACAAGCGAGACAAACTTATGGCATTTTCTTTGCAGGTGGTCATATTCACGATAAATCCGACAACGAAATGGAAGAGCTTCATAGTCAAGTTTTTGAACCCATGTAGTTGATCCAAAATGTATTTCAATTGAATCTAGAATAGGATTATTTAATTCAATTTCAACACAAATACGAGAAACAAATATTACCTTTTTATCCATTGTCTGTTATGACGGTCCAACCGTCTTCTCAAGTAGAAGGGCAATCTTATGCAAGATATAAGTTCTCCATAATTCTAATGGGAGCCGTGGAAGCTGCAACCATATTGGAACCCACGACGTCCACATCTCTAATGGGTTTAAATCCACATATCAGGTTTTAATAAAGAGTACCACTTGGTTATAGAAATAAGGATCACCTTTCGCCACCAAGTCTAGTTGAACCACTAGAACTATTTTGGCTTCACATCAGTCCAAACATCCATTATTATTTAACAAGAGATTCCCAACATGCACTGGAAAATCCTATTCCTTCTAGTTATTTTTAGATGAAAAACCATCATGAGCATGCACTCTCTGTGTCGGACCCGATGCCATCACGACATTCCTCCAATTTTTTAGACCTTCTCTGGAAGCTGCTGTCATCCCCATAGAGTAGTTTTTCTTCATCAAACCCTAGCAGAGTAGTTTTTCCTCATCAAAGCCTAGCAGAGCTCCAAATTCAAATCCCATTGTCATATATGGATTAGCCAAGTTATTAGAACCTATTATTTTTCAATGGAGACTTCGCATTATGAGCATCATATTTGTAGACATTCTTCAAGAGAGGCACTAATATAGTTTTAAACTTGGGTATGATTTTGATATTTTTTAAAAAAATTATTATTCCTTTCAAACTATAAATTCCAAAAAATAATGGTAGGGTTAATCATACAATAACACATAATAACTTAGATTTAAAATTATTTGTCCAGTACCAGGTGTTGTAGGTGAGTTGGAGAGGAGACGACAATCCTCCAAGGGAGGTCCCAGGTTCAAATCTCCACCCTACCAAAAAGCTGAATTGGGTATCTAAAATCCAATTGATAATGTTGGTGCGGGCAGGGTCGGGTGCGACCCCTAGGTGACTTTGACAGTGTAGAACCCCATGTTCGTGGTCTCTCAGACCAAGGCAGATCCACAAGGGGTTTTTCGCTTGAAAAAAAAAAAAAATTATTTGTCCAATATTTTATTAACTCTTTTAATATTTATGGAGCTAAACAATATAGTTTTATATTTTTTGAAAAATAACCCCAAATGGTGTGAGAAAACAAAGAATAAATAAGTAAATGGTTAGACTTTCTAAAATCCTTCTCACACAAGGCACTTATGAAGGGTCCATAATATCCACTTTTTTGAGTACTCTCACTTGTAAGAATATTACTTTGAACTACTAAACAAAGAAATGTTGATGCCTTAGGGAGAGCCTCTAAACTCTTTGAAATTTTAAATATATATATAATTTCAATATTTTAATGAGGTAGTCTCAATATAACTATTACTCTTTAACATTTTAAATATAAGTATACTTTAAACCAATACATCCTTCCATGGGAATAAAAAGAGGTACTTTGTATAGAAGAAATATTAGTTCATGTTGGTAATCTACCCTCTATACCTTCTATATTTCTTATCAGACAATAATAAGGTGATAGTCATATAAATATTATTTTCTTTATTACCGCATATTTATCAAATATATCATAGTATTAGTAACCTACACCATCCCTTCTCCATTGGAATGCAATAATTATCCTTGTCTATGTTGTTAGTACATTAGAACTAACTAGTTTAGACTCAATATATTCAAGAAAAAACAAGTTATGATGCATACCTCATCGGAGATATCAAACAGATTAGGGATACAATAGACATACGATGGTTTCTCATAGTAGAGGTGCATTCCATATGTAAGCATTGATAAAATTAATGATCTTAAATTTCCTATCATACTAACAAATAGTGCAATGAACCTACTACCAAGTAATATAACTTCAAACCATGTTGTATATATATATGCTAATCATTACACATATGTATACATAAGAGAAATAATAATAAAGTGAGGGATAGTATTAATGTGGAATGAAATTCTAATATTAAAATTTATCTATCTTTAAAACCTATTGATCCACTAAATAACCTTATGGATTCATTAAAAATTGTCTAGATTGATTGAAGCCATTGATTCTATAGATCTCATATCATCAATTTATTGAAGGAATAGTTGATGAGGTTGAGAAAGGTGACAATATCATCATATGAAATCATCATCATCATCATCAATAGAAAAGCCTAAATCATTAGCTATTCAATGATTATCGATAGAAACGTGAAGAAAATATCATTGAAGCTGTAAATATATCATCATAATTTTTTACTTAGCTTCCCATGATATAATCCAAATGCTTGATCAATATGAGAAGAGCCAACTTATATGATAAGTCTCAATAAACACTAACCCATTCAGAGATCATGTTATATGTCCTGATAACATAAGTGTCTAAAAATTTAGATCTTTAACTTTGAAAATCGTTCTATGTATACAAAGGAAAAAAAATTTATATTGAGAATGGTTTGAAGTTGATATGTGTGTGAATACATGAATTCAATGATTCACATTAATTTTATTTATTATGATTGATGATTCTAGAATGTGAGTGTAGAATAATTCATAGTAGTGAATTTAAAGGTAAAGGCTATAGTAAGGACTCATTGCAACATAAAAAAATCATTGAAGCAGTTACCATAGAGTTGAGCACCCACTATGATCTCAATCCAATAATGATCAATCTTTAAAAATTAAGTCCAGTCAATGTATTGATATTAAAAGAGAAATATGATTATGTTTTAATTTGAGAATTGAAATTTTTGAATAAGTAAATTCAATCATTAGAGGATATCATCAACTAGTTATGGATTTTAAAGGGTGTTTTTCCTAGTTGTAAATACAGAGTTGTTGTAGACAAAAGGGTAACAAATTAAAATTTAAATCAAAGAGCACCATTGAAAAATTATTTCAACAAGTGAATCATGTCATATTTGGGTGACCTTGAATCAAAGTCTCATTAAAAATACACTAAAATTTACCAAAAGCTAAGTTTTATCAATTTACTAAGTTTCAATTAGGTAATCAATAATTGATTTATTGAAAAGTGGTAAATTATTTATTATATTCAAAGGTCCTCATTTGATGGCCTTCCCCATTGGATAAAAGTAGTAGAAGAAAGAAATATTTTAAATTCATCCAACTCTCAATGTCCTAGTCAACTCATGCCAATCTACTAAATACTAACTTTGATTTATTGATATTTGGTGGTCATGTAATGATATCATTAGAATGTAATGATATCATTATAATGCTTTGATACACTAATTGTAAAAAACATTAGTGATAGTAATTCATTGCTTAAAGTTACTACATTACGAGGATCACTAACTCACCAACAAGAGAGTAAAATAAAAATGGTTATAAAGGATGATTAGAAATATTTTATAATAAAGTCTTATTATCATGAAAAGTCATAAAATAGTGTTATTATAAATGATCATCATAATATTCAATGATCTAATACATTATACTGTCTAAAATATTTATTTAATATTTAAATTCCTAATAAAATAAAAACTCGATTAATAAATATTTAATATAATAATATTAATATAAAATATTTAAATAATTTTATAATATTATTTTATTTTTATTGTATTTTTTTAAACTCATTAAAATATAACCTATTTAATAACATCTCCAACTAAAAATTATTTGCTTTACTTTAACCTACTAATTTTTTTATCAATACTTATACAAATAACATCTTTACCTACAAAAACACACCAGGTAAATTACCACTAAAAAAATATTCAACGTTAATATGATTACACACCTCACATACACGTGAATTACCGCTAAAACAATTATTCAACATTAATATGATTTTAAGCTATTCTCTCCCGATGCGATAAAATAAGGTTTAAATTATAACGGTTGTACTAAGGTAATTTTTTTAATATATTTAAAAAATAAAGATATAGGTGCATCTAGTGAGAATGTGTGGATTTTTGACGAGCGTCATCTCTAACATGCAAGCAAAAGTCATGGAGTTGAAAAATTCGTTCAAAGCCTTTTCTTTTTGTTTCAGCATTGGTTTATTTTTGTTAAGATAGAATGTTTTGCTTAGTCTTTGTCTTTTCATTGTTTTATTTATCATTCGATAAATATTTGTAATCGATTATTGTTTTTGTTTTAAATAATTGATTTTATAGAATTGTATTTCTTTTAATATTATAATAATTTTAAAATTATTATTATTATTTTTTTGAGAAACCTTTTATATATAACATATCCGCAACATGTGAGAGGAGAGATTTGAACCTGGGCCTCTCGATAACTGAAGAGTTTTAACTACCCCACTTGCTCTCCAATTCCTCTACATGAGTGGATTTTAAAATTATTTTTTAAAATACTATTTATTACGTCGATAAGCATTCTACAATAGCAGCCAGGAAGGTCAGCCACGCGGTCAGCCACGCCATAAACAATATTAATATTTTATTAAAAAATCCGATATTAAGAAAATTATCCGCCGACATTAAGAGTTACGGTGGATTTAAAATATTTAAAAAATATTTAAACTATTTAAACTAAAATGGTGTCCAAACTTTCTAATATTATTTGCTTCTCTCTTCGAACTCTTCTCTCCGCATCTCTGAAACCCTAAGTTTTTGTGGGAGCAGCACACAACGCCAGGCGAACAGGGTTCTATCGTTGCAAAAAAAAGTAACATCATAGGTACATTTTCTATCTCTCTTGCACTATGTATTCTATATTCTGTTTCTGTTAATTACATTTAAATAATTTTTTAGTTCATCAATTAAGATTCTGGATCGAAGAACCTTTTTAATTTATTTCATTCAAAACATTTAAACTTTGAAAACATTCAACAGTTCAAATCGCGTTTCGTGTCATATTGTGCAATCACCAAAGTAGGCAATGCAAACACGGTCGAGAACATATCATACCCATTCTCAACGTTACTTAAAGGTTTTTATAACATGCACAAAATTTTTAAAGAAAAAAATCCAAAAGCGAACTGTAGACTTGCGGACTACTATTGACCAAACAATGTCGAAGAGAAAACATCGTTTAACGACATTTTTGACACCAAAGAAGCCCACAACAACTCCAATACCTGCTAAAACTATGCATTCATGATTGTACAAATGTAAAATAAATATTAAAACAAGACAAGGGAGGTCGAAAAATAAGCCAGACCTTATTGGGGCCGATGCTTGCAGTTCTCTCTTCAGGCGATCAAAAAGTTTTTTATAATAACTTTTTTTAAATTTTTAATCAACTCAATATTCAATTAAAATTTAAATTGACCAACTCAATATTTTGTGGTTTCAACATCATAATTTTATTTTATAAATGGCCAAGCCATTAACCTTTTAGTTAATTTAATTTAATTGAGGACCAGACTTTTGAGAACTACGGGAAGAGCCTTGGGCTTCTCTTACTTTTTACTAAATATTAGTAAAGTTTTCTCATGGTGGGTTCAGAATGAAGAATGCTAGCCTAGCTATAGGCTTAACATACATAACACCGCTAGACTTATTATATTCAACATAGTATATTCGTACTATTTAATTCAATAGTCTGCTAGGAAGTACCCACGGAATATTCAATAATAAACTTATGGTGGATGCAAATATATATTATATTATTATGATCTATTAACATGTTGACAACATAGATACTCTATGTGGAAACAATTATTACTCTAAACTATGTATAATATATAGAGGTTTTTAAAGCTACTTTTTATACACTATTTCACTAAGATGTTTTTTAATTTCATAAGATTCTCAAACTAATTACTCGAATGCCCATTAATTTCACTATTTCTATCATGAATATTATTGACATTTCTTCTTTAAACATTAATTAATTTAGCCTTTTAATCTTCATTTAGTAATCAATTTATCGGTCATATTTGTCCTTCATTACCACTAGACCCTAAGACTATTGCTACTGATTAGGTTTTTATGTACTATGACTAATATGACTAATTTTTTTGAAGGCATTGCTTTGATAGAGGAAATAAGAGAATCTTTTAATTTTTAATTTTTTTAAATAAATATATGCAAGTTTGATGATATTTTATTTTATAAAAATATCAAAATATTATACTTGCATTTGTTTTTAGGTTAGAAAACAAAATTAATATTTGGGATCTTGATTGGTTATGACTGATCTGATCATACCTATCCAAAAAATGGAGAACTAATAATATTTAATATTTTTTTACAGGAGCAAATAGAAAATACACCAAAAATAAATATATTAGAGGAGAAAACGAAGTAACAATGTTTGGCATATCAAAGAGAATATCAAAGACAGAGACATGCACAAATGATAGTTAGCCAAAGAGGAAGATAAAATGAGAAACAAAGACAAAATCATGCAAAACGTAAGGCATAATCAACAGTTGAAAATATACAAGAAGAAAGAGAAAAATAAACAAAACTGATGGATGCATCTGAAGCATCTTCTTTTCTTAGAATAAATGCTTCAAATATAGTTGTCGTTCAACAAAAATAAAGCGGATGCAATGATATTAACATGGAGATGCATCAAGAAATGACATTGCAGCCTCTGAAATATTGAAGGTATAGCAATAAATATACAAAATGCAAGAGTTATGTTAACATTCAACTTATGGAATGAAGTTGGACTTGTTAATGATGCATTAGGTCTATAAACCTGGAAGGTCTCCACGAGATCAACCAACATATGTTTTGGTGGATTTTGATAACTACATAGGGATGGTATTTGATGATACATCTCCTTGAACTGTTCCAATTACACTAGTAGAAAAGGGAAAGATAAGACAACTTCCATTAAAATTAGCTTGGGGATTGATAATTCATAAGTCACAAGGTTTGACACTGAATAAAGCAACAATTGACATAGGAAAAACATAAATACAAGGTTTAACTTTTGTTGCCATCTCAAGAGTTAAGGTTTTGGAAGGACTTAAAATAATGCCACCCTTTTCATATGGTCGATATGAAAAATTGAAGTTGGGAAAAGGAGTTGCTAAGAGAAAGGAAGAAGAAGAGCGATTAAAGTCTTTGGAGCTTAAATGATTGGCTCTAGCCAATCTATGAAATAATAAGGTGTTTATCAACATCGATCTTTGAAATAATAAGGTGTTTATTAACATCGCCTATTGGGATTCAGATTTGTTATCACTTGAGAATTTTCATCTCACTCAAAGCTATTTTAAATATTTTTGGCATGTTATATTTATCAATACATTTATAAATATATTTTTCAAAATGTCATCCAAAAATATTTTAATATAATAATTGTGCGGCCGCGCATGCTACAAGCTTAGATATATAAAATATATATCTATAAACACCGAGAGTTATCAATCTCGAGGTGCCTATATCATTTCTTGGACGTGTGATAGATAGGCGCCTCGATATTGATAACTCTCAGCATTTATAGATATATATTTTATATATCTAAGCTAGTTTAATAACATCTATATTTAAAAATCAACTTATTTTCAATTATGTTTTTTTTTTTAATTTATATCCATACTTTGCGTAGGTTTAATCTAGGACTCACCCATAACACGATTAACGTCATTCACGCTAAAAATTGTATTATTTTATCTTAATGGTTGTATTATGGTAAATTTTTTTGTATATTAAATAAGAATAAAGACATAGATACATCGAGTTAGAATATGTGGATTTTTGAGGAGCGTGATCACCAGCATTCAAGCAAAAGACAAGATATGTGTTTTGCTTAGAGGTTGAAAAATTTGGTAAGAGCCTTTTCTTTTGTTTGAGTATTGGATTATTTTCCTTTCCTACCATCATAACATTTTATTTTACTTTTTTAAATCATCAAATTGTTGGAAATTTCAATAAAAGTATTTTAGAATCATAAATCAAGTGAGTTACATAATATTCGTGAAAAAAATAATAATAAAAAGAAATAGATTGTCAATATCATTCATGAAATAACATGAAAAAATTATAATAATATTGTTCAAAATTTTGCATATAAGATGTTTCAATATTTTACTCAATGGTTTCTTTGATATTTGACTTTTTGATACATTTTATGGAGCTTTATCTCCATAATATAACCTTACAAAGGTGATTCTTTAATTCTTTGACTATTGATCTCCTCAAATATCTATGAGATGTAACATTTTATATTATATGCATAAGATAAACCTCTAATACCTCTTGGTTTTACACCTTACTAATTACATAGATGACTCTTAACTCTATATTTACTATTGCACTCTTTACTCTATAATATATTTCACACACTTGCACACCTTAATACATGACCCTTGAGTACATTCTTGCTTTATATACTTGCACATATTAATACATGATACTTATGCATATCTTAACATAGATACATATATAAGGGAAAATATTAATCACACTCCCAAACTATAGATTCACACTCTATTTTAACACATATATTTATGTTTGTATCATCACGTACCATATGGGTACATTATCTTGTACCAAATAATGTAATATTCTGTAATATTTATCACTAACAATGAGACTTGGTAGAAGCAGTGTTTTGATATCCCAAATAGGCTTGGATCATAATCATGATTATACTCATTGGAGATCATTTTTCAAGCACTTTCAAATGGTATAATTTATTTTTTTTGCTAAGGGAATTTGGGTATGGTATTATTTTTAGGTCATGTGTCATTCTTATTGGTGCTTAGAAAGAGAGTGGAACATAGTCATGTTTATACATGTTAGAGAATAATTTGTGAGCTATTTTTAATGATGATAATTAGAATTTTTTTATGTTTTAGTAGACTTTTTATGCCTAAATGATAACTAAATATTTATATCATTTTACATGTGTAGGAGATACCAAAAGTACTAGAGACTCAATAGAGGTATCTTCAATCATTGGTCTCTATACAATGACTTATCGATGCAAGTGATAACAATTTTCTATGGGCTATAGGTTTTTTCTATATAGCTCAAATGACTAGGGTGTCATTTGATTGTGCACTATTGATAGAATTAGTAAATATATAGTAATGTAAGATGAATAAATTTTAGATTGACACAAGGAATATGATTGTGACCTTAGAGGATGTGTAGAGGATCCTTCATATTCCTATTAGGAGTGTTAGGGTTGAGGTAGAGTAGGATTAGTGTTGTTGCATAGAAATATTGATCAAAATACAAATGACTAGGTTTTAGATTTAGGTATCAATATTAATATTGGATACATAATGAGATACCTAGATCGTTGTATGACCTTACTTTGTGCTTTAGTATTTGACATGTTGATGGGATATATGAGTTGACAGATTAAGTAGTGGGGATAGGGTAAGATAATGGTCAACATGAGAGATCAACAAGGTGGCTTTCACTTGGGGACCAATGGTATTAGTCCATTTGTAGCATACTCTTCACTATAAAGCATATAATTAGAGGAAGAATATAGTATATTCTATATTACTTCAAGGTTTATCTAGGAGTATATATTTTAGGATTTGGGGCATATAGAAGTGATACAATTTCTAGGTTTACCTAGGAGGATATATGATAATCATGTATCTATTGCATATCATTTAACCCATGATATTACTATCGAGTATAGGGCCTCAATAAAAAGTATATTATGAGCTATGTCAAAGACTATTGGTGATTGAGAGGTAGATTAGATTATTTGGTAACTTTATCAACTACACACAAGATGGGAAAATGGCATATATCAACTAACTTAAGTGATATGGGTGAGATGGCTAATTGAAGCCAAGGGTGAGCAATATTTTTATCATTTTGAGCATGTGTTGCAATAATTTGATAGTGAACAAGGTATTCCGAATAGACTACTTTGATATTAAATTCATAACCATTGGTAGGGAGTGGTTACTGGCCAAATACAACTAGTCACATGTATGTAGATGCAAATGATCCTATTATGTCTAATATATATTGAGATGACCCTAGTGTTGCTAATGGATATTAGCAATGGTATTGTAATTTTCATCCTCCATATTTATAACGTAGTGAGACCATGTACATTGATCAAAGGACCAGGCATAAAGGGGAACAAAAATCAATTTTGAGTTGAGTTTGATTGATTGACGATAGGTAAGGATAGTCAAGTAGATGAGCTTTTTTGATGAGTAGTCAAGCTAGAATATGATATAGAGAAATTGATGGATGAAATTTCTACATTAAAATAGGAAGTTATGAGGCTATCATCTCAACAAGATGTATTTATAGCATAAGCTATAATAACTAGAATAGCTAGATGAGACGTGTTATAGATGTTACTATAGTAGCTATCATAAACACAAAGTGAGTTAGGTCAAACACATGGAGAGAGTCCAATAGAAAGAGAGATATTTTAACATCAAGAATAGCTACATTGGGTCTAGAGGGAGTTGAAACTCACTTAGGAGAACATTTAGTGTATTTAATATGAATTTTAGGTATAGATAGAATAGAGGATACATTACAGGATTTTGTATTATGCAATAATTCATATTGATCAATGACGTCCATCACGTATGATGAGTTGATAGTGGAAAAATTTAAGATTTATGAATCAAATTTCTTAAAGACTAGTGAGGATGACCCCATATTCTAGGTGTAAATCTAATAGTGTATCATAGTCTTAGGGATTTTATGAGAGGGTGTACCTCAATTATAGGTGATATATGATTTTTGATTATTGCAATCAAAACCTTAACAATCAATATATATCGGTTATTATTCAATTTATGTAATTACTTAGCATTAAATGTACAAGTTATTGGATAGTCCATACCTTTATATTTTGATTTTGTATTTGTAGGCAATTTATGTTCAATTGCTTTTTCTTGGATATTTTATGTTCATAGGACTAATTTAATTTCCTATAAAACTTGTGTTCATAGTACTATAATCACATTTTCCTAGATAATATATGTCTATTAAACTTTATTTTGAGTCTATGGATAATTTATGCCCAATTGATTTTTCCTAGATAGTTTATACATATAGGATTTTAATTTATTTTTGTTTAGTTTATCTATTTATTTAGCAGGTTATGTCCTTGATCTTAGGGATAATTTTAATTGATTTTATATTTTTACCCTTATGATTTTGGAGATACTTGAAAGAAATATAAACAGGGCTTTCAAAATTATAGATTGATAGTAATGAATGAAGATAGAACTTTTGGAGAGATTTTCCACCAATTGTAATAAATATTGTAGGATTTTGTAAAGATATTAAATTGGTAATTATTGATCATCCCAAGTGCTTTGCCTATCGATAAGAAAATGGTTTATGTTGGTCCATAACCTGGTGATCCACCAAAATATATGGTATAAATTATCTTAAGGTTTTATTGCCTGAGACCCTTATAAATGCTCATGAGGAAATATGGTGTACCTAATCTATCACCTAGGAGTCACTTATAGGAATGCTCAAATAAAAAAATAAGGTGATATACAATTTAAATATTATATTCATTTATTTCTATGACTCATGGAGAGGCATACACCATCTTGCAAGATGGTTGACTTTGGAAAAATAAAAGTTTGTTTGAGATGCTTCAATAATTACCTTATACCTTATTTGTATAAAAACAAGGAGTAAAATATAACATATTGTACTCCCAAATTTTGTAAAAATTATCTCAATTAATTGTATGAATTACCTCTTAAGGAAATAGGAAATAGATCATACATAATTTTAAGTAATAAAGAGGGACAAGGAAGAGAATATTATAAGGGACCACTAGCTTAGATTCATAGTGCAAGTGAATTAATGAGAATGACCTAACCTACCTAAAATCATCCCTACATCCCAATGGATCACCTCATAGGAATGCCAATGATTAAAAATGGATGCATAATATGTGGCCTTTAGAAATCTAGATTGAGTTAGAAAAAATATATGCTCAAATACCAACAAAGGATGTTTGATATAATTATGTATATTAGTAAGTTTTATAGTCTATGGAAGGAATGGTTCCTAATTTTTTTTCTACTCATGCATCCAACAGTCAATGGATAATTCTACCACATCCATTGATGTTGTCTGGGCTAGATGGTTGATGATAGATATTTGTAATAGGGAAATGTTTTAGATGAATGTGTTTTTTTCCACATTCACACATACAAAAAAGGTCATTATACATTTATAAATCAAGTATGAATCAAGAAATTATGTATTTAAGTAGGAATACAACCATGTATATCCATAAAGTAATGTGGTTATTAATCAAAAGGAAAGATCCACTAGAATTAGGAACCTAGTGTGAATGCAATGCAAGTGCTAATCTATGATAGCTAGGATCATCATTTCATCATTGTTGTCCTTTTAACTTGGGAATCAAAAAATATGTAAGCAAGCATTAAGCAAAACATGAATAAATAAAAAAATGTGGGATGTATGGTTGTTACTATCATTTTATACCTAATTCATTATAATTTATGCTTATTTAGAGATCTTAATTGCATCCTTATGGTCCTCCTAAATCATACAAGATGAATTGAACATTAGAATATAACACGAATGTAAAATATAATAGGCAAGCTTATAGGACTAATAGGGGAAATATACTAGCACAAACCACCTAGTGTGAATGCAATAAGTTCTCATCTATGCTAACTATGACCATAATTGCATTCCAAAAAAATTCCTAACTTGATATGCATTAAGTAACTAGACATACATGAATCATGCACTCATGTAAATATGAAGGTGACCAATCATGCAATATGTCCTGAGACTATCATAGGTTCCATTGGATATATTGAATTTGTATGCAATAGATATCTAGGGAGAAATAAGCAGGTGAATATCAATAAGTGTGTTGTCATTCAATCATGCAATAGGCAGTCTATGTAGGCAGACACATGAACAAGTAAAAAATAAAAATTCAAATATAGTAGTTTTATAGATGTATTATATTCTTAGATTGCTTTATTTCATGTATTTTAAGTGTGACTAAGTGATAGGCACCTAATCCATACTTGGTGGTTATGATGAATGGATCTAGATAGTTGGTTTCCAAATTTTCCTTGATTTTATCTTTTGCATTATTATTATTTTTCTAGTTTTCTTTAGGAACCTTGTTGTCTACATTGAAGGAATGTGTAATTCTCTTTTTCTATAGGTTCCTTTATATTGTTGATGATAGAATTGAAGATGTTATAAAGTATGTATATTATTTTAATCAAGTAATTCAAATTTATTAAGACAAGCATGTTGATATTCATCACCAATAGAGATATATTTTAAGAGGATTTAAAGACGTGCAACTTATAATCAAAAGGGAAGGTTGCCTTAGTACCATACACAAAGGAATAGGGTATGACACTAATTGGAGTTCAAATATTTGTATGGTAGGCCTATAATGTAGGATATAGCTAAAGATGCCAATATTGTCTTGTTTTTCTAATTAGTTTTTTTTAATATCTTGGTTAGAATCTTATTAGGTGCTTCAACATAGAAATTTCCTTGCAAATAACATGGTATTGACCACTTATGTTGAATTGTGAATGTTGCAAAAAAATTAGCAATATCCTTATTGCCATTATAAAAATGATCATGTTAGAAATACCATAGTGAGATAAAATATGGTTTAAGATAAATTTTAATTTTTGAATCCTAGTTCAAGAATATAAAGGTATAGCCTCTATCCACATTGTGAAGTATTCAATCATAGTGATGAATTAATTTTGGTCTATAAAAATAGGAGGGATTTATTTTATCGATGATGTCCATGACCCAAGTGGATAAGGGCCAAGCGGATGTTAGGTATTGGAGGTTTGGACATGGTGCATGGATAATATTATTGTTATTTTTCATTTTTTATATTCTAAACATATTTACAAGTATCTTTATCCATGTAGGGCTAGTAATTCTCTAACTAGAGAATTTTTTTAGTGATAAAATTTCCATTGAATTGACCACCACATGTTCCCTCATGGCCATGTTGAATCACTTTTTTGGATAATTAATCATCTAATAATTATGCCATCAAAATATCATTTGTACAAAATACCATCGATAATTATGTAAAAACAATCCCATTATTTTATATTCTTTCATTCATTACAATTCAGATATTTTAACAAGGCATTATTATTAAGGAAGATATAGATGTACTTATATGAAGGATCAAGGGGAGTTATTTGTTCAAATATTTCTTAAGGTTTTAGACTAGACTCTATATTTATAGGTTTGTTTATTTATCATATAACAATTGTCTCTTAATAATCCTCATCTTCTAAAGACAAGATTGAAGTGGTTGTAGCCATGGATTCTACCTAATAGTTACTAGAATGCAAGATAATATCATTGCGGACTTTATAAAAAGAAACCATCAATTTATTGAAAATATATTCATACAATTTTATATTATCATATTTGGTTTGATAAACTCTATTAATTTTATTAACAAGTTGAGAATATTCATAAATGGAGAGATTTATTTCTTTCAGGGCTAGGGTTTCATGATGCCCAAGGATAAGGGATTTATACTCAACTATAGTGTTAGCACATGAAAATTAGAGTTTGAAAGATAGAGGAATAATGATTTATTGACATGACACTAAGAAAATTCTTACCCTAATCCTTTGACACATCTTGTGTTATAAAAGTGTAGGATCTTAGGAATCTATTTGTGTAGTTTCAAGGATACAAATAGTTTCTATTAGAATTTCCCAAAATATACAAGCAAAGCATTACACAAAATATGAAGAAAGAGTAGAACTTATTTATTTATTCCATAGATCAACTTTGTATAGATAGCAAAGTTGATCATTGAGAGTCATTGGATTACAACAACTCATCAAATATGATATTGAAAACATTGAGAGTTCACATGAATCATGGAGAAGTGGAAAATCAAGTGTGTCTATCCTAGTAAAACTTAAGAGAATAAGTAATCACTTATTCTAACACCCCCCCTTAAGTTGTACTAGGTGTGAATGATAGAAATGAATCCTGACAACATAGCCCGATGAGGTACTCATTTACATAATATATAGATGGTGAAAAAAACCCTTAGGGAAAAACCATCTGTTAAAACAACATCCAATATTGATACATGTCTTCGAATTGTGAAGATTATCCTCATAAAAATAATGAGTCCCGAAAACTTGGAATAATTAGGCACTCATGAACAATATATACTATGGAAGAGATGATAAAAAAATCACATGGGAAAAAACCATTTTCTAAATTTATTCCAGTTGTTTTACCCCAAGTTTCTCTCGCAAATGAATGAAACACAGAGAAGGAAATGACTTGGTGAAGATGTCTACAAGTTATTTTTTTGTGGGAATATAGTCCAAGTATGTTTCCACTCTCTGAATATGTTGCCGAATGAAGTGCATGTGGATATCAATGTTCATATTCAACTGATGTTCAACTGGATTTTGTGCAACGTGAATTATGCTCTAATTGTCACACCAAAGAGTAATAGGTTTGTCATGGGAAAAAACAAATTATTTTAGTATCTGAAAATGCTAAATAGATTCCTGAATTTCCAAAATTGATGCTCTATATTCTACCTCTATAGAATATAGGACCACTACCAATTGTTTTTTGCATAACCAAGCAACTGGTGAAAAACCAAGACAAAATATATAGCCAAAATTTGAACATATGTCTCCTACTAAACCTGGCCAATCAGAATCCATGTAACCAATTATATCCATGGATTTTCCTGCATATAAGAGCCCAAATTAAGGAGTTCTTTACAAGTAGCATAGGATTCTTTTTGCTGCTTTTTAGTGACTGAAATGAGGTTTATGAGAAAATCTAGATATCAACCCAACAACATAAGATATATCTGGATGAGTATGATTAAGGTATAATACACTCCCTACAAGATGATGGTATAGAGTTGCATCACATATAGGGGATGTGCAAGAAGTACATAGAGTTACTCCAGATTGAAAGGGGGTAGGAGAAGATTTGTAATATGTCATTTGAAACCTTTTAAGAAGGTCTAGAGTGTACATTTTTTGGCACAAAGAAATTCTTGCATCTATTTGATTTATTTGAATTCCAATGAAGTAATGTGCTAAATCTAGATCAACCATTTAAAAATTTTCAAAAAGGGAGTCCTTGATAATCTAAATTTAAACGATGTTACTACCAATGAGTAGTAGATCATCAAAATATAGAAAAATTATGGTGATTTTTTCTTCATCTCTCCAAATATAGAAAGTGTGATCAGACTCACAATGAGAAAATACTGAGGAAAGAAGGAAGGAGTCCATTATTTCATACCAAGCTCTTGGAGCTTGTTTGAGGCCATAAAGAGAATTATTTAGCCTAAAAACAAGATAAGAGTCTTGAGTGAAACCAGTAGGTTATTCCATGAATATATCTTCATTTAATTCCCCATGTAAGAAAGCACTTTTAACATCCATTTGAAATATAGGCCAATTTTGGGAAGCAACTAGAGTAAGAACCAGTCTAACAAAATCCATTTTGGTAACCGGTGCAAAGTTTTTAGCATAATAAATTCCTTCAATTTGAGAGAAACCTTTGACAACCAGGTGAGCTTTGTGTTTGTCAATTTCTCCATTAGGCCCATATTTTGTTCTATAATTCCATTTGCAACAAACTAATTTTCTTCCTTTAGGTAGGGGAACTAAATCCCAAGTTTTGTTTTTGATTAAGGAAGAGAATTCGTTCTCCATGGCATCATACCATTATTTAATACTAGTTGCCTCTTTTAAGGATTGATGATTAGTGGAAATAGATTGATAGACAAGACCAATACCTAATAAGTTAGTTAATCTAGATGATGTAATATTTTGGATGTAAGGAGTAGCTTCTTTAACAATGGTGCAGGCCCATTTTGGCATTTTGGAAGGAGTAGGAGTGAAAATACATTGATTTGGACTTATAGGTTCCTCATTTTGATCATAAATTTTCTAAATTGATCTCTAAATTTGGTTCTTCATCATATTGAGGTTTTGCTATAGGAGAAGGCTCAATGGAGGAAGAGTATGGTTGAGGATATTTATGAGTGAAAGTTTCATCAAATTGGACATTCCTATGAAAAATACCTCATGAGTTAAGGGATCAAGGAGCCTGTAGGATTTCATTTTCTCACCATAACCAATAAAGATGAGCTTTTTGCTTTTCTTATCTAGAGCTTTCCTTTTCTTCTTTGGGATATGTGCCCAAGTAGTACACCCAAATTTTTTTAAGAAAGAGACATCAGGTTTTGAGACAACTCATGCTTCCTTAGGTGTTAAATGGCAAGCTTTATGAGGTGTGTGGTTTTTAATATAGTTTGCACAGTTAATTTATTATGCCCAAAAAACTTTTGGGATATCCCTTGAGTGGAGAATACACTTGGACATTTCCATTAAAGTTCTATTCTTCCTCTCTGCAATGCCATTTTTTTGCAGATTATGGGAGATAGAATGTTGATGAATTATTCCATGATTAGATAGAAAATTTGAGAATTCATTATTGAAGTATTCCCCTATTATATGTTTGAATTTGCTTTATTTTGTAAGAGGCCTAATTTTTAACCAAGGCTTTGAAGATTTTGAAGTGGGATATAACATCACTCTTGTATTTAAGGAAGTATGCTCAAGTTCTTATGGAAAAATCATCAATAAAGGTTAATGCATATTTTTCTCCTTTGAAAGAAGGCTCTAGGAAGACTATCAAGTCACTATGGATTAAATCTAGAGGGGATGAGGTCTTTAGAGAACCACTAGGGTGGAAAGGATCTTGATGTTGCTTTCCAAGAGCACATCCAAGACATAATCCATCAATATAAGAGACTTGAAGTAATCATTTTACCATATCATGGTTGTTCAATTCTTTTAGGTAGTTGTAACTGAGATGTCCAAACCTTTCATGCCAAATTTTTCTTTAACGATAACCATGAGCAACAAAATAGGAGATCCCTTCAAAAGTTTTGAATCCTTTGAAGTGAAATAAGCGAGTGTTGTGATCAATATCTCCTTTGGCTATGAGAGAGTTTGGATATTGAAAGTATCTTATCTCAACTATTGTTGGTGAGAAGAGAAATGCTTTTCCCTTTCTAGAAGTGCAAATATGATAGATGGAGAGGATATTTTTTGTAATATTTGGAACAAATAGAACATCGTTAATACAAACTCCATCAATTGATATGTTACCTTTTCCTATGACTGGGATAAATGATGAATCCCCAACTTCTATGCTATTGGTTGAACTTGAGAAGATAGAAAAGAATGACTCATCTCAGGAAGTCATGTGATGAGTTGCTCTTGAGTCTAGAACCTAGTATTTGGATGAAGTTTTTGAGGTCTTCCCTTAAACATTTAGGGCTTTTCATATTTGATTCTTAGTGTCTATATTTTGAGCCTTCATTTCTTCTTCTAGTTTTTGAAGTCTTTTCCATCATTGTTTACAATATGATCATTATTTTTACAATGAGTACAAGTAATGGAACTATTTTATTTCTTTTTAAATTATTATTTAGAAGAGGTGGATACTACTAAGGCTTTTGAGTAAGAGGAAGAGATCTCATACTTTGCAATTTTGGTTTCTTCTCTAGTTATATTATCACAAAATTCCTCTAAAGAAGACATTTTAAAACTTGCACCAAGAGCATATTTTGTAGATAAAAAGGTGGTTGCAAAAATTGGAAATACACCATTTAATTTATAAATAATTATATAGATGCATTATTTGTATGATTTTGAATTACCATTGCCTTTGTATTGAGTGATGATTTCTTTAAACTTGGTGAGAAAGTCAACAATATTGTTGAAATCTTAAGGGGATAGTGCAGTTAATTCTGCCTTTAGCTGAATTGACCTTATTTGATCTACTTTTCCAAATAAGTTCTTTAGTTTCTCCCAACTTTCATGAGGAGTTTTACAATCTGTAATGTGAAACCATAAAATTTCATTTACATTAGAGCTTATAATGCCCACAGTTTCATACATCTTCCCTTTATGAATAAAAATTCCATATTCTTTTTCAAATTCAGGTTGTTTTTCTTCTAGAAGGTGAATGAGTCCTTCTTGAGAAATGAGATTTAAAATTTTGGGTTTCCATGTATGATAGTTATGAGGAGTGAGTGGATCAATTGTATTCATTTTTCCAAAGAGAAATTTAAGTGAACCAATAATTCTCCCCTTTAACTTCGATATAATAATTTATTGAATTTTAAATACCTGAAGTGTATGTCAATAACCCTCAAAATACCTACCCTAAATTGAGGGAAAATATAAGTAAATGAGGATATTTGATATATTTTATAGTCCAAAAATAAATTTTCAGTACTATATATTGTTTCTCAAATACCTGCCTTTACAAGAGGGAAACTATAAGTAAGAGAGATTTGATATATGGAACATGGACTTAAATTTAGATTTTATCATCCAAAATTTAAAATATGAAAATCCCTATCACTCGCCCTTATGAGAGGTAAACTATAAGTTAGAGAGATTTAAAATATGAGAAATGTGGTGACCAAAAAATATATGTCAGGCCTGTATACCAAGTTTCTCAAAAAAACCTGCCCATCCGTGAGAGAAACTATAAGTTTTCTTCGATTATTGTGGTACGTGGAACGTAGACAATATATTTTGAAAGAAAAATATAAATTTTGAGTTTAATAATTTTTATTTTATAAAAATTAAGAGCTTGTTTTCAAATTAGAGATTACCTTCTTAAAAAAGGTTGAATTAAGAAGGAGAAATTTAAAAGCAAGGAGAGGCAAAAATTATACAGATATATTATAATGTACCAAAGAAATGTATTGTCTCTCAAGATTTTATAATTATTTTTAAATAAGAAAAATATTATTTGTTTTGATATAAATGAGGGTGTGCATAAAGTTAGTGAATATATTCTTATACCATATAGAGATTTTAAATGAGATAAAAACAATATATACTTCTGAAATTTAAAAAATCATTATAAAGTAATCTAGAAGTGCAATTTTAAGAAAATAGACACAAAAAAAAAGAATACACCCCCCTTAAAATACAAAACAAATAGGTGCAAAATTGAGTATCCTAAAACCCCCCTCGAAAAAAGAAATTTGCATTTACTAGGTTACAATTGACTCTTTCACTAAAACCCTTTGAAAGAGAAAGAGGCTTTAGAAAAAATCAAGTCATAATATAAACAAAATAAATAAATTCAAGGGGATATTTTTGTATGGTTTTTACCTTTGAAAATGAAGGGATAGATAAAAAACCAATACAAAGAAGCTTCAAACAAAAAATAAATAGAAGATATATACTTCAAACAAGGTGTTTGCGATTTATGATTGATCTAAAGCGAAAGAAATAATAGAGAAAACTTTTGAGAGAACTATATTGCTTTTGTACGAGGAAACGTGAAATTTTTCCTTTGATGCGTCATAGAAGACAAATTTCACCGATTCCTTCATTGAGAGCATCGAAGAAGGTGTAGACCTAGCTTTCATAGAGCTAGTGCTCGCAGATAATGTTCCTCGTAGATGTAGTGCCTCAGCTATCTAGAGTCCACAACCTGTAGAACAAATTAAAACAAAAGTAAAATAAAAGATAACACCTGCAAAACAAAAGTAAGACAAGAGAGGCAATAAATGGAAAAATAGTCCGTTAAAAAAATTTAAAAGAGATAGCAAAATAAATGATATCAAAAATAAAAAATTTAAAAAATTTCTTGCTTCCTTCAGCACCACGATGCATCACCTTTGACCAAAAAAATAAAATAACACTCTGCATATAAATTCGTCAGAGAGTAAAAAAAGCTCAAAAACAAATGAAAAAAAATGTAAAATGAAGAGAGGCAGAGATAATTAAATAGGAGGAAGAAGAGAGTCATTTACAAATCTTCCAACCGAGAATGGGTGGTAACTGAAGTTGCTCCAAATCATTGAGTTCATCAATGCAGAATAAGGGATGTCGAAGGTAAATTGCAAGATAGACCATTTGATAAAACATATAGCTTGCAACTAGAGTTGACGTGGCCTAAGAGTGCACCGAAAGTGAACATTAATAAATTTAAAAGCTGTTCTAAGATTATCTTTATTACAAGCTATGCCAATAACCAAGATAGTGGAGAGCAATGGCGTAAAAGCGCATCAGAACTAAACAACTATAAATTTAAGTCTTTATGAGAGTGACTTTATTGTGAGCTGCGCCAATCATCAAGACAATGAAAAGTGATGATTTCATATCCCCAGTGAAGGATATTTGGAAATATTTAGAGATGCATCACGAATAGGAATGGTGGTTCCCAATATTGGGTGCCTTGCGTAAGATTCGAGAGCCTCTATCTTGCTCCTCCGAGAGCAACAAAAAGGCAGTAAAGATAACCTTTTTTTATTTCTGCAAAAAAAAGGTACACTAATGATAGGAAATATAATTCCTATTTATTAATCATTTAGATAAAAAAAAAAATGATATTAAAAAAAATTTAATATGCTTGAAAAAAGTTGTAACTTTTTAAGGAAAAGAAATAATATATATGACTATGGGCAATATTTCTGAAAAAATAAAATTATTTATACTAAAATACAATGAATATCCCTTCCCATTTTATCATGAGAAGAAGACAAATAATATTTAGAATAACCCACACATATATATTTAAAAAAAATATAGCAAAAACTATATATAAAATCTTAGAAAGACTTAAATCCAAGAAAAGAGGAGAAGCCAACAAAATATACAAAGAACCAGCTCCTAAAACCTTCAAGAGATAATGCTAGTAAGATCTATCCAGCTCTGATACCATGTTAGAATTTCTTAAAATAGACATGCAGAGCATTACACAGAATATGAAGAAAGAGTAGAAATGATTGATTTATTCCATAGATAAACTTTGTATAAATAGCAAAGTTGATCATTGAGAGTCATTGGATTACAACGACTCATCAAATATAATCTTGACAACACTAAGAGTTCAACTAACTCATGGAGGAGTGGAAAATCAAGTGTCTATCCTAGTATAACTTAAGAGAATAAGTAATCACTTATTCTAACAGTTTCATCTAGACACTCTATAACTATAGGGTGACTTGTTAGTAATAGTTTTGTTTCTAATTGGTCAACAATCACCTATTCTTTTATTGAAGTCTAGAAATAAAAGTAAAGGTTGAATTCATTAAGGGCTATAACCGATTTGGTTGTCCATTTTGAAAGGCAAGTTTTGAACATGAGGTACCTAAAGGGATCCACTTTAGCTGTGATGTAGGTCTTATTACTCAACATATAATATCCTAAAATTTGGCAAGCAAAGACAACTACAAGTTTTTCTAAATGTGTATATCGAGTTTCATTACTAAAAAATATTATACTAATATATTAGACATCACTTTCCATGTGTTGATCATCATATTATGCTGATAGAGTACGTAAGACATGAATAACTATTGCAATAAATAATAGCAAAGTTTTAAAGGAATCAAATGGGCAAGAGCAGACTATATATTTTTAGAGCATTAATTTCTATTTGACACTCATTGTACCATCTAAAATTATTTTATTATCTCAAAATTTTAGAAAAGCGTTGGCACTTATGTTCCAACTAAGAAATAAATATTCTAATGACTTGTAATTTGCCTTGAAGGTTTTGAAGTTGAATCAATGTATTAGGGGGTGGAATCTCAATAATAATGGATATCTTATCTAGTTTTACTTCAATACCATGTTGAGAGACTATGAAACCTAATAATTTACCTCATGTTACTCCAAATATGAATTTCAAAAGCTACAAGCAAACCTTATATTCTCTTAACTATTCAAATATTTATCTCAAATCCTAAACATGATCTTATTTTATATATTATCCAAGAATATAACATGCACTATATATTATCAACATAGTATTCAAAAATATAATGGATAGTGTATGTCATAGCCCATTGATATATGGCTTTTAAAAAAATTAGGCCAAAGGGCATGATATAGTAGAAAAAGGTTTTCCAAGAGGTGATGAAAGTTGTTTTAGATTGATCTTCTAGTGAAATTCAAATCTTATTATATCCAAAAAAAATAACCCAATATATATAGCATCCTACATCATTTGGTAAAGTTGATGATCACATCTATGTTGGGTAAATAAATTTCATACTTGGGGCATGCCTTGTTGATGTCTCTATAGATAGTGTAGACTTGCACTACACCTTCCATTTTAGCTATAGGTACTATACCAGATATATAATAAAAATAATTATTTGTATTAATAATTTTTCATTGTAAGAGCTTTTGAATCTATTCCTTTATTATTAAAGTAACTTTAGAATATATATTTCTCATTTTTTACTTTAGCGGTTTTACATCAGGCTTGACAACTAAATGGTGTATCACCAAGGAAGTATTGAGTCTTGTCATATCTATATAAGAATAGCTAAAATATCATAAAACATGGTCAATATTTTGATATATCCCTCATATTATTTAAGGGTTAGGATTGCTCATAATTTTATGATCTTAAAACAGTATTGGAAGCCAATGTTGATATCAATAATTTCTTCGATTAATATATAGAAAACATATTCCAATTATGGGAGAGTAGGAAATAATCCCAAATTTATTGGCTCATAGAGTCAAAAGCCAATTTTTCAAAGTCACAAGGTTGGCAAGTATCAATAATTTCTTCTAGTGAAAGGTATCCTTTCTCAGAAAAAATTTCTTGAAAAGGATAGTCATGGGATCCATTTTGAGGATGATCATGTGGTAAATTTATCATCTCATAATGATATACGAGTAAGAGAGTGTTTTATATTTGTGATAAATTTAGGTTATTTATTAAACCATCTCTATCAAAAAGATCACTTTCAATATTGTTATGGAGGTCTAGTTCAGTCGTATTGATGGAATCCATACTTAAAGTGTTCATATGAGCAAATTGTAAGAATAAATAAAATTTTTTAATAATATAAGGTTATGTGTTCTCCTTGTCCTAATATAATCCCTCTATTAAGGTGATGTCACCTTTGATATTGAAGAAAATAAAGGTCAACCCTGTCATCATTAACATTTGAAGATGAAAGTTTAGTTGAAGCTGATAAGAAAATGTTGATTGCTTGATACAGTTAATTTTTAAGATTTACCATCATCAATAATCGATTGGAAAAGAAAAACATGAGCGGGAGGACAACGGATTGCGGGAAAGCGGTGGCGAGCGGAAGGTCTGGCAGCCCGCCTCGGGGATCTGGTCCCCTGGTTTCTGGTTCAGGCGATCCAGAGTCTGAACCCCCTGAGGAAGGAGAGATTCCTTCCCGTCATGAAAAACCCCTCGATAGAGGGTCTTTCCCTCTGATCTAGGGTTCGTACGCCCATGCGGTCTCAAAAGGGTCACCTTCCCCAACACTTTCCCAACCCCTAATCCCTTCAGGTTCCAACCTGGTGATCCCAGGAAGTTTGCTAAATAGCTACGTTGATCAATAAAAGTTCACCCTCATTGGCAAGTTCATTGGGGGCAGACCTGACATGGAGACAATTCAAAAATGGGCTTGCGGCAAATGGCGAACGAGTGGCAACATGCAATTAGTGGCCCTTTATCAGGGGTTTTTTGTGATCAGACTGAATTATGCAGAAGATTATTGCAACATCCTTTCTGGCGAACCCTGGTTCTTGGGAAGACGAAGCCTCTTCATCCGCAGATGGGGCGAGGACTTCGACCCGAAAATGCAGAACATCAATGTTGCACCAATTTGGGTTCGTCTCCCGAACTTGCCCTTCCAATGCTAGCATGAGGAAATTTTGATAGGGATTTCTCGCACCATTGGTGACCTCATCGTTGTCGATTCCTCTACCAAGGTACGCTCCCGTATGGTCCATGCACGTATTTGTGTGAATGCCAATATAGAATCTGAACTTCCATCCTATGTCAATCTCTTCAAATATTCGACCCTCATTAAAAAACAACCTCTCAAATATGAGAACAAATGATCCTTTTGCTCCATCTGCAACACTCAAGGCCACCTGAATCACCAATGTCCCCAATCTAGGGACTTGAATCACACCTCACATGTCTCAGGAATAAAATGCGGGAAAACTAATGATCCAAGGCAAAAATGTGAAACTTCTGCCCCTATAGAGGATCCCCCTAAAGCTTCCCCAGAAACCTAAGGTTTTGAAGAAGTGAGTCAAGAAGGAATCCCTTCTGTAGATCCCCATCCCCTTGAAATGATCCCTATCATTGCCTCAATGGAACCTTCCCTTACTCCTTCCAAAGTTGGGGCTTCTAGTGAAGAAGCCCTAAAACCCATCCTCTAGGAGATCGAGAACTTCCAAACCCTCCAGTGTCCATCTAGGAACTTCAGCCCAAAGAATACTAGGAGCAAGGCTCAGGCTATGGACATCGAAAGCGAGAAAAGGAGAGGGCGGCCTTCTGCCAATGACCAACGTATCAGGGCAACCAAGGATGACATAGCAAATGGCTCCCAATGGACCTTATTCACTGACAATGACGATCCTCTGAAGGAAGTTTCCAAAAGCTCCAAACCCCCCTTCCAACAGGCGAAGGGAGGCAAAAAACATCTCAAATCTACCAGATGAAGATGCTCTCCTGGAACGTGAGAGGTATCAACAGTGCAGCTAAGGTCAGACTTGCTGCTAATATTTGAAAGGAATCCAAACCATCTATTTTCATCATGAAAGAAACCAAATGTGATGAGAGATCCTCCAAGAAAGTTGCCATAGTCATCTAGCATCACGGTGAAGCTTTGTACAGCCCTGCTCAAGGTTCCTGCGGAGGCCTGATGTGCCTGTGGGATCCGTCTCAAGTGGAAGTTAGACTTCTATCTTCTTACAACAGAGTTCTCAATATTCTATTTCATTGCATTTCTAGCAATCGTTCTTGGATCATGTCCAACCTGTACGTCCCAAACTCTCCCCTTGAGAGAGCTAATTTTTGGAAAACCCTCACTCTGATGAGGGATTCTTTCAGCACCATATCGTAGATTGTTGGAGGGGACTTCAACAACCCTCTATTCCCTATAGATAAAAAAATTGGATTGGTTGCCACCCACCACACCACTGAAGATCTCAGGGACTTCGTTGATTCTAATGAACTCATTGATATCCCACTCAAGGGGACTCTCTATACGTGGAGCAATAAAAGAACTGGAGGCGGACTGATCTAGGTCAAACTGGATATATTCCTAATGTCCTAGGAAGCCATTCATTTTTTTGGTGATGCGTCCCTCTCAGCTCTTACCAAAACTAGATCAGATCACAATCCCATTCTTCTTGAGGTGGGTAAAATCCCTTCCTTTCGAACCCACTTTTGGTTTGAATCCATGTGGCTCAATCACAAGGAAATCCACGATGAGATGGCGCAGTGGTGGAATCAACAATTCAGAGGTTCACCTGTGTTTCAGGTGACTTAGAAGCTCAAGTTCATTAAAGATAAATTGCGAATTTGGAACAAAGAAGTTTTTGGTAACATTTTTGTTCACAAGAAAGCATTGTTAGATCAACTTCAAGCTATTGAGAGTAGGATCGAAGCAGGAGACTCCGGGGCTGTAGTCAGAGAAGAGGAAAGGAACCTGCTTGCTAAATTTCACAATACATTAGCCAGGGAGGAAACCTTCTGGAGATAGAAATCCAGGGATATGTGGATCAAATAAGGTGATTCTAACACCAGATTTTTCCATGCTTCGACCATGAGGCACATGTGATCCAATAAGATTAGCAAGATAAACCGTAGTGATGGATCAACCACTGAAGATATTTTTAGAATCAGAGATGAGGCTGTCTCCTTTTTCCAAAACCTCCTTGGATCCCCCCTGAAAAGCTCTACCCGGGCCAAGTCTGCCCTCCTGGGTAACATTCCTAGCCTTTTTTCTAAAGAGGCCAATTCCTCCCTTCTAAAATCCTTATCTGATGAGGAAATCAAGGACGCGTTGTTCTCCATGTATGCGGATAAATCCCCTAGACCGGATGGGTTCCCTCCTCATTTCTACCAAGCCTTCTAGGAAATTGTTGGATCGGATGTCTATGCTGCCATCCAGGATATGCAATCCCGACCCATTCCCTAGACTGTCAACTCTACTTTCATTGCTTTGATCCCAAAATCCCTTGACTACTGATCCATGGCTAATTTTTGGCCCATAATCCTATGCAATGTTTTGTATAAAATTCTCACCAAATAAATGGCATCCAGATTGAAACCCATCCTCCCCTCCATCATTGACCCTTGCCAGGGGAGCTCGGTCAAGGGTAGAAACATTCTGGATGGAGTCATTACGGTTCATGAAACCCTTCATTCCGCTTTCCACAACAAAAAATCAAGCTTCCTCCTCAATCTCGACATGACCAAAGCTTTTGATCGGGTTGATTGGGACTTTCTCAAGGAGATCCTTCTAAAATTTGGTTTCCACCCCAAGTGGGTTCAGCTAATTCACAATTGCTTCTCGTCTGCTTGGTTCTCAGTGTTGGTCAATGGGTCCCCTACTGGTTTCTTCCCCAATGTTAGAGGCCTCCACCAAGGGGATCCTCTATCCCATCTTTTGTTCATAATTTTGGCGGAATCCCTTGGAAGATCCTTGTCTGCGGCCAGAGTGGCGAGGAAAATTTTAGGTATTCAAGTGGTTTCTAACTCCACTCCTATCACTCACCAGCAATTCATTGATGACACCATCCTCTCAACTCAGGCATCCATCATCCAAGCTAAAACCATCAAGTTCATTCTCTCCCTCTACGATAAAGTGATAGGGTAGCAGGTAAATTTCTCCAAAAGCAAGCTTTTCTTTTTGCACACCCCCCCCGAGCGCAAGGGCTAAATTGGGTGGATCCTGGGCTACTCTGAAGGATCCCTCCCATCCTCCTACCTGGGACTCCCCTTATTCTGGGGAAGGGTGAAAGATAGCATGTGGAAAAATGTTTTAGAAATATTCCAACAGAAGCTAGCAGCATGGAAAGGCAAACTTCTATCCCAAGCAACGAAAGCCAACCTTTCAATATCCACCCTTCAAAGCATTCCCATTTAATTCATGTCAGTTTTCACTCTCCCCAAGTTAGTGTGAAAGCAAATTGAACATATCCAAGAAATATTCCTCTATTCAGGATCCGAAGACAAATCCAGGATTCCCCTCGTGGTGTGGGACATAGTCTGTAGAAGCAAGCAGCAGGGGGGCCTTGGCTATAGGAAGTTATTCAACATGAATGCTATCCTGTTGGGCAAACATGCTTGGAGGATTATCTCTAAAGACCCATCTGAATGGATCCAAATGGTGTCTAAAAAATATATGGGCAATTGCTCCTTCCTCGAATCAAGCAACCACCCAAATGGCTCTGCCTTTTGGAAAGCTGTGTTTCACTCCAAAATGCTAATTCAAAAATGTCTCTGATGGATTCTCGGGGATGGCCGTAGCATCAATTTCTGAAATGATATATGGCTAACAGATGAACCCCTGAGTGATAGGGGCGATATTGTGGGGCTTCAAACAGTCTCTGATACCAGCAGGGAATAGAAGGTGTCTAATTTCATCGTCTGGGAGGAGGGCCAACCCCGGTGGAGGACCCTCGATGGCAACAGCCCTAAGATTTTTGGCCTTAACCTTATGCTTCAAGCAGTCACTATCCCCTCTGAGCAAAGGGATGATAAACCCACCTGGGCTGGGTTGGACAAGGGCTCCTACTTTGTTAAGTCTACTTCTCCCTTCTCAAAACCCATCCTGTGTCGCCCTCCCATATTTTCTAGAAGAAACACCTCATCCCTAAAATTGCCTTCTTTTCATGGCTAGCCTTCCAAAACAAATATCTCACTACTAAGAATCTCATCAAAAGGGGCATCCCCCTTCCCAATAGGTGCTTTCTGTGTCAAGAAAATTGGGAATCCACTGATCACCTGTTCCTCCACTGTGACTTCACCTCGGCTGCACTTGGTTTCATTTTTCCACCTTTCAAATCCAATGGGCTCCTCCTAAGTCTTTGTGCGAAGTTTTCCTCCAATGGCCCCAACTCTTTGCTAACCACAAAATCCGGTTCCTTTTGGACATTTGCCTTCACCACCTGGTCTAGAAAGTGTGGCTAGAGCGTAATAGAAGGGTATTTGGGTATTTTGTCTGGGATCCTCCCTCTGTCACCTCTAGAGCCCTCACCTTTGCCTCTAAAAATGCTAATCTTATTCACTATCCCAGTCCTCGTCCGTCCTCCTAGGAAGACCTCATCCTCAAGTCTCTCAATATCTCGGTCGATTCCCCCATGGAGAACCCTTTACCTCACCCTCGAACCCTTGCCCGATGGATTCCTCCCCCCAATGGTTAGATCAAGCTAAATTTTGATGGGGCATCCAAATGGAACCCTGGAGCGGCTAGTGCTGGCGGTGCGATCAGGGATCACCGAGGAAAGGTCCTACTTGATTTTTTTGAAGACTTAGGCCACCAAACCAACCATGTTGCAGAAGCTAGGGCCCTGTGGAGGGGCCTAGTTCTCATCAAAGAGGATCCTCGGGCAGTCATCATAGAAGGCGACTCCATGAACATCATCAATTATTTGACTAAGGATGAGATTCCTGCGTGGCGAGTTTTCAACACCATCCAAGAATCTCGGCGAATCCTTTGAAGTAGGAACCATAGATGCCAACACATCTATTGATAAGGGAATGCCCTAGCTGACCTCTTGGCCAATAGAGGATCCTCCTCTGGTAGTCTCACCATCTGGGATCACGGGTTTCCATAAGACATCTCTGACATGACAGCATCAGACCTCAAAAATTGTCAATGACCCGCATCAGATCCTCACGATTGGCCACGTCATGCAACATCCTTATGCCAAGTGGGGCCCTCTTGGACTTATCTCTTTTGATATTCTGGTTGTCGTTCAGTGCCACCATGGGCCTAATCTCCAATTTTCACAACGAAATTGCTCAATCCCTAGGCAAGGCCTAGCGAATCATGGTAGTTCAGGTGTTCATTCAGGTTACGGTGCCATGGGAAACATCACCAAGGGAGCTGAATCGATGATCCATTGCCTCCACAAACTCAAGGAGCACTCAGGTGGACCCTCTGGCGGTCATGAGGACCCCAAGAAGATCTAATATGGTCGGCGTTTCCTGCTCTCTTCTCCCGGTTCTAAGATTTTGTTGCTGGGAAGTTTTTTATTTTTCTTGTGGGGATCGAACTGTTATGTTTAAATTTGTTGTAATTTGGTCTGAGACTTGCTTATCGATCTCAACCTTGTAGCCTTAAATGTGATTTCATTTTTTTGTTATAAGGTTTTGGGATCCTCTTAAAAAACCCGCTATGTATATACTGTTACTTAACAAAAAAAAAAAAAAAACATTTGAAGACGAAGAGAAAAATACACATTATGATTGGGGATATAATCTCATACTTAATAACCTGGCTAAGCCTTAGATACTAAAGGCTCTTTTATACCTTAATCATGAGGTCCTAGCCCTTTTCCTGATAGGAAAAGTTATAGATTATTTATTTGGGTATAGGTTAAATTTTCATCAAGTAGCATTAAACATATTGTTTTTTGTTTGGGCATGGGTTACATTCATGGATTCTCTCATTGGTTTCCTTGAAAAATACATAGGTGCAACTCCCTATCTATACAAATTTTCCTTTTCTATAGGGAAGACCTAATATAGAATTATTTTTAATATATGATATCTATCTTAAAACCATCTTATAAATCATATTACAAAGGCTTATTGATCAAACTTATCAAAAAAAATTATTTTCTTGGTGATAAAATACTTTATTTTACTTAGCTTTTGCATGATTTTTATGATTTTATTAGCTCTATTAATATATCTTATATAATGTTTTAAAATGAACGAGGAAGGCATTTTGACCATATTTTAATATTTTATGTAAATCATATAGTACATTGTTTATATTATTTAACAAGTTCCTACTATTTTCTGAATAATTTTTAAATTTGTATTAGACCTATTAATCAATATAAAATAATGTTTTAAATTACAATAGGGAGGCATTTTCATTTATACTTTCATTCCAATTCCTTTGGCTCTATTTTTGATCTATAACATCGATTGGTTTTCTCTTATAGTTATTTTCTTTACTATATAAATTTATTAGTACTTTTTTATTATGTTTTTGGATTGAATTGAAAGGAAATATAACATATATATTTATTATAATTGTATCTTAGATTGTGTTTGATAGGATTACCTTTAATTATCTATGGCATATCTTTAAATTCATAGATTTAATCAGGGAGTTGTAAGGATATATTTAAATAATCTAAATAGTCCTTAGATTTGAAGACTACTTCCTAGAGAGGGTTTCTAAGGGAGGAGATTCATCCTCTTATTCCATATAATATCCATATAACATTTGTATTTTATGCTAATTGACATGCAATATTACATGTAATATTGGTAGAAATTTTGGATTTTATGATAATTGACATGAAATATTGCATGTAATATCAGGCGTTTTAGCCATAGATTTAGGAAGTGGAGATTAAATTTATTAAGGTTTTTTTATATGCTCAGTGAAGAGTAAGAAGATATTTCAAAATTATTATACTGTCAAAAAAGAATTGGCCTTCCTTATGAATCTCATTAGCCCACTATTTTGTACGTTCCAAGAGAAATAACCCTTAAATTTTATACAATGGTTTATTCAAGGGGTCATTAACCTTACCATAGTAGGACCAGGATTTTGGATATGTTTTTTTTATCTTTATTAATATGAGTTAATCTAAGAAAACAACTTAGAAATTCTTTATTAAAATTGTGGTAAATTATTAAGTTTGAATTACACAAGGTTTAGTCCAAAAATATTGTTAGGACCTATGTGGTGTTCCATGTTAGATTCATCAAAGAATGTGGTAGTGAAAAAGGAACAAAGCCTTTCTACCACAACTCAAAACAAGGACAAGCATTATTCCCTTGATGTTTTCATTTTGAGTTATTTTTCTTTGGTAAAGTGGGTTCCCTAAGGGTATTTATAGCTGTTATATAAATTTATTTTTTATGTGTATATTAGTGTTGAGTGGTATTTTCACCCGATTGTGAAAACACACTCTCCGATAGGATTTGGGTTCTAAATCCTCTGCTTGCAAAGAAACAATTTCTCCAAGGTTCCTGTTATGTTAGCATTTTGCATCTGCATATAAAAGATATTTAATTAAAATGCTAGGAACACCTTAGTGGTTGCAAGTAACTGAAAACAAGGGGCACTGTGGTTTATTTTACTATGAAATTTAATGATTGTTCCTTGAACCCTAATAAAGTAAATGTGATTTTATCCTTAAATGACCATGCAGTAACTTCAAAATAAAATTTAATGAAATGCCATAACATGAATGGAATTATTTTTGGGTTTTGAAGTTTTTTAATTTTTAAATTTTATTTTAATGCTTGAAAATAAAATTGGAGTTTCTGAAAAATAAAATACAACAAAAGAAAATAAAATGTAAAGAAAAGAAATTAAAAATTGCATCCAGTCTGATGCTATCCCGTCCTGGAAAAACCGAAGTCGTGAGGTTTCCATGCATGCAACCTAACTTATCGGACTCGCAAACATGCACAATCCTGATAAGCTAAGTGCTGATTCCTAGGGTTTGAAATAAAAATTCAGATTTCAAAAATTCGCCTAATGCAACCCACAAAAGTGGCATTTAACATTATCTATAAATCTGAAATCCGAAAACAAAAGAATAAACATTAAATCCATTAGCATGCACAGAAGATCTCCTTCTTTCTTGCCAACAAGATGCAAATTTCTGAATACTCTGCATTAATAATATGTCAAGTTACAATGGCAGCATCTCTGGTTTTCTCAAAACCAGCAAAAGGTAGAAAATAGCCCCAAGCAGGCCCAGAATGGCCCTCTGGCCTCTAGCACTGCAACTCTGCTCCAGCGGTTTTCGACCCTTGTGCCAATCTGTGCATCTGCATTTATACTTGCTGTTGAATTGATTCCCCTTCCACGATGGTTCATTTCATATTCCAGTGGCTGCTCGCTTCACCTTTCTTTGACTGCATGTATTTTGGCTTTATGCTTGACATTAAGACATTTGATCTTCTCTGTAATGCTTCTGCAGCCTGTACGCCACGTGTCCCGCACTTTTCTGCACGTTCTGTAACGGTTCCTTGAAAATCATGACCCAAAAATAGCATGCAGCCTTGTCCGCCTTCCTGGCCGCGAAAACGCGACATGTCACGATTTCGTGACATTTTCCTGCTAGTAGCCTTTCTCGCCATCGTGCCCAGCGAAAATGTGACATGTCGCGATTTCGTGACATGTCACGAAATCGCGACGCTTTTCTCCTTCGTACGCCCTCGCTGCTTTCCTATCGCGAAATCGCGACACTTTCTCACTTCGGGCACCTTCGCTCGTTTCTGTCACGATTTCGCGACCATTTTTGCTTTCGTACATTCTCGGCCGCAACCTGTCGCGATTTCGCGACCATTTTCTCTTCATCATGCCTTTTGCTGATTTATGTCACGATTTCGCTATGCCTTTCTGTTCCGTAAAACTGGGCTCGTTTCTGTCACGATATCGCGACAATTTCTCGTTTCATGCCTTCCCCCTACAATCTGTCATGATTTCGTGACATTTTTCACTTGGCACCTCTTTGGCTTCAATCTGTTGCGATATCGCGACGTTTTTCCGATTTGTGCCGTTTGACCAGTTTGACCCATGATTTTGTGACGCGTCACGATATCGCTACACCTTTCCATTTGCCTTTCTCTCTCCTCTTCTGGGATGCGACGGAGCAACATGTCATGATTTCGTGACACTTTTTCATTCTGGCAGCGATGGAGCGACATGTCACGATATCACGACATTTTTCTGTTTCCGACAGCGATGGCATGACAGGTCGCGATTTCGCGACATGTCGCGATTTCGTGACACTTTCTATACTTGTGCATTTTTGCCTTTTTCTTGATTTTTTAGCATCTGGGTCACTGAGATCTTCTTTGAAAGCATGCAAAAAAGGTGGGTCCCCAATTTTGGGGTGTGTTGTGGATCAGCCACAACAAATGGCGACTCTGCTGTCAAATGCTCCTGAGCATTTGGTGAGAACCCAACTTGGAAATATAAAAACTTGGAAACCAGCATTAGCACATAAGAAATATAAACAAATGCCCATAGATCAAAAATACATGAATCATCAGAATTATGAAGTATCAGCTCGGTGTGTGCAATGTGTTTTCATTCCCTATCGTTTGAAATTGATCAACATTCCATCGTCAGTTTTACATGAATGCATATGTGAGATTGTGAATGATTTGTGTAACCTAATGAATATGCTAGGAGATCTTGCTTTTATAAAAGGCATAGTCTTTCTTCTAGTATCATACACAAACATTCAAGATTGCCAAACCCTCTTAGGATCCACTAATTAATTACTTTATTATATCCCAAAGTTGGTTATGAGCCCCTACTATCTTGAACCCATGTGCAAGTGAATGTGAAATCAGAATTTTGGGGAATCAGACTCCCAACCAACCGAGATGAGAGTTTAACCCTATCCTTACTATTCTGATTTAGAATTCATTACCTCACTTGAGCAAAATAATTTAACCAATTATGGAAGAAATGGTCATGCTAGTCTAACCTTTTGGACAATCAGTGGTCTTGTTTTTTAGACAAGACATGTTGCCATGCATGGGCATACTTAACCCCACAATCCAAAACTTATCTTCATTTCTTTGGACCTTGGGGATGACTACCCATCCTTTGCAGAGGACAAGTAGTACGATCCTTCCAATCCAATATAAAGATGAGATGGGAAAAATTTATTTTTTTACTTCTTGGACCTTAGGGATGACTACCCATCCTTGCTAGGGACATGTAGTACGATCCTTCCAATCCAAACTTTAGATGTAAATGGAAAATATTAATTTTATTGCTTAGACCTTGGGGATGACTACCCATCCTTTGCAGAGGACAAATAGTACGATCCTTCCAATCCAAGATTTATCATGAAATGAGACATAAGAGCTTTGGGGAATCAGATTCTCAACCTAAGCGAGATGAGAATTTAACCCTATCCTTACTACTCCATGTAGGTCAAATCAAAGCTTTGGGGAATTGGATCCTCAACCTAAGTTCGATGAGGATTTAGCCCTATCCTTACTACTCTAATTTTAGGCTTTAAGCTTAATGGAAGTGGTCAAAACCACTGTTTAAGGATCATGCTGCATAAATAGGATAGACATGAAATACTTCTTTCGCCCAACCCTTTTCTTCCAAGTTAGGTTTTGATCATTTTACTCAAGATCCTTTTTAATGTATGAGACGTGCTTGGTTCTAGATATCTCAAGACTCAGTTTCCAACCTTAGGATTCTCTTATTATTTATGTGATAGCATAACCCTAAGAGGATTTGACACACTTTAATGATTTGTATTTGAAATGCACTTGCAACTACGATGGCATGTATGTGCAAAGTGAGATGTAATATGAATGCATTGTCTTTTGAATTGCAGATGAAATAGTGCTATATAAAACTCGACTACTTCATGCATCACAAGTTTCAAACAATATTATTAAACTTGTTTGTGTTACTTGTGGAGCTTTTACAAGACAATTCCAATGTTTCATATTCTCCCGATCTAGAACATAAGTTAGCATCTCAAGGCAACTTTTTCATCATCATTTTTTTTTTTTTTATAGACAAACAAAACATGTCAAATAAACACACAACTTTAAATTCAAATCCAAATAGCAATCCCAAAAATGAAAATTTGAAAACACAAACCAAAAACCAAAAACCAAAATCTATATACAAATGTACACTATAATACAAGATGATGCAAAGCTTGGCTTATCACTTTCCTGGATCCCAAACATGATTAGAACATTTCAACAAAAACAAAAATATAACGTGATATGCATGCCAAATGTTGCGGGAATCCCACAAAAACAACACTAGACCAAACAATGCAACAAACTTCCACTTTCCATGCTCACCATACCAATTTGATTTAGTTCCAATAATACTCCCATAGGTGAGCATCAAATTACTAGAATGATTAGACAATAAATGATTTTCAATTTTATCATGTCTATTCTTTAAAATATAATCTTCATAATTCCCTCCTTGATTTAGAATTAGGCTATCCTTTTCAAATATGCAATTTTGTAAGTAGTAGCCTATTTCTACAAATTTCTTAGCCAAATCATTTTCCAAATTTGTAGGCCAATCAAATTTGTGTAACAATTTACAAGCATCTAGGATATTTACTAAATTAGGATCATTAAAAGTTTTTATCCTAGATTCAATTAGTAATTGTTGATGAATTTTATTTAACAATTCAAGTGCATCAACTTCTTTTCCATTCATTAAAACCATGTTATTAAAGGTGTGATTAAAAATTATACCTTGTTTTTCATTTACCTTTAGTGACATTTCATCATTCAAATTATTTAAATTCAAAATATGGTCATCCTTTTCAATCCTCAAACACTCTTGGTCAAAGTGTATGTCAAGTAATCTGCTTTGATGATCACTTATTTGAGTTGCTTCCAATTGATCCATCTCTTTATCATTTGGTTCTAATTCTTTGTTCACTATCCATGGTATCTCTTCATTTGAATCCTCCAAAATCATCATGCAAACTTGCATCCACACTTTCAATGAATTTATATTTTGTCCCCTTTTCAAATCTTGTGAATATGAGATCTTCGTATGATGTAGAAGGTTCAACATCCTGCATATCAAGTAAAATATGAGTTTTATCTATAGGGATATGAGAAAAGAATGCATCACCATACCTTCCCCAACCATTATAAAAATCGTCATCCAAATCCATAGAATGAAACTCCATGATATTTGTGACATGATCTTTTGATTCATTCATAAATTCTTTTCTTTCTTTGTCCTTGGCAATAGGATCATTATAATCTTCCAAAATTTGATGAGATTTGAAACCCTCTTCCAAAACATCCTCAAATTGTACAGGAGTTGTAATATCTTCCTTTGAGTAGGCAATTATGTTGTCCTGTATATCAATTGGCACAAAAGTTTCATTAGTAGTTTTGGAATGAGTGAAGTCTTCCCACTTCTTCCAAGCATCATAATAATCCTCTTTCAAAATCAAGTGGTGGCGTTCAACTACTTCTTCAACATCTTCCAATTCATCAATGTGTTTCTCATCAAATTCATCTTCACCTTCCTTAGATGGTTCAATTATTTCCAAAAGTGGGTTATTTCTTGAATTCAAATTTATAAGGCTATCATTGTCCAAATTAGTAACCCATGATTCATTATCATAATTTGGAGGGTGAAGAATTTCTTGATCTTTAATTTTACACATTTCATCAATAGTATCTTCCAAGAACAAGTGGTGAAATTCTATCATATCTTCAAATTTATTTATTGATTTTCTTTCCATTTCACTTTCAACCACTTCATTCAATTCTATGGTGGGTTCCATCCATTCACATATATCAAACATTGTTGAATTTAGAACCCCTTCATCTAGATAATCATGTATCTCTACATGATCCTCACTAGTGGATGTTGTCTTAGCAATTTGCACCTCCTCGTGGACTACATCCAAGGTGGTCATAAAATTTGGGTATTCAAATTCATCCCCTTGATCATTTACCTTAGATATCATTGGAGTGGAGGGTGCTATGTTTGATGGTTGGTGTAGGTTGGCATCAAAAGAACAATCTCTCATGTGAACATGTTGTGCCTTTTCTTCTTCAAGACCTTGCCGTTCTATCTCTTCTAAGATCTCATGGATTCTCTCTAGGGACAAACCACTCAGTTTTTCCTCAATGAGTGAAGCAAGTGTGGGGTGTATGGCTCCTAGGTATACTTCCATGGCTTCCTCTTCTAATGTGTTAAAATTTTCCCACATTTGGGAGTGCAACTCACGAAATCTTCCATTGAATTGACTCAAGGATTCATTAGACTCTTTACATATGGAGGTAAACTGATTTTTCAATATTTCTAAGTCAGTCTGATTACCAAAATGATTAAGATAGGCTGCTTCTAGTTGTATCCAAGAAGTCCTAACCTCCATGGGTAGTTGGCTATACCAAAAGAATGGTCTATCATCCAAAATGTATGCAAATAACTTACAAGCCACCTCCTCATAGAAAATCTGGAATTTACATAATGCATCCTTGTAAACATGCAGTTTTTGCAAGTATCCTAGTGGCACCTCTTGATTAAAACACCGTAAAAAATCCAATAACATTGTAGGAATATGATAGGGTATCACATGTAAACCCTTATAATGATCCTCTATTATTAATACCATTCTCTCTCTTAGAGATGTTATTTCAGCTCTCAGGGATACCCTTTGTTCCTCAAGTGTTGCCATTAGTGAACTTAAAATGTAATTTCAGAACCAAATCATTGAATATTCAACCTGCAATATAAAACAGAAATCAAGTGAGCATCAACTAAGAGATGTATTCATTAAAATCAAATGAAAAGTAATTGCATGAGACCAAAATTCTCAAAAATTAAATCAAATCACTTTAATTTCGTATGAACAATCGGAAAAATATACAAAGATACCCGAATTTCTTAAAATAGAACAAGTAAATAAATTCAGACTCGTCCTTTTTACAATCTGCTGAATGTTAGAGGACTAATGCATACAAAAATTTAAATTTATATTACACTAAAAATAAACCCGTACGACCCTCCTAGCACCAAACCGTTGAGTGGTGTTAGAGGCCGAAGATGCTAATAAAATGGACTTGAAATATTTAGCAAAAAAAATTATAAATCCGTAGCATCTAAAATCACGATAAAATAAACCCGAACAAGCCCTCCTTCTAGCGCCAATCTGTTGAGTGGTATTTTCACCCGATTGTGAAAACACACTCTCCGATAGGATTTGGGTTCTAAATCCTCTGCTTGCAAAGAAACAATTTCTCCAAGGTTCCTATTATGTTAGCATTTTGCATCTGCGTATAAAAGATATTTAATTAAAATGCTAGGAACACCTTAGTGGTTGCAAGTAACTGAAAACAAGGGGCACTGTGGTTTATTTTACTATGAAATTTAATGATTGTTCCTTGAACCCTAATAAAGTAAATGTGATTTGATCCTTAAATGACCATGCTGTAACTTCAAAATAAAATTTAATGAAATGCCATAACATGAATGGAATTATTTTTGGGTTTTGAAGTTTTTTAATTTTTAAATTTTATTTTAATGCTTGAAAATAAAATTGGAGTTTCTGAAAAATAAAATACAGCAAAAGAAAATAAAATGTAAAGAAAAGAAATTAAAAATTGCATCCAGTTTGATGCTATCCCGTCCTGGCAAAACCGAAGCTGTGAGGTTTCCATGCATGCAACCTAACTTACTGGACCTGCAAACATGCACAATCCCGATAAGCTAAGTGCTGATTCCTAGGGTTTGAAATAAAAATTCAGATTTCAAACATTCGCCTAATGCAACCCACAAAAGTGGCATTTAACATTATCTATAAATCTGAAATCTGAAAACAAAAGAATAAACATTAAATCCATTAGCATGCACAGAAGATCTCCTTCTTTCTTGCCAACAAGATGCAAATTTCTGAATACTCTGCATTAATAATATGTCAAGTTACAATGGCAGCATCTCTGGTTTTCTCAAAACCAGCAAAAGGCAGACAGCCCCAAGCAGGCCCAGAATGGCCCTCTGGCCTCTAGCACTACAACTCTGCTCCAGCGGTTTCCGACCCTTGTGCCAATCTGTGCATCTGCATTTATACTGGCTGTTGAATTGATTCCCCTTCCACGACGGTTCATTTCATATTCCAGTGGCTGCTCGCTTCACCTTTCTTTGACTGCATGTATTTTGGCTTTATGCTTGACATTAAGACGTTTGATCTTCTCTGTAATGCTTCTGCAGCCTGTACGCCACGTGTCCCGCACTTTTCTGCACGTTCTGTAACGGTTCCTTGAAAATCGTGACCCAAAAATAGCATGCAGCCTTGTCCGCCTTCCTGGCCGCGAAAACGCGACATGTCGCGATTTCGCGACGTTTTCCTGCCAGCAGCCTTTCTCGCCATCGCGCCCAGCAAAAACGCGACATGTCATGATTTCGTGACATGTCGCAAAATCGTGACGCTTTTCTCCTCCGTACGCCCTCGTTGCTTTCCTATCGTGAAATCGTGACACTTTCTCACTTCGGGCACCTTCGCTCGTTTCTGTCACGATTTCGTGACCTTTTTTGCTTCCGTACATTCTCGGCCACAACCTGTCGCGATTTCGTGACCATTTTCTCTTCATCATGCCTTTTGCTGATTTCTATCACGATTTCGCTACGCCTTTCTATTTCGTACAACTGGGCTCGTTTCTGTCGTGATATCGCGACGATTTCTCGTTTCATGCCTTCCCCCTGCAATCTGTCGTGATTTCGTGACATTTTTCACTCGACACCTCTTTGGCTTCAATTTGTCGCGATATCGCGATGTTTTTTCGATTTGTGCCGTTTGACCAGTTTGACCCGTGATTTTGCGACGCGTCGCGATATCGCTACGCCTTTCCATTTGCATTTCTCTCTCCTCTTTCGGGCCGCGACGGAGCAACATGTCGCGATTTCGTGACACTTTTTCATTCTGGCAGCGACGGAGCGACATGTCGCGATATCGCGACGTTTTTCTATTTTCGGCAGCGATGGCGCGACAGGTCACGATTTCGCGACATGTCACGATTTCGCGACATGTCGCGATTTCGCGACACTTTCTATACTTGTGCATTTTTGCCTTTTTCTTGATTTTTTAGCATCTGGGTCACTGAGATCTTCTTTGAAAGCATGCAAAAAAGGTGGGTCCCCAATTTTGGGGTGTGTTGTGGATCAGCCACAACAATTAGCAAGAACCTAAGGTTTAATTTATGATATATAAGATATAGTAAAATGAATATGTAATACATGTGAAAACAAATATGCAACAAACAATATCTTTAGACCTATGTGCATTTCTATATTGAATGGATGCAAAATATATAATTACTTTTCCTTTTTTTCTTCTCTTTTTCAAAAAAATGATTGTGCAAAAGGAAATCAAATAGTGAAAAGCTATTCTACAATGCAAAAATATATGCCCTTTTATCTTTTTTTTTACCTACATAAAAACAAATATGAGTGTAATATGAACAAACCATGTGTAAAAAAAGCCATAAGTTTAATATGTCTATTTGTTCGAATTCAAGCAACAAGATAATACTTTCATTTATTTCCTTTGTGTATAATTTTACATCATTTTTTTCTAAAGTAAAGATCAAGCAAATATAATTAGACAATGTAAGCTATTTGTCTCTTTTCTTCTCATTGCCTAAATGCAATGCAATAACTATATGATTACTTGTAATCTTTATCAAAAATGAATTAATAAGAAATATCAAATCACAAGCAACTAAACTAGATACCTGATCACAAGTCTGAATGCAACTTGTAATATTTGCCTTTTCAAAATTTCATGAAACTATATAGGTCTAAAAATTTATATAATATCAAAGGATTGAAGAAAGATAAAAATTGTGCATCTATTTCAAATATTCTATAAAAATTCCCTTGTAGTGCAAAATGCTCTAATACTTAAAAAATGCTTTGATAGTGCAAAAATATTTTGATAATGAAAAATGCTCTAGCGATGTAAAAATAATGTAACCTATAAATATAAAGAAATGGTGTAACTATAGACAATGGATTTGTGCATCAGTATATTACAACCTATCTATTTCTAAGGTTGAAAATTTACTTGATGTAAGGATCAAGATCCAAGGCCTCTTATAGGTTTAAACAATAATAAACAAATTTTAGAATGTAATATCATGTAAAAGATAAATTTTGTAAAAATGCTTAATGAGAGAGATAAGTAATTAGATTCAAAAGCCAAATTTTTACCCCTATTGAAGTGTTTCAAGTGGTTATTATATCATACTTATTAGATATAATTGGCCTAAATAGGAGGGTGTTGATCATTTCATTAGGCAACTAGTTTGGATGGGTTCTACCATTATACCTTGCAATATCTGGAATAAAAGGAACATTAAGATTTTCAATCAAGAAAAAAGGATATTCATTATATTTGGAAAAATACCATTGCCAGCATAGTTGAATCAATCTAGCAACTCCTTAATCACCCCCAAAACACCCATAAAAAATGGGATCAAGTAATGCAAATATTGAATATTAACTCTTATAAGGGTAACTGACTTAAAGGGAATGTGAGTAATTGCAATATGAAAAGAACAAGGAATAGGCAACCTCCTCCTAAGGATTATAGAATAGTCAATACCGATGGAGCCTCTAGGAGGAACCTTATAAAAGCTAGTGTAGGAGGAATTTGTAGACTTTCAGATGACTCCCTAGTTTTCACTTTTGCTAAGAAATTCGGTATCTTTTCCAATAACCTTGTTGAGGAGTATGGTACTCTCTAACACCTTCAACATGCTACATAGGTTATATGGGAAAAGGTGTTCGTTGAATCAAACTTCCAATTCATGATTAATCTTCTGAAGACTCCTTCCAAGAATCATAAGGTTGATTGGAGAATAAAAGAATTGTTGAGAATATTCAATTAATCCATACGGTATTTTTGAAAGTGGATTAAAATCATGTGGTCGAAGAACATAACAAGAGTGTTTATGCTTTAGCTAATTGTGCATTGGACAAATATGATCTTACTTTCTATAGCCACCCTCCTAGATGGTGGGCTTTACAAATACGGGAAGCTATGCTTTTTATCCTTTCTTTGGATGGATCTAGTACTAGAGGTACCTAATTCCATTGCTTTCTTTTCACTTCTCTTTGGTTCCATCAGGGTATTTTAGTTCCATAGCTTAGATATATATTTCTGATGTTTCCTCTGTTTAATATTGCCTTAAAAGTCTTTTGGTATATAAATATCGTAGTTGTGTTTTTTTTTTTTTTCGAGGGGTGTGTGTGTTCTTTTGTATTGTTTTGTTTTTGTGTTGTTTACATTTTTTTTTGTATTTTTATTTTATTTTTATGCTTTTTTTTTTGTGTTTTGTATTATTTTTTGTGTTATTGTTGTTTTTCATCTTTTTGTTTTTTTTGTTTTTTTGTGTTTTTTCTAAGTGTGTGTTGTTTTGTTGTTTTATGGTTTTATTTTTTTTTGGTAAATCAATAATTATATTAAAAATTAGGGCATTTGAAAGGTGCCCCAATGCCTTGTACATCAAAGGAGCAGACGAAAAGAACCCACAGAACTGCTTGCTGACACAAAAAATTATATCCTCAGACTCAAAGGAACAAAAATAAGTAGCCTTTGACAGAAAGGAATTAGGAGAAACAGGTAGAAAGATGATAGCACCCAAAAAGAAGCAATTCTCCACCAAATAGGAACTAAAAAAAAGTGATCCACCACCATAGAGGAACTCCAAATCAAAGGAAAAGCCTTCAACCATCAAGGGAGATGTCCATATGCATGAGAGATGAAGCAGCACCTTCCAGGCCAACATATTTTGCATCTCTTTTTAAAATATCTTTAGTACTATCCTTAAGAATAGTGGTACATGCATCCTTAGCAATCTCCATTACATCATCATCATTGACAACATTTTTTACGTCAATTTTGGTATCAAAGAATACCTCAGTTTCAGCCAAGACTAGAACATTATCAAAATTGTCACAGAAAAAAAAGAGGCTTAGTGCATGGCACTATTCTTTGAGATTTGATATCACCTTTCCAATGGCCAAATGAGCAGTTTCAATATGATCAATGGTGGCTGAAGTTGCATGAACAACCAACTTGTGAAGATACATTTCAACTAGGTCAGGAGAATTAGACTTATCCTTTGGAGTTTTTCCAGAGGTGGATGAAGGGGTTTTGGCAATTTCTTTGTGTTTCAACCTCTGGGAACTATGGAAACGGGTCATTTCAAATTTAGCCTTCTTCCTGGTGTAAAAATCAAAAACGGATTTGTCCCCTTTGTCTTTTCTTTTGGACTGGTATTTTTTGGACTCGGGGTTGAGGAAGAATCTCTTTCTTAGACTCAGGGGCAGGAGGGTTACCTGAAGGGAAATGCAGAAGGAGGAACTTGTATAGGACATTAAAAAGACCCTAGTGACAAGGTTTGGCCTTATATTTCTTGGAACAATTAGTAGTGATAGTATAGTCCATGGACCAAAATAAGGCAGCAGGAATGTTCATCATTTTTGAATCCTGAAAGTTATTTACAAAAGCTATATGATAACAACATAGTTGGGACTCGAGGTTGTCACAAGTAAAATATTGCATTATAGGCTTTAAAATTTCTTTCCAGGGTGTTGACAAGTGATGGCAAAACAAACCTTTTTTTACCTTCTTGTGAATAGGTGAATTTTTTTTGAAATGAGTCAACTCTACTTCCTAGTTGTGGTTGTTTCTTCTGATAACATTTTCATCCAAATATTGCCCTATTACATTCGCCAACAACTCAAAGGAAATCTAGAATTGGATGCCATGGATGGAAACAAAGTCGTTATCCCAAGTTGTGACGAAAGCCTTAGTAACCTCCTCATCCACACCGCATAACATGTTGAAGAAATCAATGATTCATTGTTTATCATTAAACATATCAGTGGAAATGGAATTCAGTTCAAGAGTCTCAAGCTCAATGAAAACAACTTTCCCTTCCTTCATTATTGCAAAAGGAATTAAGGAAGGAAATAAATTGAAGGTAAAAAAATACAGGCCCAAAGGAACAGAGACAGAACAATGCATCCACTGATAAAACCACAACAGGAATAAATAGAAAGTAGTACTTGGCCAAAAAGGAAAAAACTGCCAGAAAGGATAAGATTAGTTAGGGCAGTAGGTGCAGCACAAAATATGGTGATAAAGGTGGGTAGGAGCAATAGGGGAAAATACCATCCCATGGAAAATGGAGCTTCTAATAATATCGATGCAATGAAGCCAATGAGTAAAGTAAGCATGGTAATAAAAAAGGATTGGGATGTTCATTCCAGGAGGCCTCGGGAGAATGTGAAAGACAAAGCATTGAGAGAGGGTTTTCCACAAGGCAAAAGGACAAAAATCAATCCACATGAGAAAGAGATGATTTAAAAATAATATGGACCTAACATCTGGATTCCTCATGGAAACAATTATAAAAAAATAAGGGGCATATATGAGAGGCGGTGAAGAACTTGGAAATATAAACATAGACCCCCTTTTCAAAGAAAGATAGTGCAAATGATGAATAAAATCTCCATTTTGGATTTTATTTGGACTTTGGATATGGACCCAATGAATCATGGAAAAAAGGGATTCTTGGGGCAATGGAATAATCAAATATTTCAAGATTCATCATGACTGATAGTATTTTGATCACATTTGACCAGCTCGACAACTTCATTGGGGAGGACATCCATCCAAGTCATCAATCCTTGTGCATTAATGCCAATGTTGGTCAATTTGTCAGCCACATAATTGCATTCCCTGAAGGTGTGTTGAACCTTAACATTGACTTATTGGCGAATAATTTTCTTGCTTTCTTCAACAAGATTCCTAATCCTCCAGCTGGTGGGTTTGGAAGTTTTTAGGTAGTTGATGATATTAAGAGAATCTCCTTCAACAATAAATTTTCAAAGAATATCTTTTAAGAATTGAAGACCTCTCCACACTGCTTTAGCTTCAGTAGAATTATTGTAAAATATTCCTAATGGTTTGAAAAAGGTAAAAATGGAATTGCCAAGATTATAATGGAGGATTCCTCCAACTCCTGCGATGCCAGGATTACCTTTTGCAGCACCATAAAAGTTAAGCTTAACCCACCCCATAGGATGAGGCTGCCATTTAATGTTGGTCCTATATGAGGATTGATTAGCAGGTCTTGGGCTATCAATGAAAATGTTACAAGAATTCAAGATAGCCTTCTCAAAAGGTGAACAAGGAAAAGGATCAAAAGGAGCAGCAAGGGCATTCTCCTTAGCATAAAGGATAATTTTACTAGAAATAATTTTGGCATCCAAGGCTTTCATGTCAAAAATTATTTTATTACGTTCTAGCCATATTTTCCAAAGGAAATGTTGCAAATAAAACTTCCAAAGTCCTCTTAGGATAGGATTTTTGAAAGGATTTGGCCACTCTTGGAACAAGTCGACAATGGAAGGAGGGCATGCCCAAGAGATATTGAAAGTGAGGAAAAGTTTGTTAATTAGCAATATTGAGAAGAAACAAAATAAGAAAAGGTGAGAAGTAGATTCCCAATCAGAGAGGAAAAGATGGCATCTGTTAGGCAAAGGAATGCCCCTTTTTATGAGTTTTTCATAGTTAGGATATGATATTGGATGCATAAATAGGAAAAGGAGGTAATATTAGGGATCAAATATTTGGTTCAAACAAGATTGAACAGGATAGGATTTTCAATAATGTTGAGGGAGAGAAAATAGGATGACTTGAAATTAAAATCTCCAGAATCAGTAGGTTCCCAAATAGGACAATGAGGGTGGTCATTTAAAGGAATTTTGATAGAGAAACAAGATATTTCATTATCACTATTAGGGACAACAATCCTTCTCCATATATTATGACCATTGATAGAAGAAATTAAATTTACCACTAAAGGTCCAACCAACTGATTAGTAATGTTCCTCAGCCTTTGGAGCATAGGATTCTGATTAAGAGGTCGGTACCCAATACATTTGTCATCCCAGAAAGAAATAGATATGCCATTACCAATTTGCCATCTCATACCTTTGATCAGAAGAGAACAAGCTTCACAAATAGATTTCCAAAAAGTAGACCCAGAAGTAGGGACCTCTCCATGAAGGAAATGGGAGTCCTGAAGGTATTTCCTCTTTATGATCTTGACCCAATGAACATTCTCGTTAGAAATAAAATGCTAGGTTTGTTTGGCAAGAAGATAAATATTGAGAGCAATAATTATTCTGAGCCCTAAACCTCCCTAATATTTAGGTTTACACACTTTATCCCAAGCAACTAGATGAAATCTATGTTTATTTTCATATCCTATCTAGATGAAAATTTTTTGGATTTTTTCCATTTTTTTGTAAACACTCACAAGAGCTTTGAACAGAGAAAGAAAGTAAACAGGAATAATCTAAAGGCAAGCCATGGTGAGAGTAATTTTCTATTCTTGAGATAAAATATTATTCCTCCAAGTGTAAGTTTTTTGTAGCTGCTCAATGACATTGTCCCATAAACTATATTTGATATTCCCAGTGAACAGTGGTAAACTCAAATAAGTTGAAGGTAGAGGAGCTATGGAGCAATTAAGGATGTCAACAATGATGTTTTATCTTCTTGGAGGAGTGTTAAGGAAGTAAAGTTTACTCTTTTGAAAATTTATCCTTTGACCTACAACATGCTCATATAGGAAGAGAATCCACTTGATGATCTTTTCTTCATTGACATAAGGAATGGTAGACAACAGAGTATCATCAAAAAATTATTGATGTGTGATAGGATCACATTGAGATTTCGTCTGGATTACAGAAAGGAGACCAAATTTTTTTTCTATGATTATTGATCTTCCTAAAGCATTAGTCGCAATTATAAATAATAGAGGAGATAAAGGGTCTCCTTCACTTAGACCTAGACTGATTTGAAAATATCCCATAGGATAACCATTGATGAGGACATAAAACCAAGCAGAAGAAATACACCCTTTAATTAGAGAAATCCATTTAGGATGGAAGCCAAACTTTCTCAAGATAGCAAAAAGGAAATCCCAGTTTAGTTTGTCATAGGCCTTGTTCATATCCAGTTTGAGAAGGAAGACAACTTTTTTGTTGATTGACACTGAGTGATTTGATTCATGCACTGAAATGATGCCATCCAGGATTAATCTACCTTTGACAGAACTTCCTTGGCTCTGATTGATAATCAAAGGCATGACTTCCCTCATGCAAATGGTGATGGCTTTTGTTAGAATCTTGTAAATGACATTGCAGAGACTAATTGGCCTGAAATCATTGAAATTACTTGCATTAGGTTTTTTTTGTATGAGCGCAATGAATGTGGAATTGAAACCCCTTGGAATGATTTTGGAGTATTGGATATCTCTTATTACTTTGCAAACATCCCTATTGACAAGATCCCAAAATTATTGGAAGAACCTAGGGGAAAATCCATCTATCCCAGGAGCCTTGTCAGGATCCATGGAAAACAAAGCATATTTAATTTCCTCATCAAAAAGAGTAGCAATAATTCTACTATTGATATTATCAGAAATGATATGAGGAATGAATTGAAGGAAAAATTCCTTTGCCACCTAGGAATTTGGTATGTTCTTTTTTTTTTATTATTTGTGAAAAACATCCCAAAAGGGATGCCACTTTCGGGTAAGACCCAAGGAGGCAGGGGTATCCATTCTACCAAAAATGCCTAGGAATTTGGTATGTTCTCTTCCTGAATTAGTTGCATGAAATGGGAAACACCTTCATTCCTAATTTCTTTGATATCATTGATGATCTCTCCATCCTGAATACGGATTTATTTAAATTTGTTATTGATTCGATGTCTCATGGTAGAAGTATGGAAGAATTTGGTGTTAGAATATCCTTTTTGGAGCCGTAAGTCACGAGATTTTTATCTCCAAAAAATTTCTTCACATTGGAGAATATTGTGATACTTGGATAAAAACTCCTCTTATTTTTTTTATCTCAGCAGTATAATCACCATTCTCCTGATTATTTTTTTCAATCAAAGATAACCTCAACATTAAATCCTTCTTATTGTAGAAAATGTTGCCAAATATATCTTTGTTCCATACCTTGATATTCTCTTTAATGATTTTGAGTTTCTAAGCCAAGATAAAGGAAGTTTTTCCTTGAAAATCAGTTTGCCACCATTGATTTATTATTTCCTTGAAATTAGGATGTTGCATCCACATTGCTTCAAACTTGAAAGGGGTTTTGTATATTTTTGGATTATTTGTGTCTAAAAGGATGGGACTATGATTAGAGCCAATTTTAAGGAGTTATTGAAGAGTGGCATCTCCCCAGTTATCAAAATATTCCTAGGAGAACATCACCCTATCTAATTTAACTTGAATTAGCTGGGATCCACATCTTCTATTTGACCATGTGAACTGATTGCATTTTAAATTAACATACATCAACTTTTGTGCATTGATAAAATTTTGGAAGTCCTCCATGATCTTAGAAAAATAACCACTCCTCCCATTTTATCATAAGGAAACATAGGGGTTTTGAATTCACCAACGAGAATCCATGGAAAGGTAGGAAAACCACTTTGATATTGAAGATAAAGTATTCCACATGTGAAATCTCCAAAAAATGGAATTGGGAGCATAGATGTTAGTCAAAACCCATGAAAAATTGCTGTCTTTATCCAAAAAAATTATGCTCAAAATCTCATCATTGGAATGGATGAGATTTCCTTCCATAAGAGAAGGATTCCATAGGCATAAAATACCTCCAGATGCACCTCAGGCGTTGCAAGCGCAAAAATCTAAATATTTCCAAATAAAATTGTAGATATTTTTATCAAGAGGTTCACTAACCTTGGATTATTGAATCACAAAAATAGTCATTCTAATTTATTTCCTTAATGATGTAGCAATACGCTGCTTAGTTATGCCATTAAGGCCTCTCACATTCCATGAGAGGATCTTCATTTGGAGGATTTGGAGATTCTTTTACCTCCATTTCCTTGTGGTTGGGGAGGTTTGGTACACTTTGTTTCTTCCTTAGAAATATTAATTCTAGTAGAAAATAGGGTTTTTTGAACACCATTATCAATGTCCTCATGTGCATCTTGGTTCCTTTGATCAGAGTGAGAGGGTCTTCCTCTCTTTTTTTCTATTCCACAATCTATGAAAGATTTCTTTTGGATTCGAATGATTTTGGGACTGAAAGTAGAAGTGCAGATTCTCTAAATCACAAGACTCACGGGTTCAATAAAGGATGATGTAATAGAAGCATCTTCAATCATAGGTCATTCATCCTTTAGAGTATTTTATAAGAAAGGGTCCTCCATCAAGGGTTTAGTGTCCTCAATCAAGTGCTCAAAATATGGTTCTTTAATGATCTCTTTTGGGTCCAGGGGAGGATTGGAGTTGGAATTTGGATCATTATTCTTATCAAAGACATCTTTAGTGTCTAGATCTACAATAATTTTAAATTTATAAGGGTGAGAAAAGATACTAACCTCATTAGACACATTTGTCGAAGAAATATTTTTCCCCTTATCATCAGGAGATGTGATGAAAGGGGTATTACTATGACCTTCTTTGATTATGTACTCTTTGGTGGGCTTGAAGATTATTCCTCTTGATGGAGGAAATTTTGTCTTATCCTTCCTTTATGATGCCTAAAAATCATTCTCCTTGGAAATGGGAGTAGATTCATGCTTTCGCTCAGAAGAGGCCATGTGTTTCACGAGAGTGGGACAATGAGCATGAAGATGACCCTGAGTTCGGAATTCAATGCAAAAATGAGGTTTGTTCTCATACTCAATGACTTGTTTGAGAATAGAAGTTCCAAGTTCCAATTCCACAAAGGTAGAAAGAGCATAATCAAGGTTTTCCATTATGCAAAGGCGAGCAACATGCATCCTTGATCTAGAGAGGGTTAGCTTATCAATAAGAAGCAAATATCCAATAGTTGAAGCCATGGATTTGAAAATAGATTCCCGTAAAATGTGCCAAGGTAAGTTTAGAAATCTAACCCATATTGGAGCAAAGTTAATGCTCTATATTTTTGGGTTGAATTCTAGATTCCATTTCATCATAAAGACACTTCTCGACCCAAGGAACTAAGGTCCTCCAAAAAGTATCTGAGCAACATCTTCTTTAGTGTTAAGGAGAACACCAAAAAAACCCTTGGAGAGACCAATTATTTGCAAGGTCCCTCAAAATTTCCATATGGAAAAATCCCAATGCCTTATAATGTCAAGATTAGGATTACCTCCAACAACTTTCTCAACCGAGGAAAAGGATTCTTCAGTAATGAATTTTTCATGAATGTCAGCAAGAATCTTGACCCTGTTTCCAGAAACCTCAAACGGGGGGGGGGGAGTAGAAAAGGTAGAGGAAGAAGGGCCACCTAAAACATTTGTGAAGGAAATTTTGGGGAATGAAGGGACACGATCCCCCACAAAGTCTCAGCCTTGTCAGAAGTAGCATGAACCTGATCCTTTATATTCTCAGTGGCTTTGAAAGATTCCTCCAGTACTGAGGAAAATATATGATTCTTGATAGTCTGAATATCAAGAAATCCAATGGAGCCCACTACCTATTTAGATGAGGAAGAAATACCAGATAACACAGATGTAGGACCAACATTGGGAGCAACCTCTTTTCCTTCAATATTTTGAATGAGGCTAGTTCTATTCTCGAGGGAATGAATGGAGCCCACCTCCTAAACAAATGATAGGGAATTGTCCGCATCAACAGAAAGGGAGCCATCCTCCCACATTCCAGAAATTAAAAAAAATCTTCTCGCCTTCAACAGTTTGAAATCCAGAAGCACCATAAGCACCAGGAATGTTCAAACATCAACTAATGTTCTGTGATATTTTTTTTATGGTTTTATTATGTGTTTTTCATTTTTTTGTTATTTTTTTAATTTAAATTTTTTTATTTGTTTTTATTATTTTTTTGTTGTTTTTATTCTTTTATGTTGTTGTTTATTTTGTGGTTTTTATTTATTTATTATTTTTTGTTTGTTTATAATTTTTTTTATGTTGTTTTTTTTTGTTTTTTTGGTGTTTTGTGTTTGTTTGTTATTGTTTTTGTTGTTTTAGGTATATTTTCTATGTGTAACAAAGGGGGAAAGCTAGATTTAAGCCTTGAGCATTTCTAGTGGAATAGATACCTCTACCTCCTCCATAATACCTTTGGTCACCCTATCCCATGGAGGGACAAAACCTTAGCACTTAAGCTATTCTATGTTCTGGGAAGGAACTCATCCATGTCCAAGAAAATACTTATCTCCTTAAGTGGTGAGTACTTGTATTTTTTGTGATAGAAACCATATAAAACTAGACTAATAGTTATACTTATCAACTCTATCGATATCTCAAAGGACCACTGACCAATTCTAACCCATCCTTTTTTCCACATCACCAGCATCCATTTCAAGAGAATTGGGTTATGCCCATGGAGCTTTTGGATACACTCCAAAATGTTGCAATTCTTTAGAATAGTCTTCTCCTCATAATCAAATCTTAGAGTAGCAGGTTGCACCTAAGATTTAGTAAGCCACAATTTGGGACTATACAATTTAACTTTTTCCATATTCAAATCTTTTCCACACATCACACTCTTTTGCAAAGCACTCTTTCACAAATTGCTTACAATAGAGACTGAACCCAAACACTCATAATGCAACAGAAGTATCCATAGTAGAACAGAGAATAAATATATAACCATAACCTTAGTAGTCAAGACTGTGCCTCTATTGTCACTCTTGAAACTCAAGATCCAAGAAAATTCAAGCCCTCTAGAAATCAGCATCACAAGAACATAGCCTATCCAACCAATTCCCAATATAGAAAAGGTCTTTAGGAGAGAAACTAATATCCCTAACATCAAATAAAGCTTGTAATAACATGGCTTGTGAGATAGGTAAATAGAAACTAAAACCTCCCTTATAAAATTGAACAACTTTCAAAATGCTAGAGAAAGGGGGAAGGATAGGGACCCTGCCTCTTACCATAACAACCGATAACCCCTAAGAAGACCACTTAGAAAAGAGCAACCACTTCCCAAGATAAGCACAAGATCACGAGAGGAAGCCACAAAGATATTTAAAACCATGATAATGACTCATAAAAAAACATCATTATAAAAATGAAGAGCTACATCAAACAAAGAGAACTGCCACACCTAAAAATCACTACCCAAGAACACGACCCAAGAGAAGGAGACAAGTGATAGCTTGACAATTATCCATTAAATATTTAAAACAAGATTCCACCTCCACCAGAAAGGATCAAAAGGAGACGTGAAAGAAGCCAACCTAGCATAGACGATAGGGAAAATAATTTTCCACTTACCAAAGACAAAATTTGAAATTAGACCTAGAAAATTGAGGAAAAAACTTAACAAAGAGAAAACTTCCTTCAAGGAGAAGTCCTAAAATTGAGACAACACAAAAAAGTACTAAATTAAAAACACCTAGGTAGGGACTGACACAAAGGATTTAAAATTTAAAAATGAAAAAACCATACCTAACATAGACAACATAGAAAATCCTTCATGATCCCAAGAAAATCAAACTCAATATGAGCAAAAAGAAACTCATACTAAGAATCATAGGGAGGGAACTAACAAGAAAGATTCAAAATTAACAACTCCTTCTAAGGTTGGATGATACAATAAAACCTTTGTACCATCAAACCCTAGAAAAATCTCCTTAAATATCCTCCAAAAGCACCAAACAAGCCTCCACCAGAGTAACGACCGAACAAATTTCTGACAACAATTAATATTTCTCATCATTTGAGCAATAAAAGACCTCGATCAAGAAATACTTGTACCATACCAAAAATCCTAGTCAAGAGACTTCGATATTCACCATTAAATTTATCACTGCATTACCTTCCTTGAACACGTGATAAATTGAAATATTTTCAAGGGAGCAAATGTTCCAAATCACTTCATCAATCAGATTGGACACCTTCCAACTAGCGTGAAGACACCACTAAGAATATTGATTATATTCAAGGAGTCACCCTCGATAATAGCATTATGGATCCCAATATCTTTTAATAGAAACACTCCTTTGGAGGCCGCTCTCCCTTCTACAAACTACGAGGATTCGAATCCAAGATTTTCCCATGAACACAAGAATAAACACTCTATTACTATCATGAATCACCCCCCAACACTAGCCAACCTAGGGTTTTCCTTTGACACATCATCAAAATTTAATTTAAACTATTATGTTGCAGTGATGACCAACACACTAAAATTCTAGGGTTAGGATCAGATGTAGCCCAAGCTACGAGGCTAAAACAAAGGCTCTCCTCGAGCCTAATTTCACTTGGAAAAATAGTCAAAGAAAATCCCAAATCCTTGAATGTGGACGTAACATTGTCCACCACCTTCCATAAAATTCTAGCACTGATTCTTTTGACCTCCCTCTCCTTGTTTTTGAATAATCTCACATTTCGCTCCTTCCACACACTCTAAAGAAGGTGAGGTAATAGGAACTTCCATAAAAACTTGAGTTGAGGCAAGGAAAATGGAGATATCCACTAAGATACACAATATGAAATCGAGTTAGGAAACAACCATGACACACAAAGCATGCTAAGAATAGACGAGTACACTGCCTAAAAGACCTGGAATGTAAGCAACATATGAGATATCAATTTCCAAAACACCTTATAGAGGAAGCATCTGTTGACCAGGTTAAGACCTCTTTTGAGTAAATTTTATAAGTTTAATATTTTATTCTTCACCATGATCCAGAAAAACATATTGACCTTAGGAGACAAATTCTTAATCCAAATCTTCCTAGTCAGGAATTGGCCAACCAGATCGGATATCATAATATCATACACTAATTTTCACATAGTAGGATCCCTCACTATCCCCACACCAAACAATCTTCTACATCCTATTGCATCACTATAGAAATTTGAAGCTCATCCATTAGAATACTTCATGCATGAAGAGCATCATCATTCGTCATAATAGGAGGGGTATTGCACCATTCCTTTTTTCCCAAACCATAATAAAATCAACCACCGTAGATAGATCCTCATTTCTATAATTTAGAATTAACTTCATGAAGTGTTGATCCTTAGTAAGAGGATGCTCTCTTAGCCAATGGTCATTCCAAATTCTATAGTGTTACCATTTCCTATCAACCAATTATAATTTTCTTTAAGGAATTCATAGGATTTGACCAGGCTTTGCCAAAAATCCGATCCACCATTCAAAAGGATATTCAATAAAAAGAAGTCAAAATTCTACTTAGCTTTTAGGATCTTGCACCAAATTCGATTGACATTAGAGACAACCTTTCAACAAAACTTCACCACCAAGGCTTTATTCATCCTGCCGCATTCTTCAAATTCAATCCACTCTCCTTATTTATTCTACAAATTTTCTCCCACGAGACCAAATGAAAATTTCCTTTTAGTTTAGGGCTTATCTAAAAAATTCCTTGCAAATACTATCGAATTTCACTGCAATCCTTCATAGGAGATTAAAAAGGGACATAAAATTGATAGGAATGATCTATAAGGTACTTTGAACTGACACGATATTACTAGCTTGACTTAGGAGGGTCTCTTTCCAGGATGCCAACTTCCACTGAACTCTTCCAACTACTGGAGTCTAGAAGGAATCATTAAAATGAACTAAAAAAAGTAGAAGATCTAGTTAGGAATCTGGAAGAGAATTAATCCTGCAATTCATAATTTAGGCTACTTTTCATTGATGGTCCACTAGTGTATTGATAAAGAAAATGTTGCTTTATAAAAAAATTATTTTTTGACCAACCACTCTCTCATAGTATTCCAAAAGGGACTTAATTTATTTATCATGGACCACTGAATCTACTCATGAGATAAGGATATCATCAGTAAACTACTAATGAGAAATAGGACTACAAGGCAGGGCAGGACATGGTCCAAACTCATTATGTCTCTAATTGAAATATCTCCCTAGGGATTTCGCCATCAAAATGAACAATAATGGGGATAAGGGATCACCTTGGAAAATTCCACAAAAGGATTTAAATAACCCAATAAAATAACCATTAAAAAATACAAGGAACCAAGTTGATGAAACATAGGCTTCCACAAGCTTTATCCAAGCATCATTGAAGCTCAATTTCCTCAAAATGTTGAATAAGAAAGGCCAAGATACCTAATCTCAAGCCTTGTTTATATCTAATTTTAGAAATAATACTGCTCTACTAATATTATGAATAAAATGTAATAACTCATGAATTACAATTATCCCATATAGGATCTATGTTCCTAGCATAAATCCACTTTGGGCATTGTCAATTAGCAGTACGAGAAGAGGCTTAATTCCATTGGTCATAATTTTGAATATAAATTTATAAACCATATTACATAAGCTTATCAGTCAAAATTCATCGAAGGAAGATATCGTAGATTTCTTTGGGATGAGAGCTAGAAGGATTAAATTGAACATATTTAGAATCACCAAATATCGCTAGGAGTCTCTGATCACATTGCACAGGTCTTCTTCACAAACATGCCAAAAATTCTAAAAAAATATTAGAGGAAAACCATTTGATCCAAGAGCTTTGATATGCCCCATTGAATTTAACACTTTCTAGATCTCATCATTTGAGAAGGGAGTTAAAATCCTATCATTCCTCTCATCAAAATGATCCTAGGGATAGCCTCCACCTTAAAATTCTTTGTTTTAGCATTGCAAATAGAAACTAACCATATCAAAGAACTAAAAAAATCAATGGCCTCCTACCTGATTTCCAACACATCTGATGTGACACCACCATCAGACTTCACGATCTCTCTAATTCTATTTAATATTCTATGATACAAAGTAGAAGCATGGAAGAAATAAGAGTTGTGGTCACCCTATTTCAACCACAACTCTCTTAACTTTTGATTACAAAAATGTTCTTCCTCTTATAGCTTATTATGTAACTCAGAGAGAAGGGATTTTTTCTTAGAAATAATATCTTGAGAGTAACCCTGAGAATCCACCAAAGTTTCAATATTCTTAAGTTACACCACCAAGCGCTCCTCTCTGAAGATGTTACCAATTAAGAACACAATCTTATACTGAGAGGGGGGGGTGAACAGTATAATACCAATTTTTACATTTTTTACTCAAAAAATATTATCCAATATATAAATGCAATATCAAAAATAGTAATCAAAGCAATGCATAAATCACCACACATAATAGAGACGTAAATTTAATGTGTTTCACCTAATGTGGGCTACTCCACAAAGAAAATATTTAACTAAAATTTTATCAACAAATATCTTGGGAATCCTTTCCCTATTACAATGATTATGGACTTCTATCTAAAGGATACACCAATCTCTTGATCAAGTTCATGGATCTCTATCCATATGAGAACTCCTTATCCTCTTCTCTGGTTGATTATCCTCTAGAAGACTACTACCTCCACTACTCTAGGTTGTGGAACTCTCTCCACTAAAGATATTTATCCTCTCTACCTTGGCTAATGTATCTCTATCAGTTGGATACTATTGTTCTCTGCTCTATCACCTCCAAATATCTGATCAATCTATGTGACAAATATACACTAAACATAGTCCTTTGGTCTAGCAAAAATCTACTCAATATTTTTATCTGATTTGGTACAAATTTGTCCACAGGTCTGCACCAAACTCTCTCCTCAATTTTTCTTCAATATTTAACACAAAACTCGATCTAATCACAAATCACATCTGATATATATACTCCAAAACTTAACTCAAAGGTTTGAAAAAAAAAATAAATAAACTTTGCTCTCAAGTCTTCTCAAAGACTTATCTCAAATATGTCCACAAGTCCTCTCAAGAACTCATCCAATATGCTCTCAAGTCTTCACAAATACTTGCTTCAAATCTGCTCAAAAATTCCTCACTAGAACTTATCCAATCTACTCTCAAATGTTCACCAAGACTTAATTCAAATCGGCTCAACAAGTTCTTACTAGAACTTGTCCAATCTACTCTCAAGTCTTCACCAAGACTTGCTTCAAATCTTCTCAACAAGTCCTCACTAGAACTTATCCAATATTCTCTCAAGAATTCATAAATAATTGCTTCAAATATACTCAATAAGTCTTGAATAAAGCTTTCTCAAATCAATTGCAATAGTTACACACAAAAGCTCAACTCAATCTCTCACAAAAAACCTCTTCAATTACTGAAACAAGTTTCACTCAAAATCTTGTTAAAACTACATAAGCATATAGATAATTGTTAGATAATTAGTATGTTTCTCACTCAGAAAAATACTCATTCACTTTCAAACTCTCTTATTTAACCATAAAAACATATGGATAATGGTTAGAGACTCAATATGTTACTTACTCACAACAATACTCAATCACTTTCAAACTTTTGTTCAATATCAGAAACATATAGAGAATGGTTAAAGACTCAATATGTTTCACACTCAATCACTTTTAATCTCTCTTTCAAATCAATTCAGAATATAAAATAATTTATTTCATAGAAGTTGAACTATCACTCCAACACTTTCCAATCAACTATGCTTAATCAACTCAACCAATAAAAAAAAAATTGCTTGCAAACCCTAAACAAATGTTTCACCCAATGCTTCCAATCAACTCACATAATGGAAATAAACCTTGACTGAATATGATTGCAAGTTCACATAACAATGATAGTCATGATATTTTCACAAATCCTAGTTTAAGATAGTTTACAATTTCAAACTCTCTTGTATTTACAAACATTCATCAATCATGCACGTGAAAAATCACTCGATCATTTCCAGCAATGCTTACCAAGCAAAAACATTTTCACTCCAACTTACATTCATAATATTCAACTATTTTAATTCACAAGGAAGATATGCCCATACCTTTTGTTTGAAGAAAAATTGACCTCAACACCTATCTCAAACACAATGAACCTCTTTGCCAATACCAAAGGTTTGCTAGAAAAAACCTTCTCAAAAATTCATTCAAATATTTCCTCAAAATATTTCACCATACAAAGCATTAAATCTCAATTACACCTTATAAACTCCACTCTAAAAAAATATTAGTAAAATTCAAATAATTCACTCCAACAATAATTTTTTCATTATTCACCTTATTACTCCTCTCAAAAATTTAACACAATAAACCTTTATTTAAAATCAAATATAATTCCCATTTAAACATTATTACTCCTTCTAAAATCACAATATAATATTTAATTTTATAAATCTTATATCTCCCTCTAAATTATCTTGCAAACCACCTTTACAACTTTAAAACAATGACTTTGCATATTTTTTTCTTAACAAAAACCTTAGTAAAAAATTAATTTCTTGGTGCGCATACCTTATACTCTTTCTCCTTAGAAAAATGCTCAAGGTGGGTTTCAAACTCCTCACATATCCTTATCCAAGAGCCTTATCTCTTAGACTTTTAGCACTTGGACTATGTTCCCTCACGTGAACCAAAGGCATGCCCTATCATCATTAAACACTGCTTTCCCACATTGCAAAAAATAAAAACTCTCTTCCTCTTCAGAAAAGTGGCATTTACGAGAATTGAACCCTAACTTCGCATTCCATGATCGCCTTACCGCAGCCCTTATATGCCACTTGTGCTACAGGTCACTTCAGAATATATTTTGTGCTCTCCCCTATCTTATTCTTTCTCTTCTGCCTAAAGAATTTTAAACACATGTTAATGCTCTCCCTTTGGTGCTCAAAAACAATGGTTGCATAAATGTTTATCACATGGATAATTCTTGACAAAGAACTTTGGCATATTTATATATTAAATGGATGCACTTTACCAACGTCGGCATGATATTCGAATTTTAAATTTGAATTATATTTTTTAACTTAGGCCCTTAAAATATTATTATTTAATTTTAAATTTTAACCTTAGGGTTAAAATATTTAAAATTAAATAATTAAACCCTTAATCAACAAATTTGTCATATGGGTTTTTAGATACTTTATAATGTGACAAATCCATGGCATTTATTTTTCATAAACCAAATTTGTATCCTTAAATATTATAACATTAAAACTTTTTCTTTACCTTTTTGGAAAAACCATCGAAGGATATTAATGAAAATTGAACATAAACCTTGCCAACAAAACTCAAACATAAATACCTGGATGACAATAAACTTGGTCATCATCTTCTTGACATCAATGATAACAAAACTTGCTCATATTTCCAACAACCAAAGGTGAACTTATTCCACAACTTGAGATTAAACCTGAGCTTCCTCTATTTGTTAATTAGTTTATACATCCCTTCCCTTAGACAGTCTTCCCACCACCATTCCTTCAAGTAAGTTTCAAAATTTGGGTGGGAACACCACATGACCTCAAACCTGAAAGGTCTCAGGAGGAAGGAGAGATTAATTGGAACTTCAAGCTATAAAGGAATTAGTCAGACCCAACCCTAGGAAGAGTAGACAACATCGCATATCCAAATAGATTGAGACTAGAATTGGAAATAAAAATCCTATCCAATCTTCTTAAAATAAGACTGCTACCCAGTGTACGATTACTCCATGTAAACTTTACCTATTTCATGTCTAAATCATGAAGTTCATCATTATTAATAAATTTAGCAAAATCATGCAGACTCCTTTCATCAACTGTATTACCACCTCGCTTCTTATATGGGTATAAAGGGGAATTGAAATCACCCGCTAATACCCACACTTCATGTAGGAAGGTTTCCCTCATATCAAGAAAATGAAGATAAAAATTATTCCTATCAGCATAAGCATTCAGAGCATAAATTTTTGACATTACCCACCTCCTTTTAGTAGTTTTGCACAAAAATAGGATATTAATTACCCGGTTAGAATATGAAATAACATGGTCATCAAAATTCAAAGAATCCCAACAGAAAATAAGACCTCATGTTGAACCAGAATATTCACTAGCCATGAATCCTAATTCTTTCCACATAATATTATGTACCGATTCCGAAGAAGAAGCCTCCATCTTTGATTCTTGAATACATAAAAAATTGAGGTATCTCTCCCTCCTCAGGGAAGCTAACAATAATTTCTTGGAGGAGCTATTAAGTACTCTTACATTATAATAATATACTTTCATTGGAAAAGTTTAAAAGAAAGATTCTTCCATTATCCCCCAAACTGAGGAGATTTGAAACCATCAATTTTCAGCTATCTATCCCCTTTCCCTTACTCCACCACAAGAAGAGCCTAACCACCCTTTTCAATAGCCTCCTTTGTGGATTTCTTCCTCCCTTATTTACTTGGGGGTCTTCCCACTTTTCTTACCGCTCTGATATCAATGTGTTTTCTACAATGACTTCTAGTTTTTAGACCTGGTGAACCTTTTTCTAGGTTGGGCTTCGGAGAAACCACATGGCTGCCTAGGCCAAGCATTGGGGAAGAACAAAACTTCCTAAGAAAAGAGAATTTTTTGCTAGCCCTAGGAATCGAGAACCCCAAATAATTTTCCATCTGATTTACCTTAGTCTCTTCCAATACAAGGAAATCAAAACAATTATTGAGAGGAATGTAAACCCCATTCTCCATCAAATCTAAGTGAAGAACAACTTCTAGATTACTAAGAGGTTCTAACCTGGGTTCCTTGACTAGGTCATTACCTCAAGGATAAGAAATAATATCCCCACCATAAAAAAATTTCTTTGCCTAAGAAGAAACAATTAATTTACCTTTTAAACCCCTTTGGGCTCTCTTGTGCTAGAATAACTTAACTTTTTAAATTTTATGCGGGGTCCTCCTTACTTTTGAGTCAACGCGGTCCACCGACTGTGAATCCTGGTGGACATACAACTTTGAAGTCTTCTTCTAAGGGTAAATATTTTTATGATGACCATCCATCACACACACTTGACAATATTAGGGTTTATTTTCATAAATCATAGCCTAAGACCAACTACCAAGGTGGTAAATGAGTTCCATAACATTGGGAAGTTTATTTTTAATATCTACCATGATACACATTCTAACAAACTAACATTGAGTAGTCAAATGAGAAACCTTGTCCAAGGAGACAAAGTCCCCAATCAAAATTGCCACAACTCTAAAAAAAAATTCATACCAAAGAAACATAGGAAAATTAGGTAAATGAACCCAAACCGAAATCATATTAACCCTCAAAAAGGTAGGTTTTAAATCTGAGCCCCAATTTCTATGTAAAATGCCACATTTACCGAAGAACCATGGATCTCCCTCCAAAATCCTCCTTGAATCGTCTTCGTGGGAAGTCTTGATCAGAAAAAAGTTATGGGGGAGAGTAGCAAGGTCCAAAGAGCCACATAGCCTCCACCTAGATATTGATCAACATTTAAGGACATCTATGTTCGGCCTCCCACCAATGAATTTACCAACCAGATCCCGTGATCCCTTCTCCATAAGAGAGTTGACCATACTATCTAGGACGTGGATCTGAAAAGACTCCAAGTTAATTTCATAGGGAGTAAACTCTTCAATGCACTTTGGGCCAGTCACCACCTTGGCATAGGACAACGAAGGAGGAGAAACCCCCTCCAACCATTGTAAAAATGATCTTCCTAAGATCCCGAGAAGGGAAATAACCCGCAGATCCATACTTACCTATCAAAAATAGATCACCTAGATTAATTTCTATTGCTTCCACTTCGACATCTTTGCCAAATGCATCAAGGTACCACATATTTGCTTATTAAATAAAAATTAAAAGTTAAATTTTGATTTATTAATAAATATATTCTATTTATATTAAATAGAATATATTTATTAATAAATCTAAATTTAATTTTTATTTTTCTTAAAAAAGAAATTCAATGTTTTCTTTTTGATTCCTTGGAATCCATTGTGTAATGGGATTCAAGAAATTCATGTAAGGTTGATGATTTTTACCTTTTCTAACAAAGATATGTAAGTACATATTGACCTCATAAGCTATTCAATATTCTTTTCATAATTGGTATAACATAACATGCTAAATAGAAGACTTATCAGGGATATGTTTAAATTTATTAGAATTAATTAGTTAAATAGCACCTAATTAATTGCTATATCATTAAATTAAAACTTATATTTTTAGTGAGTTTCATGAGATATTTGTACTTGTATAACATAGTATATATAGTTTTTAATTATGCGAATGAAATACTATCCATTTTAAATAAATATTTTAATATTTTTAATAGTTGAATTATAATTGATTGTAATCAAAGCTTTTTTAGTGTTTTCATCTTAAAATTTTTATTTAAAAGATATATTTTAGATTATTCCTTGTTTCAACTATAATTCATCATAATATAAATAAGGATCACAAGAAATTATTTGGTTTTTTTTTTCTTGTCTAATATTAAGAAGGATAATAAGTAATCAATTATTAAACTGAAATATAGTATAGTAATTATTTTCATTTGTAATTATATTAATAAACATAATTAAAATAAAATTTAATGCTAGATTTTAAAAATTTAATCTTCACTATGTTTATTAATCATGATTTTTAGTGTTTTCATCTTAGAATTTTTATTTAAAATATATATTTTAGATTATTCCATGTTTTAACTAAAATTCATCATAATATAAAAAAGGATCACAATAAATTATTTGGTTTTTTTGTCTTGTATGATATTAAGAAAGATAATAAGTAATAAATTATTACATTGAAATATAGTATAATAATTATTTTCATTTATAATTATATTAATAGAAATAATTAAAATCAAGTTTAATGTTAGATTTCAAAAACATAATTTTCACTATGGTTAAATTATTTTTCAAATTGAAGGATGGTGATCGGGAAGAATTTTATTCCTCGATATTTAGTGTATTTTCTATGCACTAATAGCTAATAGGGCCTTAGTATGGGTTTCAATGGGCTCCCTTCAATTATTTTTGGCCTTGGATCCTCTTGGAGCCAAATTGTAAATAGGTCTTCCAAAAAATCCTTGGAGGAGAAATTTTACTTAATCTTAGAAGATGATCAAATTTTTATCCCATAAGAAAGAGTCAAAATGTTTGTGGCTTAGGGGGATCTATGTCTTATTGGTAAGTTTTTAGGAGCCCACCTATATATGGATGTTATAAGGTATTGGTTTGATTCTAAATGATGAGTTCTATATTATTTAGAAATCATGGCTTTGCCAAAGAACTTCTTTTTAGTTTAACTGAGCTCTTTAGAGGATTTGGAGTGGATGTTTCATTAGGATCCATGGTTATTTTGGCATTGTGGCACGTTTATGAAATTATGGACACCTAACATTAATATGAGTACCTAGAGCCTTAATCAAGCCCTGATGTGGATTAGGTTTCATGGCCTACTATTGTATCTCTAACACAAAGTCACTTTTACTAGTATTAGTTATTGGTTGGATCATTTTGTAGCTATAAATATAATAACCCTAACTAGATCTAAGTTATTTATGCTAGAAACTATGTCAGAATGAATATGAATTAGCCTTCTTTGAAGTTTGCTATTTTTTTTTTTCATGTTAGGGATATGGGATAAAACCCTCGAATACAAAAATATCCCAATAAATTGCAATGGTTGCTCTAACTTTTGGCATATCAAAAGGGATTATATCTTTAATAAAGTTATCTCTCATTGGTAATAGAAGAAAGATCCTAATGTAGAGGAATATATTTTTTGTTCTAATTCAAGTGTTAAAGTGGATCTAGAGCAACTCTATGTATCTAAGAAATCTTCAACAAAGGAATCAAAAGGTATTTTTGAGAAGGTTAATCTTCAAAAGGAGAACTTGGATCTTATGTAAGACCCAGTTGAGTATTATTTAGGGAATAATTTGGGTGCAAAGGAGCTCTCTAATTCTAATTCATCTTTAGAAAAGGAAGTGGAAGTTATTTTTGAAGATCTTAATATTCAAGTGACTATTTTTAGTAACCCTAACCCTAAAAATTCTATTATTATTAATACTAAAAATCACTTTTAAAATATAGCTCATTCCTTGAGAGGTATAGATATAGGTGTCTCAAATGAGGATATATCGCATAAAAGAAGTGTTATTTTGATACAAAATTATTTAAACTCAAATTCATACTTTGAACCAAATCCCCATCATGTTATGGAATCATCTCCCAAGCCCAATAGGGTGGGTAACTTGGGTAGCCCTAATAGGTCTTGTTGAGTTGTATTTTCACCCAGTTGTGAACGTACACTCTCCTTTAGGATTTGGGTTCCAAATCCACTCTTGCAAAGAAGTTAAACAAACAACTTCTCCAAGGTCTCCATTGTATTAGCATTTGCATATGTGTATTAGTAATCTTGAATAAAGATATTCAATTTAAATGCTTGGAACACCTTAGTGATTGCAAGTAATTGTAAACAAGGGGCAATGCTGATTTATTTCACCATGAAACTTTAGTGATTTTTCATTGTTTTTTTTGGATTTTGAATTTTTTGAATTTTTTATTTTAATGCTTGAAGGTTACAAAAAGTTAAAACTTTCTGGAAAAAATAAAATGCAGAAAATGAAAATGAAATGCAGAAAACTAAAAATAAAATGCATTCAATATGATGCTATCCTATCTCGACAAAACTGAAGATGTGAGGTCTTCGTGCATGCAACCTAACCTATTGGAATTGCAAAACAAGCACAATCCCCATAGGCTAAGTGCTGGTTCCTAGGGTACAAAATAAAATTTAGATTTCAAATATTCGCCTAATGTAACCCAAAGAAATGGCATCAACATTATCTATAAATTCAAAATTTGAAAAGATGAAAGAATAAACATTGAATCCATAGCATGCAAAGAAAATCTCCTTCTTTCTTGCCCACAAGATGCAAATTTCTGAACACTTCTGCATTAAAAATGTGTCATTTTACAATAGCAAAATTTTTGGTTTTCCTGAACCAGTCCATGGAAGAAAAATGACTTAAATAGGTCTAGAATAGCCTTATTGCCTTCAAGTCTACAACTCTCCCATGTCCATGAAGAATAAAAATAGCCCAACTAGGTCCATAATGGCCTTATCGCCTTCAAACCTGCAATGCTACTTGCAGCAGTTTTCCACCCCTTCTGGCCTCTTTGAATGGCGTATTTAAACTTCTAAAAAAATGTTGTTTCTCCTTCCATGACTGTTCACTTCATTTTTCAATGGTTGTTCATTTCACATTCCCTTATTTTTTGTTTCATTTTCCCTTGTATGCGTGTGCTTTGCTTTCAATTTTGTGGCCCTTCGCTGCGTTTTATCCACATGGGCTTGTGTCCATTTCCCTCTATGTGTAACGACCATCTTAAATGATTTCAAATCATTAAATATTCCTTATGTAACACTTTGTCTTCTTCATTAGATTTTGTCCTTATGTCCACGTCACTATGCAGGTCCGTTACCTTGGCGAAAATGGAACATGTCGCGATATCGCGACGCTTCTTGTTTCTCTGTTTGCCTGCCCCTTTTGAATCATGAAAATGTAACATGTCGTGATATCGCGACACTTTTGGCCCCTTTCGTATTTTGTTGCTTTTAGCCGTGAAAATGTAACATGTCGCGATATCATGACACTTTTTCTTTCTTCTCTCTCTCTTTGCTTTGAATCACGAAAATACATGTCGCGATATCATGACACTTTTGTCTTTTGGCCATGAAAATGCAACATGTCGCGATATCACGACACTTTTATTTCTTGTTCTTTCTTTCCTTGTTTGGTCGCAAAATGCAACATGTCGCGATATCACGACACTTTTCTTTCTTCTCTTTTCCTTTTCTTTGGGCCGCAAAAATGCAACATGTCATGATATCGTGACACTTTTTCTCTCTTGGCCGTGACAGTGCAACATGTCGTGATATCGCGACACTTTTTGTCTTTTGGTCGCAACAGTGCAACATGTCGTGATATCGTGACACTTTTTCTCTTTTGGCCGCGATGGTGCAACATGTCATGATATTGTGACACTTTTTATTTTTTGGCCACGACAGTGCAAAATGTCGTGATATCATGACACTTTTTCTTTTTTTGGCCGTGATAGTGCAACATGTCACGATATCGCGACACTTTTTCTTTTTTGTGGTGTTTTGCTTTTTTTCTTTGAACTTTAGCCTATGGGCCACTTCGGTCTTCTTGGAACACATGCAAAAAGTGTGGGTCCCCAATTTTGGGGTATGTTGTGAAGCAGCCACAATAAATGGTGACTCTTCTGGGAAATGATCCTGAGCATTTCGATGAGAACTCAACTTGAAAACACACAGACTCAAATACAAGCGTTAGCAAATATCCCAAGAATGAAACTAGACAAGAAATACATGAAACATTAGAATTATTAATCATCAGCTCGGTGTGTGCAATGTGCTTCATTCCCTATCATTTGAAATTCATTTAGCTTTCCATTGTCAGCTTCACTTATGATTTGTATGCAAGACTATGAATTATTTGTGCAGGATTTGACGTATGACAACTATGTTAGAGATATAACAACCTGCTTTGAAAAGTCTCAAACCTTCTAGCATCATGAAAAAACATATTAAAACTGTCAAACCCTCTTAGGACCAAAAATATGTATACCGAATTAATTTACTAGATCCCCAAAGTTGGTTATGTGTCACCACCATCTTGAACCTGTGCAGGTGTAAGTGAAATCATAGCTTTGGGGAATAGGATTCCCAACCTAAGAGAGATGGGAATTTAATCCTATCCTTACTACTTTGATCCGGAATTCATTACCTCATCTTGAACAAAATGATTTAACCTGTTATGGATGAAACTGTCAGGCTAGCCTATCCGTTTGAGCAATATGTGGTCTTGCTTTTAGACAAGACATGTTATCACGCATGAGCATACTCCACTACCAGCTAGACGTCTATAGCCCCGATGGAGATTAACCCCATAATCCATGGTTTGGATTTACTTTGATTTCTTGGACCTTGGGGATGACTACCCATCCTTGCAAGGGACATGTAGTACGATCCTTACAATCCAATATTAGTAAAGAAATGAAAAATATTTTCTTTGGCATTTCAAATTCTTGAGTGGGCAAAATAGAAGTTTTGGGGAATCGTATTCTCAACCTAAGAGAGATGAGAATTAGACCTTATCCTTACTACTCCATGAAGGTCAAATCAAAGCTTTGGGGAATTGGATCCTCAACCTAAGTTCGATGTGGATTTAACCCTATCCTTACTACTCTGATTTTAGGATTTAAGCACTATGGGAGTGGTGAAAACCACTGTTTTAAGGATTATGTTGCATAATAGGACAGACACGAAATACTCCTTTCGCCTCACCTTTTCTTCCAAGTATGGTTTTGACCATTTTGCTCAAGATCCTTTTTAATATGCATAGAATGTGCTTGGTTCAAGATAGTTCAAGCATCAGTTCCCAACCTTAGGATCCTTTTAATATATGTTATGTAATAACCCTAAGAGGATTTGACACCTTTTCAATGATTGCACATGAAATGAAGATGCAACTAAGATGGAATTTATATGCAATGTGGAATGTACATGAGATATGAATGCATTGCTCGTTTTGAAATGCGGATGGAGTATACCATCTACTTTGCCATAATTTATAAAACTGACAACTTCCTGCATCATAAGTTCCAAACGATATTGTTTAATGTGTTTGCAAAATTCGTGGAGCTTTCTGCAATACAATTTCGATGTTTCATATTCTCCTAGTCTTAGTCAACATTCATAAGGACCTAAATTAACAAACCAAAAATGTCCAAAGGACCAACACACAAAACTTAAAACCAAAATGAGATCTAATCCAAAACCAAAACACGAAAACCAAAAGTATATACAATACAATACAAGATGATGCAAAAATTTGGATTATCATTTTCCTAGATCCCAAACCTGATTAGAGCATTCCAAAAGACATATAATATGATACCATGCCGAACGTGGAAGGAATCAAACAAAAACAAGATTAGACCAAACAATGCAACCAAATTCAAATTTTCTCTCTCACCCCACCAATTAGATTTAGTTCCATTAGTATTCTCATAGGTGAGATTCAAATTACCAGATTGATTAGACAATGGTTGATTTTCAATTATTTCTTGTCTATTCTTTAAGGTGCAAATTTCATAATCCCATTCATGATTTAGAACTAGGCTTTCTTTATTCAAAATGAAAATTTGTAAGCAAGAGCCTATTTCTAATAATTTCAAAGCTAATTCATTTTCCATGTTCTTAGGCCAATCAAAATTGTACAACAATTTACAAGCATCTAGGATATTTACTAGATGGGGATCATTAAGAGTTTTTATCCTAGGTTCCAGAATTAATTGTTGATGAATTTGATTTAGCAATTTAAGTGCATCAAGCTCCTTTTCATTCATTAAAGAAATGTCATCAAAGGTGTGGTTAGAAATTAATCCTTGTTCTTCATTCACCTTCAATGACATTTCATCATAAATATCATTTGAATTATACAAATATTCACCAAAATATTGGATGTTTGGACACAAAGGCTTAGATTTTACCTCTTTCACATTTTCATTTTCCAAAATTTGATGAGGATTTTCCATTCCCTTTTTCACCTCATGGTCTTCATATTCTTCATTGAGTACTTGTTCATAAAACATACCAAAATTGGGCACCCAATTGAAAACATGCCCATCCTTTTCAACCCTCACATATTCTTGGTCAAAGTGTATGTTAAGTAACTCATCTTCATGATCAATCGCTTTTGTTGATTCTAATAGATCAACCACTTTGTCATTTAATTCCAACTCTTTGTTCACTATCCCTGGTATCTCTTCCAAAATATCCTCAAATTGCACAGGAGTTGTAATATCTTCTTTTGAGTAGGCGATTATGTTGTCCTATATATCAATTGACACACAAGTTTCATTAGCAGTTTTGGAGTGAGTGTAGTCTTCCCACTTCTTCCATGAATCATAGTAGTCATCCTCCAAGTTCAAATTGTGACGTTCAACTACTTCTTCAACATCTTCCAATTCATCAATGTGCTTCTCATCAAATTCACCTTCACCTTCCTTAGATGGTTCAATTATTTCCAAAAGTGGGTCATTTTTTGAATTCCAATTTATAAGGCTATCATAGTCCAACTTGGTGACCCCTGATTCGATTTTATCACAATTTGGAGGGTGAAGAAATTTTTGATCATTAATTCCAAGCTTCTCATCGAGAGTGTCTTCCAAGAACAAGTGGTGAAATTCTATCATATCTTCAAATTCATTTATTGGCTTTCTTACAATTTCACTTTCAACCACTTTCTGTTCCAAGATTTCATCCTCTTCTTCCTCATTCTCACGCTCTTGACGATATAGAGTTTCCATCACCAAAATGTTGTCCTCTCCTTGTTGATGTTGGGGTGGACCCTCATTTGGCACAAGTTCCAAATCATCCACTTGAGCTTGAAGACAATGGGTATACATAGCAATTTCGGGACAATTCCTTTCATTATGCTCCTTTGTATTATGCAATCTACACCCCTTTTCCCATGCAAAATAAGAAATATTAAGAATGGAACTAGAGTGACTTGGTCTTGCAGAAGTATCTATTTGATTAGCAATAGGGGAAGGCACACCCCCATTGTTTGGCTTCGTATTCCACTCTCTCCCTCTATTGTTGAAATTTCAATTTGGGTGAGGGGCATGGGATTCATACTTCTATTTTTGAACCAAATAATTACTCAATTTGTGAACTATATTTTTGAGTTCTTCAACATCTGAATAAATCTCTTTTGGCTGAGCTATGTTATTGCTAGTTCTAATAGGATTTGCGTAATTGGTGAGATCTTGACTTAACATTTGAGTTGGATTTTGAGCCACTTGATTTGCGTAGGGATTCACACTTTGAAACGGAATTGGATTGGGTGCTTAAGAGGGTGTTGATGAATATGGTTTTTGATAAGGCAAAGCATTTATGCCTGATATTTGTAGTGCCATGATCTGATTCATCATAGGAGCTTGACCATATGGACCATATTGTCCTACCATAGGCATCTGGGAAAACCCATAACTCTGCGGTGTCATTTTTTGTTCAATGGTCATAGCTTCATTGTAGGCTAGAGCAAGTGTGGTAACTTGAGGATTTCGCCTTGCAAACATTTTCATCATAGGATCCAATGCCCCAAAATATATTTGCAAAGCTACTGCAGGATCAATGGCAAAATATTGAATTGTTCTATTATAGTACTTCTAAAATCTCTAATTAAAAGTTTGGATTGGCTCACCTTGGCCTCTTTTGCATGTAATAAAATGATTATAGATGATTGTGGGATCTAATGGTGACCTGAATTGGTTGAAAAAAGCATTCTCCATTTGTGTCCATGACATAATGGAACCAGTAGGTAAGCAAATATACCATTCATAAGCCACTTGGTATAGGCTCATGGGGAAGAGTCTACAAGCCACATCTTCATGTTGAACGTGCAATCTTATCAAAACATCCCTATAGGCCTAAATATGCTCTTCTGCGGTCCTTGGGCCATCCGATTTGTATTTGGGAAAAAATCTCTCTATATTCCTAGGGATCTCATGAATATCCCCTACAATATTCAAAGGAATGTTATGGGCTCCGTACCAAGGATCTGGTGGAGGTTGGGCCATTTGATTAAAAATTGATGATGATAACCCTACAAGAACCCGACAAAACTCTCAATACCTCAAAGGAAACCTGCGACACACAGAAAATCTTGCAATTAATGAAATTCAAAGAATAACCTCAAAATCAATTTGTTAGTAATGAAAGAAGGGACCTTGACAAAGTAGTATTCTAAAAATGTAAATTAGTTTTTGATTCACCAGATCGCATATGCGCAAGTGAAGAGCATACTCCTAGTGTTGTAGGCTTTCTGATTCACAAGATCACATTACGCGCAGGTGAAGAGCATAATACCAACAATAAATACATTTTAGACAAAATAATTCCTTACAAATAAGCATGAAATGACTAGAAAATATCAAAAATGTAACGTATGAATAATCATGTTAGCATCAACCAAGAGGTGTATCCATTAAAATCGAATGAAAGTAATTGCATGGAGACAACCTCGTTAGTCAAGTATTTTTTTTTTTAAATCAAATCAAGACACATTATTCCTGTATGAACAATAAAAAATGTTAGAACAATGCATAGCAATTCATGTACTCCTTTTAAACCTACAATGTTGTATTGTTAAAAAAAGGCTAAAGATAATAACCAATAGGGCATGAAATATTCAAAATTTAAATCCCTATAGCATTTAAATCACTCTGAAATAAAACAATTCAGGCCCTCCTTCTAGCGCCAATCTGTTGAGTTGTATTTTCACCCAGTTGTGAAAGTACACTCTCCTTTAGAATTTGGGTTCCAAATCCCCTATTGAAAAGAAGTTAAACAAACAACTTCTCCAAGGTCTCCGTTGTATTAGCATTTGCGTATGTGTATTAGTAATCTCAAATAATGATATTCAATTTAAATGCTTGGAACACCTTAGTGATTGCAAGTAACTGTAAACAAGGGGCAATGTTGATTTATTTCACCATGAAACTTTAGTGATTGTTCATTATTTTTTTTGGATTTTGAATTTTTTTAAATGTTTATTTTAATGCCTGAAGGTTACAAAAAGTTAAAACTTTCTGGAAAAAATAAAATGCAGAAAATGAAAATGAAATGCAGAAAATACAAAATAAAATGCATTCAGTATGATGCTATCCTATCTCGACAAAACCAAATATGTGAGGTATTCGTGCATGCAACATACCCTATTGGACTTGTAAAACAAGCACAATCCCCATAGGCTAAGTGCTGGTTCCTAGGGTACGAAATAAAATTCAGATTTCAAATATTCACCTAATGTAACCCAAAGAAATGGCATCAACATTATCTATAAATTCAAAATCTGAAAAGATGAAAGAATAAACATTAAATCCATAGCATGCAAATAAAATCCCCTTCTTTCTTGCCCACAAGATGCAAATTTCTGAACACTTCTGCATTAAAAATGTGTCATTTTACAATCGCAGAATTTTTGGTTTTCCTGAACCATTCAATGGAAGAAAAACGACTTAAATAGGCCTAGAATAGCCTTATCGCCTTCAAGTCTACAAATCTGCTCACCACAATTTCCAACTCATGTCCATGAAGAAGAAAAACCAGTCTACAGAAGAAAAACAGCCCAAATAGGTCCAGAATGGCCTTATCACCTTCAAACCTACAACGCTACTTGCAGCAGTTTTCCACTCCTATCTGGCCTCTTTGAATGGCGCATTTAAACTTCTGAAAAAATGTTTTTTCTCCTTCCATGACTGTTCGCTTCATTTTCCAATGGCTATTCATTTCACCTTCCCTGAATGTTCATTTCATTTTCCCTTGTATGAGTGTGCTTTGCTTTCCATTTTGTGGCCCTTCGCTGCGTTTTCTCCACATGGGCTTGCATCTGTTTCCCTCCGTGTGTAACGACCATATTAAATGATTTCAAATCATTAAAGATTCCTTATGTAACACTTTGTCTTCTTCATTGGATTTTGTCCTTATGTCCACGTCACTATGCAGGTCTATTACCTGGGCAAAAATGGAACATGTCGCGATATCATGACGCCTCTTGTTTCTCTGTTTGCCTACCCATTTTTAATCACGAAAATGTAACATGTCATGATATTGTGACACTTTTGGCCCCTTCTGTCTTTTGTTGATTTTAGCCACGAAAATGTAACATGTCACGATATCGCAACACTTTTTCTTTCTTCTCTCTCTCTTTGCTTTGAATCGCGAAAATGCAACATGTCGCGATATCACAACACTTTTTCCTTCTGGCCATGAAAATGCAACATGTCGCGATATCGCGACACTTTTATTTCTTGTTCTTTATTTCCTTCTTTGGTCGTGAAAATGCAACATGTCCTGATATCGTGACACTTTTATTTCTTCTCTTTTCCTTTTCTTTGGGCCACGAAAATGCAACATGTCGCGATATCGCGAAACTTTTTCTCTCTTGGCCGTGACAGTGCAACATGTCACGATATCGCGACACTTTTTGTTCTTTTGTTCGCGATGGTGCAACATGTCACGATATCGCGACACTTTTTCTCTTTTGGCCACGATGGTGCAACATGTCGCGATATCACGACACTTTTTCTTTTTTAGCCGCGACAGTGCAACATGTCGCGATATCGCGACACTTTTTCTTTTTTTGGCCACGATAGTGCAACATGTCACGATATCGTGACACTTTTTCTTTTTTGTGGTGTTTTGCTTTTTTTATTTGAACTTTAGCCTATGGGCCACTTCGGTCTTCTTGGAAAACATGCAAAAAAGGTGGGTCCCCAATTTTGGGGTACGTTGTGGAGCAACCACAACAGGTCTTCAAGAAATTTAATAAAAAATCAAGCAAATGTAGAGAGAGACAAGTTGATAGGAAGACCTTATCATATTGAGATTAAAGAGATAGAAATAACCAAATATGTGGTATCAACTTTGAATTTGGGGGGTAAAAAGACCCAATCTAAACCCAAAAAATGAGAATCATATCTTGGAATATTAGAGGGCTCAATGCACCCTCCAAACACTGATTTTTCCATGATATTAGAAAAGACCTTAAGCCCCAAATCTTATTGTTATAAGAAACCAAATTGAGTAGTCAAAATGTTGAAAGGGTTAAGCAAAGTGTTTGGAAAGAGGCTTACTTTGTTGCTATTGAAATAACTGATGCTTTAGAATGACTATTGTTTTATGGGATAGTAACCAAGTAGATGGTAAAATGTTATTAACTACATATAGGCTTATAATTATGTTTATTCATTGCAAATACGCCATGAAAACCTAGGTTTAACTAATTTTTATACCCCTAATTCCATTTTTGGTAGAATATAACTCTAGAATGATCAAACCATTATGAGGAGAACCTTCCATAAACTAAATTGGGTTATTGCTACGGATTTTGATACCCTTGTATTCCCATTTGATAATATTCATGGCACCCTCAACTAGTCTAATAGTATATTGGATTTTGAACAGTTCCTTTTAGAAAATGGGATGATGCACACTAGTCTCAAGGGGTTAATTTTACCTAGAGCAACAAGAGATAGGCATCTAACTTATCCAAAGAAGACTGGATATATTTTTTGGTCTCCCAAAAATGATTGTTAAATTTGAAAATACCTCTTTATCTGCCTTCCTTAAAATTGGAGCAGACCACAATCCTTTATTACTTGATATTTTTTTCTATATGGAGGAATATCTTTAACCCCTTTAAATTTGAGGTTACATGGATTAGCAACCCTACTCTAGAGACTTGTATCAAGTATTGGTGGAATATATTTGTTTTGGCCCTCTTGCTTCCTAGGTTGCTAAAAAACTTATATTTATTAAGTTCAAATTTAAAGAGTGGAATAAATATATTTTTGGGAATATTTTTTAGAAGAATAGAGATCTGGAACAATAACCTTTAGCCTTAGAATCAAAAGTGGTTGGAATAAGATATTCTCTAGAGTTAAGAAACCAAGAAAAATCTATCCTCAAAATTCTACAATACCTTAGCTTTAGAGGAAACCTTTTGGAGGTAAAAATATTGATCTCTTTAGATCATGTTACTACATTGAGGCATAGGAGTAGCAATAAAATTAAATAAATTTTAATAAATAATGGTTCTATTAATACAAATATTGTGCAAATCTAGGAGGAGGTGGTTAGATATTTCAAAAATCTTATTAGCACTACAAAATAGATGGTTGTTGATGAAGCCTCTAATTTTATTTAGAATAATCCTTAACTAGTCTTAGAAAAGCAAGACACATTCTTGAATAACTAATTTTATAAATATAAAATCCAAAATGTTGTTTTTGAGATGGTAGGAGATAAAGCCCTTGGGCCAGATGGATTTCCAACCCCTTTCTTCCAAAACAATTTGTATGTTGTGGTAAATTTGGTTTTTGATTTCATTTATGAGATTCAAAGACCCTTGTTTATCCCTAGGGATATTAGCTCTACCTTCCTAACCCTTATTTTGAAAGTAGTTGGAGTTAAAGACTTCAAGGATTTTTTTCTAATCAGTTAATGTAATACCTTTTACAAGATCCTTATAAAAGTTTTATCCATTATAATTAAAATAAAATTTCTCTTTATTATTAATGCTAACCAAGGAGGGTTGGTTTTGGGTAGATAGATTCTAAATGGAATAATCACCATACTTGAAGTTCTCCACTCTATTTATAAAAGTGCATCTACAAGGCTCTTTTTGAATTTGGACATGAACAAATCCTATGATAGAGTCAATTGGGACTTCTTATTGTGTATCCTTTCTAAATTTAGATTCCATGAAGATTGGATTGTGCTAATAAAATAGTGTATTTTTGCTACCATTTTCTCAGTTTTAGTGAATGAAGCAGTTGCATGTTACATTCATATAAATAGAGGCTTAATAAAAGGGGATACTATATCCCCTTATATTTTTATTATTATGGTAGATACCATTAGTAGAGCTATTTTTATAGCTACTAATGTTGGTAAGATTGTTAGTGTCAAAGTAGCCACTTCTCTTCAGTCGATATCCAATCAATAGTTTGTGGATGATACCATTATTGCCACCCCTTAGTCAATAACCCAAGTTAAAGAAATCAAATATCTAACCTGCTAAGAATTAGTAGTAGGGAAAATAATAAAATTTCTAAAAAGTAGTCTATTTCTTGAACATCCCAATTAGAAGGTAAGTAAAATAGATAAAACCCCTAGCTATGAGATTGGGTGTCTATTAGCTACTTATCAAAAATCTCTCCCTTTAAATAAAGTTTGAAATCCACTCATTGGAACCTTTTGATAGAAATAATAAGAAGAAAACTTATAGGTTGGAAAGGTTCCCTTCTGAGGAAGGCTAAAAAATCCCAACTAGATAAATCCATACTCCAAAGTATCACAATCTATGTTTTATCCCTATTCAATATGCCTGCTAAAGTTGGATCTTCCATTGAGTAAATTCAAAAATATTTTCTTTGGACTAGAATAAAGGAAAAGGGAAGGTTAGCCATCGTGGCTTGGGATCAGGTTTTTCCATAGTGTCAATTTTTGCAATTTAGCATGAATATTCAGATTTTTTAAATGTTAATTTTGTGAATTTTGGGACTATAGAGGTCGTCCCGTTCACTCAAAAATTTTGAGATCCAATTTTTTTAAGGGTAAATTTGCCTCGTTTTCATAAGGTTTCTCGCCTAATTTTTTTCCTAAATTTATTAAAAATAAGAAATATTCTACCCAAATCACCCCTTGTACCCCATTGTATATAGCTAACCCTTACAAAGACTCCCATATAATTACAACATTTTTTTGGATAGCGAGTGATACAAAGTAGATGACTGACAAAACCTGAGTCCACGATTAACATAAGGTAAATGGTGGGAGTTAATTGGTAGAAGGCGATTGACAGAAGTAAACTGCAATAAGGCAAGTGGTATAAGGCAAGTGGTATAAGGTGAGTGGTATAAGGTGAGTGGCAAAAGGCAAGTGGCATAAAGTAACTAGTAGAAGGTGACTGATGGAAGGTGACTGAAAGAAGGTGACTAGTGGAAGGTGACTAGTGGAAGGTGACTGGCGAAAGGTGATTGTCATAAGGTGACTAGCATAAGGCAACTGGCATAAGGTGATTGGTAGAATATGAATGACATAAGGTGAGTGACATGAGGCAACTGGCATAAGCGAGTGGCATAATATGACTAGCATAATACAATTGGCATATGGCGAGTGGCATAAGGCAAGTGGCTTAAGGTTACTGACACAAGGTGAGTGGCATAAGGTGACTAGCATAAGGCATGTGGTATAAGATGAGTGTCATAATGTGAGTGGCATAAGATAAGTGACATAAGGTAATTTGTTTAAGGCGAGTGGTATAAGGCAACCAGTAGAAGGTGAGTGGCATAAGGTGAGTGATATAAGGCGAGTGGTAGAAGGCGAGTGGCAGAACAGGGGTGGTATAAGGTAATAGAATTATCGGTAAGTTTATTTTATCATTAAATTTAATTTAATATTTTATTCATGGACACTCAATAAGGAGGTTTATTCTGCTTGTGAACGATATTATTTGGATAAATATTATGTTGTCTCTAGTAGTAGTTCTCTTTTATACCAATCATTTTAATTTTTAAAAATGGTGTTCATTGTTCATGTTATTCTTCTATTCATACAGGTAAAATTTCAACTGTAGGTAGTGGAAAGAAGAGAGGCCAATATTCCAATAAAAGGAGTATCCCCAATTACTTTCATAATATTTTGAAACCTAGTCAGCCATCAACATCTGCACAAACTGAAGGTATGAACACCTTTACTCACCAATTAATTTTTTTACATTTTTAATTTTAAATATAATGTCTTCATTCATAAATAAGTATGCTTTTTGGTTTAATTATTTGTCCATTTTTATCTGTAGAAGGTATTATTTTAAATGCCATAGTGATAATTACCTTGCTATTGACACTACTATTATCTCTATAGAAAACACTATTAACCCTGGTATGTGTCCACTTCCACATATCCATGTTAATGAATAATCCACATATGCAAATATTATCAATCAAATCAAACAACAACATGAATATATTCATGAATCTAACACGACAAGTGGAAAATAAACTAATAGTTCTTATACAGTCCCTACTTTTGAAGAATATTCATCTAAAAAAATAAATGTGCAAGGTTATGTAGGTGGACAATTAATAGATCATTTCAGCCTAATTGGATATCAAAATTTCCATTTATTGATCTAGTGCTGCTAGAGAATAGTAGTGATGATATAAAAAAATTGAGATGGATAATTTGCAGTTGGAAACACGAAAAGAATCATAGATTGCAACTTAAGAAAGATACACTAGAAAAATATTGTGGAAAGATTTATATCAAAACAAAAGAAGGTGATCGACCAACACCAAAAACTTATAGGTGGAAGGATGAATCAGAGTGCGCACATATAAGATATGTGCAAGAATATGATAAATAAATGAAACAAAAGAAAAATTTGGTTGAGAAAAGTGCAACGATTCAAGCCTAATTTCAAAAAATGAATAAGTTAACTTTAGCTTCAAAAAGTTTGCAGTTTGTTGTTGTATTCTCTATTATTAATAAGGGTAGGCCTATGTATGATTTCATGGATTATAAATATCTATTTTGACTAGCTGATATGTAGAACTTACCTAATGCCCATTGGTCAGATCGAAGTGATTGAAAAATGGAAAAATGTCTCTCATTGGTTGAGTAGGATGACCTCAGAGAGAAAGTAAAAAGGTAAATTTCATTTCACTTTCAATTTATGAGGTGTCTGATGTTGACAATACATATTGGATTTGCATGCATGTTTACACATTGAAAAATTATTTAAGGCAACCTCATTTACTTGGAATACACAATATGGTGGAAAATTATAATGCAAAAAACATTTACAATGTTGTTGTAACTTATTTAAAATAAGAAGAAAGAATGAATGAAATTGAAATAGCCACTAATTTAATATGTGTAGGAGTTTATGGTGTTGCTACAATGCAAGGAAATAGGAATGGTCTTTCTGTTAGACTACAAACATCTGTTACCCAATATTTGATCCCTATTCATTGCATGGCTCACCGAATGAATCTTACATACAAAATTGTGGATACATTTATAAATTTTGCGAGAGTGGAAGAGCTTCTCCATGAAATTCATGATTATTTTTCACAGAATCCAAAAATATTTTTAGAGTTTCAATAGTTTGCACTAGGAGTTACTAAAGGTAAAAAACTATTGAAATATGTGGATACTAGGTGGATTTCGATGTATCAACCAACATTAAGAGTTTTCAAAGAATATCAATCCTTGATAGGTTTTATGTATACAAATCATAGGCAAGTTGATAATGCTAAAGATTTACATTTTTGAATGAGTGAATTTGAAACTCTTCTCACATTGTGTGAAATTCTTCCAATGTTGGAAAAATGAATACTTTGATCAAAATTGCACAAGAAAGATCGATTTATATTATGGATTTCATCAGGGTGAGAATACAAATTTGCATGCATATTGATATTATGTATGCATCTGGTCAAAATTTTATGGATAACATGTTTGAGAGTTGGAGAGCATTAAAAAATGTGAATGATCCTCAGAGATTTCTGAATTTTAATATAAATGATCATCTATGTATTAATATCCATGAAAAGGAAATACCTTTATATTTTTATGGTATGCAAATGGATATAGCTACAAATGAAGTTGAGAAAATGCCCATAACCTAAAACAAATTTCATGTAGTTGTAGATGATACAAAAATTAAATTCAAACAAATAGTAGAATTATTGACAAAAGAAATAAGAGACCATTTTCAAAGAGATGAATTGTTAGAGGCTATGGGTGTGGTTAATCTGATATTTTGGGATCCTTGTAATCAATACCAAACTATAATTTTTTTGTATCTCAAATACATGGGCATTCTTGTTGGCCATTTTATTAAAAGTGTTGTAGTCAATAGTATTGAAATAAAAGGAATTCTCAACGGAGATATTTTGACAAAACAATAAAACTATTTTGGAACAACAATATTTTCTCAAGATTCATAGCTATTTAACCGTCATGAAGCATGTTCTATTTCAAGTTTGTGGAGAATATTACAACTAAGGACTATCTTAAAACATACTATGAGTGAATATTTTCATTTATATGAATTATGTGAAACGATGATTTTGGAATCCGTGGAATATGAAAGGGTGTTCAGAACACTATCATATATAAGATCTAAAGTTTGAAATAGGTTGGAAAAAAACTCGAAGATTTTTTTAAGAGTATATGTTTCAACCTATGAGGTGGAGGAGTTTCCTTACGAAAGAGCATTGTCACATTGGAATTCTATGGCAAAGAGAAGAGGTAACAAATACTAATGATGATGAGGATGATGGTAACTATGGTCAGATTGTGATGACTAAAATTTTGGGAATGAGTGCAGAATATTTTGTACAATATGAAAAGAGTTTGTTCCAGCTTCCAGCATTATAATGCAAGGATGCATTCATTTTATTTGATTTCAAATATTATCATTTGACTTGATTTCACATATCAGAATGAAAGGATGCTTTCATTTGATGTAATTTGAGTTCACATATTATCATTTGATTTGATTTCACATATTATCATTTGTTTTGATTTCACATATCAGAATGAAAGGATGCCATTGGATACTCTGTATAGCATAGTCCTCTAATTTGATTATGTATTATTTGATTACACATGTGTTACACATATTAATTTATTACATATGGTTTTATTATTGGATTATCATAAATGTGTTCCTAGATATTTTGTATATCATTTTACATTAGCCTTGTTATTGAAGTATTAGTCTAAAGTTTCTATTTTTTTTGTAGATTTGTATTGTATAAATCATTATTGGCAATTTATGAAAGTAATTGTCTATGTTGCATTTTCTGTCATTTCAAATTAATTCATATAACATAAAATAACATCTTACTGCATCCACATACTTCAAAATTACTTAATACATCAACACAAAAAATAAAAACATAACAACATTCAAAAAAAAGTTTCCAAGAGATAACACATTTTTTTGGAAATAGTCTCTTTCATTGTTTTAAATTTTCAAAAAATTTACCATTCATTCACAATTTACAAAACATATCAAACATTATTTATTTCACTTCAAATTAAAAGCAACGAACTTCTACATCATCATAAATAATCAAAACATAACAATAATTAAAACAAAATTTCCAAGAGATAATACATATTTTTTTGGAAATAGTCTCTTTCATTGAATTCAATTTTTAAATAAGATACCATTCATTCACAATTTACAAAAAATATAAAGCATTATTTCTTCCACTTCAAATTACTTAATACATCAACACATATAATCATAAAATAACAACATTCAAAACAAAATTTCCAATAGATAACATATTTTTCGGAAATAATCTCTTTCATTTAATTCAATTTTCAAAAAGGATACCATTCATTCACAATTTACAAAACATATCAAAAATTATCTCTTACACTTCAAATTGAAAACAAAATAATTCTACATCATCATAAATAATCAAAACATAAAAATAATTAAAACAAAATTTCCAAGAGATAATACATATTTTTTTGGAATTAGTCTCTTTCACTGAATACAATTTTTAAAGAAGATACCATTCATTCACAATTTACAAAAAATATAAAATATTATTTCTTCCACTTAAAATTACTTAATACATCAACACATATAATCATAACATAACAACATTCAAAATAAAATTTTCAATAGATAACACATTTTTTGGAAATAGTCACTTTCATTGATTTCAATTTTAAAAAAGGATACCATTCATTTGCAATTTACAAAACATATCAAACATTATTTCTTCCACTTCAAATTAAAACATAACAATAATTAAAAATAAAATTTCAAAATGATAATACAATTTTTTCAAAAATTGTCTCTATCATTGATTTCAATTAAAAAAAAAAAAAATCTACTCTTTAATAATTTATAAAAATATCAAAGAGTTTTTGTTTCATTTAAAATGCAACACAATAAAATTATATTATTTTTAATGTTTCCTGAAGGTCCACCCACATCCATCTCAATATATTTTTCTTTTAATCCCCAAACCTAACCAAAATTTGTGTTGTAGTTTTGATCCTCAATAACAAGGCACTCTCTTCCTTCGCTAGATCTTCTTTGAAAGGTGCATTCAACTCCTTATCATTTTATTTCAGTTTAGCCTCAACATATAGGACCCTATCTATGATAATCTTCTTCAGCCAATTATTTTCTCTAACCATTTGTTTTAACCTCTTCTTCGCTTCTATAACACTATTAATGCTAATTTTGGTAGTCTTGATCAAAATTTTCATGGCATTGACTTATTGCTTTAGGTGCTAGAAATTAGACTTCTAAATAGAAATGAAAAAATGTTAATATTTATAAACAAAACATATTTAACAAAAAATGATTTTTTAGTTAGATGTAAAAATTACATCAACTATAAGCTTCAACTGCTACATTGTTCTAATATAGTGCCCATTCATTGAAATATACTTGGGCTTCTGCATTGAGGTTTTCCAAATGATTCAAAACAATGACCAGAATTTCATCTATGTATGTAGACTTGGCCTCCATAGTGCCAGATTCAAATTTATGTAGCAAAGCATCGAGCTTTTAGGGCTCATTCTCAACCTTTAAAAACAAATTTTTTCTCTTTGAAAAATTATTATATCGGCCATTGATTTATTTTATCAAAACCTTGGCCCGATACAATTTGTTAATATATGAAACAAGACTATGATGAACTGTAGCTTTAAATCTATTGGCTAATAACACATTTTTAGAAAATTTTAGGATATCATCATCTATTACATGATGGGCGATGACTTTCTGTGGGGAAAATGGGGAAACTTTGGTGGCATCTACATTGACATCCTCTTCTACATCAATGCACTTTTCATCCTCAAGAATATCACTTGTATTTAAAGGGTAATTTTTAGGATTCATACCCTGATAAAGAAAGTCAAATTCTAGACTTCACGAGGGCATTTGAGATGCACTCTCTGTTAGAATAAGAGAATAATTTTTTAAGTTCCACTAGGATAGAAACTTGATTTTCCACTCCTTCATGTGTCAGGAGAAATCTCAATGGTGTCTTCATAAGCTTTGATGAGTTGTTGTCATCCAATGACTCTCAATGATCAACTATGCTATTTATACAAAGTTTATCCTTAGAATAAATCAATCATTTCCTATCTTATCTTCATATTTTGTAGTGTTGTGCATATCTATTATTCTAAAATTTGCACACCTCATAAATCTCTTGACCATTTAACTCCTGAAGAAGCATGGTATGGCTCAAAACCATATGTTTCCTACTTCAAGATATTTTGGTGTACTACTTGGGCTCACATCCCAAAGAATAAAAGGAAGGCTCTTGATAAGAAAAGCAAAAATCTCATCTTTGTCAGTTATTGTGAAGAATTGAAACCATACCGGGTTTTACAGGTTGACCCAAAACCTTTTACAAAAATCAGCCCAGGGCTGTTGATGAACATGTCCTTACTAACGATCCTATATATGTAAAATCTACATGTCACCAAAGCCATTACATCCGGTAAGGCACATAGCCTTTTATAAAAAATAAAATTCCCATAAAACATTTTGGGTATACCCCGAGAAAACACACCTACATCATAATTACAAAAAAAGAAACAAACACGGATCCCTTCCTTGAAATAGTGGAGAAACAAAAAGTTGTAGACACACAGCAGAGTACTGAAAAAATCTCCCACAAGCTCTGTATTGATAATTAATCTTAATAATTATTTGGTAATTGCTTTATTCCATATATTACATGCTTTAGGACCACATCCCGTCTTGGCAAATCAGCCTTGACATGGCTAGATTTATGGCGGTGGCTATCTGGTGGTCCACATGGCTCTGGTTCGAAGTCTTATATTGTCATTTCTTTCCTACCTTGTGATTATCAACCAACATCAAATTACTAAGATGACTAGGAGCCATGTTATATGACATGTGACTGTCCCCATTAGTCTTTATGGTATTTCCAAGCAACATCCATGAAGACTGATAGCTCGAATAATTTTTATTGTGAGTCCATTTCAAAAAAGAGACGGGAATACTCCTAGCCTTCGAACTTACAGTGCCTTCCTTGTTGGTAAATTCAACTATCATTCTTGGAATTCTTGTTTAATAAGCTCCTCTACTTCACTCGGGACACCATGTTCCTATTTGAAAAGTCCATCACCATCGACACCCAAATTGGCCAGCTTATTAGCAATTTTGTTAGCTTCCCAAAAGACATGTTGGGATTTTCTGTCTTGTCTTCCTTCGAAAAGGATCCTAGCCCCTTCAACAATTGTTTTAATCCTCCAAAGAGGTGTTTTCTAATTATTGAGGAGATTTATAACATGCATGTAGTCTCCTTCTATGATAAAATTTCCTTCTAAGTCTTGAGTCATTTGAAGGACTATCCACATAGCTCTAGATTCAGCTTCGTTGTTCGTCCTTGTTCCCAAATATTCAAAAAATGTAAGCATCATATTTCCATTATGATATCACACAATACCGCTAGTGCCTGCTTTGCCAGTATTGTCCTTAGAAGCTCCATAAAAATTAAGCTTAAACCAACCCATAGGATGTGGGGACCACTTAATATTGGCTCTAGGGTTGACTACCCTAGGCACAAACTCATCTAAAAAGGTTAAGCTTAAATATTGAGCAATCGTGGTCTCCTACAGATGATTTTCAAGGCTATCAAAAGGGATAAGGTTCACATTCTTATTGGCAAAGGATATGATCTTGGTAATGATAGTTAAATACTACCATGCTGATGTATTAATTTATGATATTGAAAGTAAAGTAATGTTGATAAAATGCTTCTATCATGCTATGTTATTATGTGTTGCTTGAAAACAATGTATAGCTAGAAAATGTTGTTGTGTTGCTTGAAAACAATGTGTAGCTAGGAAATATTGTTGTGTTGCTATGTGTTTTGTATTTTGTAGCAATAATATGATGAGTGATGTTATCAAACTGGTATTATTTTTTTTTAAATAAATAAACAATTTATGAATTTATTCCTCTTTGGATCCTGGAAGCATATCTTGATGAGGAGGATAGGTTTCATGCAATTTTACCCTATGAAAGGTAGGTAGTTTGAAAACAAACAAAACATATTGAATATTCTTTGGTTAAGTCTCAGGCTAGAATATTATTGAAATTTTTGTATGTTCCTATGAAAGAATAGTTTGCATATGTGCTTGGTAAATTGCATGATCATTTTCTATGAGTTGTATATGATCCCTAATGACATTCAAGTTTGCTTTATGTAGACTTTTGACTACTTGGAAGTAGATGATATTGTGCTGAGTGAGCATGGGATGAACAGTTGCAAGAGATTGTGGTTGAGGAACGTTATACCATTTCTAAGCTATGGAATAAATACCAAAAATTAAGTCAATATATTGTGTAATAAAGTTTGGTTGTTTTGGGCTTGGGCAATAGTACAAATTCTTAGAATTTAAGCAACTATAAAATTGGATAGATCAAACCTTAGATATAAAGTAGTCTAAGATCATAATGTAAAAGTAAGAATCCTTCTTGATGTTAAAAAAGGGTAAAACCCACTTGTATTTTTGTCCCAAAAATAAAAACTATTATATTTGGTAGTGACAAAATGAACATATGGAAAATACGGATGAGCAAATGTATTTTACTTAACTTGATAACTTTATTTAATAAAATATTTCTAGTTTTGAATTCTTCTATCGTTTATTATGATTTGGAAATTCACCAATAGTTATTAAATAAAACAAACTTTAGTTTTACCTCGAGGAACCATGGGTAAATCATGAGAGTAATTAAGACTTGTTAAATTTTAGCATTTGTGGCTAATAAGTTGAAGGCTTATAGTGAATGTATTTTAAATCCCATCTTGATAGGTTGAATCGTATTTCTATGAGTGAGAGGCAACCAAGACTTTTTCTTTAAAGAAAAAAATCTATAGTTTAACTATTAAATACAAGTAGTAGTATAGTAGTGGAACTCATTGGGTGAATTAGTAAACTTTGCTTTTAGCGAAAATAAAGTTATTAAAAAGTTATGCATTTATGAGAAATTGGTTCTTTAGAATTCTCTTTTTGTGAATCAATACACCAGTAATAATGTGATTTGGTATTAAATAACACATTATTTTATGACTAATTATTATTGTTCTTTTACTTAATTTTTTCTTTAAAATATAATGGACTTAAGGTAGATTTATAAATTTATTTTAGAAAATATTGATAGTGAAATAAACACAAAGAGACCCCTAGAAGACTTTGACCAAAAAAATTAAACATATGAACATCCAAGAATGTTGAGGTACTAGTATGCACAAAATAAGCATTGGGATAGCTGGTGACTAATGGAATGGGTCAAAAATGACTTGGTTAGGTCAAGAATGAGAAGTTGGTATGGGACACATTTTCTAAACTAGACTTGAAGAGCATTGTACTTATTTCATAATAATCAAAATTTAGATGGAGTAGCCACATGGTTTGGTATGGGACAAACCATTGTGAGTTGTATTGAGTATGCATAATGAGGTCCAATATTAGGGTTTTGACAAGGTGCTAACTACCTCCAAGTATAGAGAATCACTAGTTAGTCATGAAGACATAAATACGCTAACCTCTTTCGTATTATTTTAAAATAGGTCGACTTATTAGTTGAAGATTCAGTTTGAAGAGGTAAGGGATGAAAGAATCATCCCTCTAGGTGTTATGAACCATATAGGATAACACTTTCCATGGTTAGATCCTCATGTTGGAAAAATATGAATGATAAATAGGGATAACCAAATCCATAATTTGGCTTCTCAATATGATTTGGTGGATCTTGTGCACTTGGGTGGCTAGCTATAGTAGTCTTGAATCCAAATGTGGTCTGTTACATCTATAATAATTTTTTTATAAATGTTTTAATATCGTTGGATGATTAAAAATGATGCTAAATTATAACCATCCTCTGAAATATAGGAAAACAACTTTAGTATTTGGATTGAAGACTTATTAAAAAATATATTCAAAACCGCGTGTTGTGGTCTACCGGCAAGGACACCACTTGCATTATCGGTGATGTGACCCGGGTTCAACCCCCACGACGAATATGTATATGTATAAGAAGTATTTACTCAATAATATATATATATATATTTTTTTTTTTTTTTTTTTTTTTTTTTTTTTTCAAAGAATTACCTATATTTTTTTGGAATAATTAGGTGTGTAATTATATAAGGGTTGTTACACTAAATATTTTATATATTAAGGCAAAAGGGTTTTAGAAATGATATTGTTAAAATAAAATAGAAATATAATTAGATTTCATCCAAGATTTATTAGGTACCCTTCATAATTCAATTTAGTCAGTTGATCATTAAATGCCTTATGTGAAGTTGTTCCACCTAAACTCATAAGAGTTTTAGTTGGAAATGTATAACTTAAACCTTTGGTGTGTGTATAGGATTGAATGTTTAAATTTACACCACCTAATCATTGGGATGTGTATCCATAAATTTGTGAGCAATTTTATTAGATATGGATATTATCTAGACATGTTCTAAAATGCAAAATAGTATGAGATAGAAATTTATACTTGCTCTCTTTCAAGAAGCTTGGTTTCAATAATGCCTAGAATTAAACCTTTATTATCATATCTTAAACCTTAAACTTTATTTAAAATATAAACAAATAAAAATCAACATGGAACACATTGGGAAGGAATAACCAATTAAATACACCCAATGTCATTGACGTGTGGGAATGCATGCAACAAGTCTCGAGCATGACTACTTTTTTAAACAGTCGATTGGAATATGTGACCTAGAAAAAAATAGTAACAAGGGGTAGTATGGGATGCCACCTTTATATTGCTACTTGAAAGTACAAGTGAAAAGTCCTTATACTGTTTTGCTGAAAGGAACGAGTATGAAAAATAAGTTGGTTCTACAATGATGATTGTTATGGAATAATTATCATGAGTCATAATGGATAATGTGACCAAGACCAAGGTTAGGTTATTGATATGGCTATAGTCGATCTTAGAGATAATGCATAGACAACTAGAAACTACACATATGTATGCTAACCTTCTCAAACATAGTTAATAGAACATTTTGACCAGTTAGTCGAAGGTTTAATATGATAAGGGATGGGGAAGTATGTGTCCACCCTTTAGGTATTATAGGCCCTAAATGATCACCCCAATCATGGTTTGATCCTCATACTAGAACAAGAGGATGATAAATGAGATAAGTCAATTCTAAAAATTATAAAGTTGATAAAGACTTTGGCGAGGGAGCAAGTACAAGTCAAAGCATGAGTAGGAAGTAGTAAGTAGAAAACAAAGTGATATTGAGGAATGTATCACTTCTTATTCCAAATATTAGGAGACTTTAAAGGATTCATGCAAAAAATTCTAGATAACATGGAAAGAGGGTTATTTTTTAAATCCTTATTGAAAGTAAGGATGGTCTAATTGGAAGTATGGAAGCCTTAGTTCGAAGTATGGATACCCTAGTTAGCAATAAGAGGAAGAGTGAATCTATGTTAAACCTTGTCAAAGTAGAAGACACTACGCTACAAATAATTATCAAGGATGAGATGATCAAGCATGATATAGTGGTTCTTAAAACCATAGGGTTAATATGTAAGTTCCATGGATACTACCCATGTTTTTTGAGATTTAAAATTGGATAAAGTGGAAGTGAGGATTGAATTCAAATTACTCCTTGAATTTTATTCCAAAAGGTTTATTTTTTTTAATTTGGTTAGTATGAGAAACCCCTATGACTGACATGGGCATCTCCATCCCACCATAACCTCTCATAAGGGTGAGAGTTGAGTTTATCAATAGGTAAAAAATACACAACCATACACACACCCACCCATCACACTTGCCTACACCATGATTTGAAGGTAAATTTTAAAGAAAATGAGATGAAGGAGGTCAAGCTTAATCTAGGTAAATCATATTTATTTTTTTCAAGTAGCATAAAATATTATCCTTATGTAGTGTTTCCAAGCCAACATAAGAAACTGATAATTATGAAGAAAATGTATGTAGATTAGAGTTTTTAGGGCAACATAAAGAAGAAAATGCTATTGAGGCTATTCCTTATGCTTTCGACTCTTTAGGAAAACATAAATATTTAGAATATAAGTCTCATTATGAAAAATATAGAAAATAGAAAAAATAAAAGAGATTGATGAAGATGATAGTGATGGTGGGAATGGAAAAAGGAGATAAAGACCATCAAAGAAATACCAAAGAGAAAAAGAAACTCAAAAGGACACTAATCTAGAAAGCCAAATAAAAATATCATAGGTGTTAACAATAAGTGAGGTTGAGCATGATTTTTATCTAATAAGGTTGTAGGGCAACAAATTTGAGCTTAGCCAGAACATATATGAAATGTTAGAAATTGATTTTAAAGGATTACAAGGAGGAAAACTCTTATTAATCCTATTGAAAGCTACTATGTTACTATTGTTTATGTTGTTTTATTTATGAGCATGATATTTATTCGATGAGGCACTAAGACAACAAATCAAAACTCAACCATAACATATCTAATGTTTTTGGTAGTTGATTTTAAAGGGTCACAACAAAAGTAGAAAAATATTTTGAGTTTAAAATGTGGTAGCGATAGGGTTCAATACTCACATTGCAGCTAAAATTTGAGCTAATGTTATGCCTTATCTCGAGTAAATAGGGAACTCTAGCATAGATGTTTCAAGCTATATATAGAAGATGTTGATTGTTAGGCATGATATTTCCCTGATAAGGTACTAGGATAGCAAGTAAGGGTTCCACCATTCTTTGTTTTTGAGGGAAAATAATGGAAATATTTTATAATTAGATTAATATTAAAAAAAATGTGACGTAGGAGTTCTCACCCTTTTGAAGGTTTTGCTTGTAGTTACTCAGAAAAGGCCTTTGTTTTGGTTTTAGGAAAAATGAAGTATTTATCTCAAAGGAAAAGATCAGTGAGTTTGTTGCTCGGAGGGTAGGGTTTGGTTGAGTTATTCTTAAGTTTTTGAAATATCATTTCAAACCATATACCACTTCTATTTATCATTGTTCTTGTGCATTTGGTAGTTTTTGTCATAGTGGGAAAGGTTGTTGCTTCTCATTTCCTCCTTTATTCACCTCCTTTTTTGGCTTCTCTTCATATTTAGTGTTGGATGAGGTGGTCACTGACCTTCTCAAGAGTAAGCTACCTCCAAAAGTAAACTCTAGTTCTACTGGATCCAATCTCTTACATCTTATTTCTTCTTCAAAATCTAATACCTTTATTCCTAGACTAGACTCTACACAAGTGGTTGAAGTTCCCCCATAAAAAGTTCTTCATTCTATTGCTAACTTGTCTAAACAAGAACACAATATTCATTCTATTCTATAAATGGTAAGGTCTTTAGCCTCTTTTTTAAATGTTCAATGTTCAAACACCATTCAATATGAGGGGACTAGATTCATCATAAAAACCTATGTAAACTCTTTAAAAAAAGGTTAAAGCATAAAGTAGTTTTTTTAATGTTTAAGCAATCATAACTTATATGACATTACCCACATGAAGGATGTTGTTTATCCAAAATATGGTTATGTAACCATACTCCATTGACACTACAACTTGGAGGATGTTGTTTACCCAATATATGGTTATGCAATATGTAGCCATAATTTGTTGTCAAAGCATGGTGTACAACCTAGCATACCTCTACATAGGATATATATATATATTAATGATTAGAATACAACACTATTTTTTAGCTTAAATTTTCAAATTTAAATTACAATAATTAAATAAATTTATTAATTTTTATAAATTTTTAAGTAAACTTAATTATAATTAAAGATTATGGTTTATTGATAGTGAATGAAAATTTAAAACTTGGAAGTATAATACCCACATGGAAGAGAATGTTGTTTACCCAATATATGGTTATGTAACAATACTTCAGCTATCAAAGCATGGTGTACAACCAACCCTACCTCTACTTAGGATTTGAACCTTAGAATTCAAAGTTCTAAATTTCCCATCATTACATTAATCCATGTTTGTTAACTATAATTCAATTTACTTAATAATTATCATCAAAACTAAAAATTTATAAAACTAATTTATTTTAATTAAAAAAAACTATTTATTTAAAATTATAATTTAAATTTATAAATTTATAAATAATGTTGAATGTTAATCACTTAAAAAGGTACTTAGAAATAATATCATGACAACTTGCATTCTCTAATTTACAAAATTAAAATGAAATTTACAAATTTCTATTAGCATATAAAGGTATCTATATTTAAGTTATTTATCAATAAAATAATGAATTAAATACTAAAAATTAATATATCTTAAGAATAACATATTAAAATAATTTTTTTAGTAATGATAATTAATTTATTCAAAAACTTTAATAACTAATTTTAATGTTTTAATTTTAAAATAAAACTTTACATTTTAATAAATTATAAAACCAAACTATTACGTAATAAATTTAGGTCTTAGAATATTTTTTTAAGTTTAAGTTTATTTAAATTTTTTTTTTTTACTGCTTTTAACAACATTCTTTAACATTTTGTTTACAATATATATATATTGTTTAGCATTTTTATGATAAAATCACCCTGCCCACACCCACCTTATCGTAGTATATCAAATATTTTTTGAGCTAAAAACTAACAGGTTAAAAAAAATAACCACCATCCAATTCCACAAAAACCCATCATAAAACCATCAATAGCGAATAACCAACACAAAATTAATAGCTGGGAGGGATCATCAGGCCTTATAGCATATCAAATATTTTCTTCCACTTAAAAACTAATATGTTAACCTCTATGTGTTGACAAGAATAACAACGGTCAATTAGTTTAAATTTGAGCATTCCTAGCTATTCAACTTAACTGAACATCATGCCTTGGATGGAAGGTTATAGCAGCGTAAATGAATTCCTCCATGGTAATGATACTCCTCGTGGCTACAGAGGGAACGCAAGTGGAACAGAGGAAGAAGCAGCCACGAATCTTGTCTTTTACTGTATGTTGTCACTTTCACCTCTTGAGATCTGTGCCCTATAATACAAATAAATTCACCCACCCGGACAAAGTCGTAGTCAGCAAAATCATTAAACTGTTTTAACATATGTGGAGGAATCCTTGTGATATCCTTCCAATTGTAATCATCCTTCGATTTAAATTGAAGCTCAAGCTCCCAGATAACTGAATCATAGATGCTAGAGAATAAGTTGTTCCAGAATAAGCAAGCAAATACCATGCGAGACCCACATGCAAAGAACTTGGTACTAAAGATTAGAGATGGATCTTGTACCAACCGAGGTACCTGCAAAATACCCTCATCTGGTATGTATTGTTTTTTGCGCTTTTATACGCGAAAAACATAATAACATATAGCGGGTAATCCGAAAAGCAGAAAAACAATCCATTCTGAAAAATAACTTCTACAACAAAATCGATACTCCTAGGCAGGGAGAGCACATTGGCCCATGAATAGATAGATAGGTCGCTACATCGCCACTATGCATGCGTCTCCATAATCCCATCTCACAATGCATGCGTCTCCATAATCCCATCTCACAATGCATGCGTCATAGCAGTGTTGGGTAATCGTAATCATATGGAGGTACGAAAGGAAGAGAAACATCAAAAAGTGTCTTGTTCAGTCGATTGTAAAGATAAATTCTTTGTTGACAATCCATTGAGGTAACATGTTCCCAAGAAGTTGTCCAGCTTCAGATCCTCCCCAAAAGAATTTAAGTCTACCCCATGGGAATCTTTCTAGGTTTTTGATCTTCCATCTACAGGCCGAGATTCCTCACATCCAGGCCCGCACAATAATAAGCATGGACTTCTATTTGAAACGTGATTCCACTTGTATATAAACTGGGAAGAAGCCAATAGAGCGTTTCACTCCTTCGAAATTTCAAAGAAACGGGTTATACTATCCAAATCTAGCGGAACTATGGAAATTGCTATGTTGTAGTGATAACCATTGCATGTGGAAATAAATCTTGTCTATATTTGATATGGAGCCATAGTTCTAGTAGGAAATATAGTAAACCCTATGTGCTTCCTTGGACGAATGGATTTCTAAAAATGAAACTGTTACAACTTATCCGTAGCGGATTGCTAGAAGATATAGAAGACATCTTAGTTAACTTGGGATTATTGCTAGCAATAGAAAGAAGGGTAACATGCAAACTGGGATGTTCTCTACGTTCCATTGAGTAGCAACTGGGTTTTTGCGATGATAAGTTGAGATTGAACCAATATAAAAAAATTATCATTAAATTCCAGCTAACGGATCTACTATGTATGTAGATATGACTGATGCTTTACAGCTCAGCAGATGTTATTTATGATTTATCATTGTTATGTCATAGGAATGATATAGAAGAACTTTCTTTTAAAATAGTTTTGTAGTCGAATGGTATTTGGTGTAATGGCAGTTGCCTAATTATTATCATCCATGTGGTTGTGAAGTCGATTTTTCTTATGTTTATTCGAACTAAAACTGATATTTATAAATATTTGTAAACAATGTTCAATATAAAAAAATAATAATTTTATTGTAATATTAATGTGAATCATTTTTGTTCTTGAGTATCAATTGTAGTAGCAACAAAACGAGATGGAGTGATCTGTACTACTCACTTCATTTACTCCCTTGCATCAAGATAACAAAGAGGGTTATGGATCGTTTTTTAAAGACCTTTAAACGACCAGAGTTATTGGTTGATGTATGCATGATACAAATTCTTCGTGTAATTATGAATTGATAGATTAATTGATAATGTGACCATAGAGAAGTTTCGATTTCATACGTGGGATGGAACTTAACAAATGTATGGTTGTATTAGTATTTCATATCGAATGCATATGAAATTATTGAAGCCCTACATTGGAAACAAAGGTGGATTGGATTACCTTTGCAATTGTTTTTGAAATAGACTAAATGACTAGTGAGATGACTAGTGAGATGTAAGCATAAAATCTCATAGGTACTCCCAAGATTCAATATTTATAGAATTTTTCTTGGAGAAGAAACCTAGGCACTATAAATAATTGTAGAGTTTAGAGCAAAGTGGAGCTTATTTTATATATTTTGATGGTATAAAATGGATTTTTAAACTTAATTTTTTGAACCTATTTGATCCAAATGTACAACTCCTTCATGTTTAGAGTAAACATGAATTTTGCACCTTGAAATATTTTAGCTCAAGATTTCAAGTTAACATTTTATCAGGATATTGATGAGTAACAACAAATCCTTATTAATTTAAAAACTAAATATTTTTTCATATTGTTGTAACATTAAAATCACTTGTGCTATGTTGGTAATTGACTTCACTCTGATCTAAAATGGATCCTTGGAGGTAAAACTTCTATACAAGGAAAGGCTTCAAATTTTAGAGGTATGGAAATTGGCTAATGTACAGGTCATATATTAAACTTTGAAAATATTAGATTTAAAAATATGTAAAAGGTTGTTGGTGATGTCAAATATTGCATTGGGTCAAAGCTAGTAAAATTCATATAATGCAAAAATTTACTTGGTTGATGTTTATATATCCAATTTTTTCCATCAAACCATATAGATATGCATCTTCCTTTTACTAATTATTAGAATCAAGCTATATTTGTTGTCTCTCTTGTATTTCTATTAGTTCTATATCACCCATATTTTAGAATCCATATTATAAAGTATCAATGTTCTACTTTTATCACCAGTGAAATCATATGGATTTCTTTCTTTCTTCTAATTTTATTTTAATTTAAAAAGAAATCATAAGTTTCCATTCCATTACAACTATTTACATATTACCATTAGGTTTAGAGGATGTCCAAATATATCATTCATTCATATAATTTCTAGAGACATAAAATTACTCTCTTGTGTATATTTTATGGTATTCTCATTAATGTAAATTTGATTTCTTTCATCACCTTGGTATTGCAACATATGGATCTTAACTCATTATGATGTTTATATTTTAGAATTTACTACTATGCATCATATGTATTAAGCCTACACATTCCAATTATTTTTGTGACATTATTGTGATGACCTTTGATACCTGTTTGTATTATGAGAATATTGAGAACATTGATTTCATACACTTCCATGGTCATGTGAAATGACTGTAGTTAATTACAAAAGATGAATTGAGCTAGCCTTTCCATTTGGACATAGATTAAAAAAGATGAAGAAACAAGGAAGAAAAGGGAAAATTCAGAGGAAGGAGTATGGTTTGAAGGGCAAGGATGAGCGAAAGTTGAAGAGGAAGGAGGATGAGAAAGAGAAGAAAATATAAGATTCATACCTCCATATCACACATCTAGAAGTAGAACCTTCTTTGTTGATCCTAATTATTTGCTTAAAATCTCACTTTACCTTTGAAATATCTTAATATTTTCTATTTTGGTTTGGAATATCAAGGTAGGAAAAGATGTTAAGTAACTATTCTTTTCCTTGTGGAGTTCTTCTAATTGTTGTTTTTTTTGTCCTAGGATCCATCCTAGAAGACCTCCACTAGTTGAAGAGTGGTTTGGAAATATCATCACAATTGATCAAGCCTATCAATAGATGCAGATTTTTTAGTTTATTGACCCATGAGATCATTTGAATCCAAATATTTTTTCTTTTTATCCTCTACCTCTAGATTTTTTTATTTCAACACCATTGAGGTGTTCTTGAGAAAGGGTAAAAACCAAAGACAAAAAGGTTGTGGCTACTGCTACTAAAACCCTTTATAGGACAAGTAGAGAGTACATATTATTAATGGTAAAGAAATCTCATAAAGTACCAAGATGACATTAGATAACATCAAAATAGTTTTATCTAACATTGATAAGGTTCTTAGACTACCATCAATCAACATGCCAGATTTAGCTAACACCAAGAAGGCTAAGATTGATTATTATTTTTTTATGTTTTTACCTCTTTTGGGCACAAGAATTTTCAGAATTGACTACAAATTTTACCAAAACATATTCTTCATTATTATTATTTTACTAATGTGTACCTATCATAGACCTTCAATATGAAATTATTCCATAAGAGTGAGTAGCTACTATAAAGAAAATCCTCTTTTATAGGTATTTTTATTTGATGTTTCTTTGTCCTATTTACACAAAACTATGGGATATATCTACACACCAATTATGTCTAGGTTTTTTTTTTTTTGAATCTAAACCTACAATGACCCAACCAGATTATGCTAAATTTGTATTTTTCCCTTTGATATTTACCTTGGGAGTTGTAACTAATTTTGATAGGGTTTTGCCACTAGTTTGACTTTGGACCTATGCAAACTTTCCAAAATGCTTAAAAGGTGCCATTGAGAATCAACATCAATGTCTTTTCTTTTCAATTGAATGGCCTATTATCTTCTCAATGCACATTGGTCTATGCAACACATCCCATATTAGCTAGAGATATTCAATTGAGAGATTAGCTACCACTCTAGGATGTAATATAGAACACCCTTGATCAAAGTGCCCTATATATTATGGTTGTATTGTAATATTTAGATTTGGGTATTAGAACATGTGGTGAGCCAAATAATGCACCAAATCATAGATTTTTTGTCAATTATGCCAATTCCCTATGTGTGGCAACCAATATACATTAGAGCCTCTCAGGATAGACCCATTATTTATTAGTTATTGTTCATATTCTAACCAATTAGTTATTTCTATTTTGTCTAGATGTATGCTCTTTTCTTATTGATAATTATCAATGTGATAGGGCTAGAGATTTTTATACTAAACATAAACCAAATTTTGAATACAATAATAATAATTTGACCTTGTGCTAGGTGTCATCTTATTTTTTCTAAGAAATCCATGGACAAGAATATCCCAAATGTTGGTGGTAAATCAATGATTGCCATGTTTAAAATTATTGCCAAATATAAAAACTTATGCAAAAATATTGAAACTTATTTGATGACTCATATATTTTGAACTACTACTCCTTTGGTCCACAAAACTTGAAAATCAATTCTATTATTTTTTATTCCCAGGGCATCATAGACTACTCAAGGTATAATAGACTTATCAATTATTGGATTTATTGTACAATTATGTAGCACCCATCATTCTAGGTACACTAACATGTAAAAAGATAGAATTAGTCGTGCTTAGGCTAAGAGGTTGGTACTTGTGTACTAAATTGGGATATAAATCAACCTTTGGGCTATGGAGAGTTGTTTGAATTAGATTTACATTAATAGATATTAGTAGAACTTTCCCCAGTTCTTTGACATCTATAATAATGCTTCCTTGGGATATAACTTTGTGATTGACCACCTTCTTGGTTATTGTTTTATAAAATTTTACCATATCCTCCCCTTGAGCTCTTGTTTTGGAAAAATAATACAATTTTTTCCAAGTCTATTTGCTTTGGCAATTTAGAAAAAATGCTTTTGGACTACATTGATTCATATATGTCTTTGTTTTTTTTTTCTCTTTTATTTGGTCCATCTTCCTTCTACTCCAATTTCATGCTTTATATTATCTATATTTTGAGCATAAGGTTGCATGTCATGACAATCCCTCCATAAATATAAGCCATCTAAATATTTTGTAGAGTATTTTTCTATTGCAAGAATTGATTTATATGAACTATGAGAGCTATAATTTCCTCTAAATTCTAATTTACCCCTATAGTAGAAATCCACTTATAGTTGCCATTGTTGTAGTCTTCATATATTGAACCCTTGAGTTTACTTGGATTGAAATATCACTCCTACTATTCACTATTAGTGAATTTAAATTTTATCATACAAACTCCATCTATACACTTAACATGATTTTTGAAGGAAATCCCTTTTTGATCATCTCTGTTGTATTCAACTTCATAATTTCAATGCTCAATTTTTGCTAGCTCTTTTGTAAGTTGTTAGATATACTTCATTATCTCTTGACCTTTTTGGGTAATCAATAAACTCTCTATATGTATTTTATCCTTTGAATAATAGCATGAAGGCACTATACCTGTAAGAGTTATTTGTTGTGGTGACCATGGGTTCATAAGATGAGTTTGTGGTTCCACCTAGTATGGTAATGAGGTATTTCTATTATTAGCTATAGGAGGAAGTTTCCCTACATAGATTAACATGTTCTCAGTTTTAGTGGTTACTTGAAAATTTTGAATAAATTTTCTCTCATTGTATTGCTATATTTTTAGGCTCATATATTGGTTCAAGGTATAGATATAGAACATAAAGACCCATACTTGATATGGTCTTACATCCCAAAAAATATTGTCCCACAATATTTTGAAGCTACTATTAAAATATATAAGCCTTTGTAGAGGATGTATTTTGATGTATGAAAACTATGTGAGCAATCTGAAGATATCTCTCGAATCATAAAATACTAATACTAGAGGTTCAACCAGGTCCACCAAATCCTTAACATTGTTATCTTCCAAAGATAAGTACCATTCCAATGCTTTACCATAGAGATATTGAGATAAAATTCTAAACATTACATCTTCAAAGATAATATTATATATGATAGCCAAAACTACCACATATTAGCAATTATCATATGTAGTCTTTCCACTACAATCATAAACATGTAAAATTTTTAATGCACTAACTAGAATTTTATGAAAAATAGAGATTTCAAGTGGTTTGGTATTATTCTAGGCCAGACAAACTTTTCCAACCATAGCTTTGAAAATATTGCTAATGTAGTGGGTTGATTCATCTAGTAGGTGCTTAGTAAACTATCTAGGATTTTTAGAATTATTACCATTTCATTCTAAGTTAGCTTTCTAGAAGAGTCACCAAACTCTTTTGGATTATTAGATCAATGAAATAACCACATAAATATCCAATATCCACATGTGAGGTCAAGACTATTCACCAAAATATTATGTTCTTTGAGTGATTGAAACCAAAAATTATGGAATACAAATGACTATAAAATAATTTATTGGAGTATAATGACACAAAATTTCTACTCAATAAAGTGATTGTAGGATTTACATCCCATCAGGTGTGCTAAAAAACTCTTAGTAACATGGTGGATAGATAGTTTCTAAGTGTCTAAATTTGATTGTTAGATGTCAGAGAAATTCTACCTAATCAATTGATTATGGGATTGGGTCCCACCAAGGATGCCAAAAAATTCTTCTAAAATCAACCTAAGTGGATGAGTTGTACCCTTAATATCTTGACATAGATTAGATTCTTTAGAAATAGATGTATTTGAGTCAAATTTAATAGAATGCTAGCTCCTTTGTACCTAGCTAATCTAACTGAATGCAGGTCATAGACTTGAGTAAGAAATGGAAAAGGATTATAAGGATAAGCTAAAAGTGGTATGGATTTGACAACATCAAGAGACATAGTATAGAGAGTCTCATAATCCTAACTTAAACTATACATTCTAATAAACCAATTTACTTTCCTTATACTTTTAAAATAATTAATCATGATAAACAATGAGCATTGTTAAGTTATTCCATAACTGGAATAACAAATCTAGGGAGAAATCTAGAATACAAAATAATTGTAACTGAATTATCCATTTATAGATTTAATAGAAATTCTTAACTACTCAATGAGATATTCATGCATGTTTTGATAAATAATTAAGCAAGAGACTAGACAAAAATCTAATATTTATTCAAAAGGTATATAGCCTCAATTATATAGTTATATCAATTGTAAATGCCAAAGAGTCAACCATTGGAATGGCTTCCATTGTAGTATATATATAATTAATAATTCATTCAATTAACTAAGCATGAGTGCTATGGATTATATTGTAGGCCTATAAAAATAGGTATAAGAAGTTTCTATCACATTAAACTCAGTTGTGCTTAACTACTTTAGGCATTCCTTGCTAACATGTGTGATGCATATTTGATTGTGAGGCTAGCTTGGGTGATGTGTTATTGGATTCTAACCATCTGATGATGGTCCACTCCTTTTGGTTATGCTTATCCAACTAAGTAGGGGAAAATGTGCAATGAAGAAGGCTTTGACCATTGAGATATTTTGATAACAATGATGCTTCGTGGTTGATATGTACATGCAATCTTATTGACTGAGATGATTCTAGATTATTTATGTAGAAGTTGACAATGTGAAAGCATATTTCCTACTATCAGGTGATTTATCATGGCCAAGCATTACTTCCTTTGTTCTTTCTTCATGCTAAGATTTTACACTTTTCTTTGTCGGGTTCTATATGTTCTTTTATCTTTTGATTACATCATCATCTAAAGATTTTGGTAGCTATATCTCATTTTACTAGATATCACGTATCTTTATTTAAGCTTTGATGTTATATTATTGGGTTCCCTACCTTGGGTTTATTTTGTATTCAACATTCTACTTGGCTTGTTGGGTAATTAAGTTTTTTATGATGACATCATCACCTTTTGAAGTCTAATACCTTTGAAATCCATGATGTCAGATGTCAAATACTAGAAGCAGTACCTTATAATATTTCTTGCTTAGGCATCACTTTATATTATGTTAGATATTTTATGCTACCTCGGTGATATCATCATTATTATTCACCTTACTAGCTTCATTCTATTACCTTTTATTCAGTGTTGGATATTTTATGATAGATTTTTTAATGTGTTACTAACATCACCTTCTCAATTATTAATTTAGCTTCTTACCTAGAAAAATTCCATATCTTTGATCTCCTTTGTTAGGTCCAATGCCTTAACACTTTTTACTATCCAATAAAATTCTACTTGTTGTTTTGCTATATGCCTTACTCTATTTTGTATCTAGACAAACATTTCTACTCTTTGCCCTTCTCTACAACCTTTTAGCCTACTTTCTACTATCTTTCATATTTAAATCTACCATAGAAAATTCATTGGGAGTTGTTGCATGACCTTCACTATACAATTATCTCTAAAAAAAAATTGCATGACTTGGACTAGACCACCTTGTGGATATAGGTGATCAAGTTTACCTATAGTACATAAATAATTTCATTCTTATGGATCTCAAACAAAGAATAATATCTAAATTATTTTACTTCTCAGTTTGTGGATTTAATTTAAAACAATTATTTTTTCAAATATAATGTTAATCAATGAAATCTATATAAAGAACCAAATATATATGTTGTGCATTGCTCTTATTATTTTACTTATTCCCACACAAATATAAATGGACAAATATTTTTATTTATTTATGATTTTTAAGTTACATTTATGTATAAAGTATTTTGGTCTTTTATCAAAATAATTTTCAAATTTGCTTAGTTGTAGACTGTAATGCTAATAATAGATGACCTTAATTATATTTCTAGAATTTAAAATTAAAGATATCAATAAAATTAAAATATTCTAAAATTCCATATTTTTCCTTGAATAATACATTTATATATAGGCTTTTTGCCTCTCCATAATGGTTTTCTAAGTTTAGAAACTCTATTCTCTCTTCCCTCCCTAAGATTACCTCTAAGCACAATTCATTGACCTTGGATATGGTCCTTAACTCTAAACCAAAAAAATATCCTTTAAAATTCAAAATAATATGGCTACATCAACCCAAATTTAAGGAGAAACTGAAGAGATGATGAATGTTTTGATGTTAAGGGGAGAAAAATATTTATTATGGAAAAAAATTGAAACATCTAAAAGTGAAGCTAAGGTTGTGTAATAGAGAGGTCTTTAGCAATATTTTTAAGTAAAAAAAGATCTTTAGGATTAGATCCAATACTTGGATTTGATGATGCAATTTTGTGGGATATCTATTCCCCTTGATTAGAAGTAAAAGTCTCTTCTTAGTTATTATTATAGTGTTCTAGAAAAGGAAGAGGTTTTCTAGAGGTAAAAGTCTAGATGCTTTAGTGAAAGGAGGGAGACCATAACTAGATTCTTCCACTTATACCTTGAAATATTTTTTCATACTGTTGTAACATTAAAATCACTTGTTATATGTTGGTAATTAACTTCACTCTGATCTAAAATGGATCCTTAGAGATAAAACTTCTATACAAGGAAAGGCTTCAAATTTTAGAGGTATGGAAATTGGCTAATGTACAGGTCATATATTAAAATTTGAAAATATTAGATTTAAAATATGTAAAAGGTTGTTGGTGATGTCAAATATTGCATTGGGTCAAAGCTAGTAAAATTCATATAATGCAAAAATTTACTTGGTTGATGTTTATATATCCAATTTTTTCCATCAAACCATATAGATATGCATCTTCCTTTTACTAATTATTAGAATCAAGCTATATTTGTTGTCTCTCTTGTATTTCTATTAGTTCTATATCACCCATATTTTAGAATCCATATTATAAAGTATCAATGATCTACTTTTATGACCCGTGAAATCATATGGATTTCTTTCTTTCTTCTAATTTTATTTTAATTTAAAAAGAAATCATAAGTTTCCATTCCATTATAACTATTTACATATTACCATTAGGTTTAGAGGATGTCCAAATATATAATTCATTCATATAATTTCTAGAGACATAAAATTACTCTCTTGTGTATATTTTATGGTATTCTCATTAATGTAAATTTGATTGCTTTCATCACCTTGGTATTGCAACATATGGATCTTAACTCATTATGATGTTTATATTTTAGAATTTACTACTATGCATCATATGTATTAAGCCTACACATTCCAATTATTTTTGTGACATTATTGTGATGACCTTTGATACCTGTTTGTATTATGAGAATATTGAGAACATTGATTTCATACACTTCCATGGTCATGTGAAATGACTGTAGTTAATTACAAAAGATTAATTGAGCTAGCCTTTCCATTTGGACATAGATTAAAAAAGATGAAGAAACAAGGAAGAAAAGGGAAAATTCAGAGGAAGGAGTATGGTTTGAAGGGCAAGGATGAGCGAAAGTTGAAGAGGAAGGAGGATGAGAAAGAGAAGAAAATATAAGATTCATACCTCCATATCACACATCTAGAAGTAGAACCTTCTTTGTTGCTCCTAATTATTTTCTTAAAATCTCACTTTACCTTTGAAATATCTTAATATTTGCTATTTTGGTTTGGAATATCAAGGTAGGAAAAGATGTTAAGTAACTATTCTTTTCCTTGTGGAGTTCTTCTAATTGTTGTTTTTTTTGTCCTAGGATCCATCCTAGAAGACCTCCACTAGTTGAAGAGTGGTTTGGAAATATCATCACAATTGATCAAGCCTATCAATAGATGCAGATTTTTTAGTTTATTAACCCATGAGATCATTTGAATCCAAATATTTTTTCTTTTTATCCTCTACATCTAGATTGTTTTATTTCAACACCATTGAGATGTTCTTGAGAAAGGGTAAAAACCAAAGGCAAAAAGGTTGTGGCTACTGCTACTAAAACCCTTTATAGGACAAGTAGAGAGTACATATTATTAATGGTAAAGAAATCTCATAAAGTACCAAGATTACATTAGATAACATCAAAATAGTTTTATCTAACATTGATAAGGTTCTTAGACTACCATCAATCGACATGCCAGATTTAGCTAACACCAAGAAGGCTAAGATTGATTATTATTTTTTTATGTTTTTACCTCTTTTGGGCACAAGAATTTTCAGAATTGACTACAAATTTTACCAAAAAATATTCTTCATTATTATTATTTTACTAATGTGTACCTATCATAGACCTTCAATATGAAATTATTCCATAAGAGTGAGTAGCTACTATAAAGCAAATCCTCTTT